>CM053407.1:36583199-36644360 GCA_028644305.1 Xerus rutilus
AGCTTTTTGTTTTGTCAGTTTTTTAAATTGTTTCTTTTGTTTCAATTTCATTGATCTCAGACCTGATTTTAATATTTCCTGTCTTCTACTTCTTTTGATGTTGGTTTGTTCTTCTTATTCTAGAGCTTTGAGATATAGTGTCGAGTCATTTATTTGTTGACATTTTCTTCTTTTAATGAATGAGCTTAATGCAATGAACTTTCCTCTTAGCACTGCCTTCATGGTGTCCCAGAGATTTTGATATGTTTTATCGGGGTTTTCATTGGCCTCTAAGAATTTTTTTATCTCTTCCCTGATGTCTTCTGTTATCCATGCATCATTCAATAGTGTATTATTTAGTTTCCAGGTGTTGGAGTAGTTTCTATTTTTAATCTGTCATTGATTTCTAATTTTATTCCATTAAGGTCAGATAGGATGCAGGGTAGTATCTCTATTTTTTTGTATTTGCTGAGACTTGCTTTGTGACATAGCATATGATCTATTTGGAGAAGGATCCATGTGCCACTGAGAAAAAAACTGTATTTGCTTGTTAAAGAATGAAATATTATGTATGTCTGTTAAGTCTAGATTATTGATTGTTTTACTGAGTTCTATACTTTTTTGTTTAGTTTTTGTTTGGAAGATCTATCCACTGGTGAGAGCAAATGTGTTAAAGTCACCCAGTATTATTGTGTTATGGTCTATTTGATTCTTGAAGTTGAGAAGTGTTTGTTTGACATACATAGGTGCCCCATTACTTGGGGTATCAATATTTAAGATTGTTATGTCTTGTTGATGTATGATTCTCTTAAAAATTATGAAATGACCTTCTTTATCCCTTTTCACTAACTTTGGTTTGAAGTCCACTTTATCTGATATGAGTATGAAAACTACTGCTTCTTTATGCAATCCATGTGAGTAATACATTTTTTTCCCCATCCTTTCACCTTCAGTCTGTGGATGTCTTTTCCTATGAGATGACTCTCTTGGAGGCAGCATGTTGTTGGGGCTTTTTTGTAATCCAATCTGCTAGTCTTTGTCTTTTAATTGATGAGTTTAGGCCATTCACATTCAGAGTTATTATCAAGACATGGTTTGTATTCCTAGATATTTTGGGTTTTTTTCAGTTTTTAACTTGACTGGGTTTCTCCTTTGATTGGCCTTTCCTTTAGTGTAGTTCCTCCCATTGCATGTTTTCACTGTTGTTTTTCATTTTTTTCCTCATGGAATATTTTGCCAAGAATGTTCTCTAGAGAAGGCTTTCTTGCCATAATTTTTTTGAACTTTTGTTTATCTTGGAAGGTTTTTATCTCATCATCAAATCCAAAACTTTATTTTGCTGAATATAAGATTCTTGGTTGGTATCTCTTGTCTTTTAGAGCTTGGTTTATGTTGTTCCAAGCTCTTCTAGCTTTAAGGGTCTGGGTTGAGAAATCTTCAGAGATCCTAATTAGTTTCCCCTCATATGTAATCTGATTCCTTTCTCTTGTGGCTTTTAAAATTCTCTCCTTATTCTGTATACTAGGCATTTTCATTATAATATGACTTGGTATAGAACTGTGATTTTGTACATTTGGTGTCCTGTAAGCCTCTTGTATTTGATTTTCCAATTTGTTCTTCATATTTGGAAAATTTTCTGATATTATTTCATTGAATAGATTGTTCATTCCTTTGGTTTGAAACTCTATGACTTCCTCTATCCCAATAATTCTTAAGTTTGGTCTTTCATATTATCCCTTAATTCTTGGATATTCTGCTCATGGTTTCTGACCATCTTCACTGTGTGGTCAACTCTTTTTTCAAAATTATATATTTTGTCTTCATTGTCTGACGTTCTGGCTTCCAAGTGATCTAATCAGTTGGTGATGTTTTCTATTGAGTTTTTAATTTGGTTTATTGTTTATTTCATTTCGAGGATTTCTGTTTGATTTTTTCATAATCTCTATCATCTTGTTGAAGTAATTTTTTGCTTCTTATATTTGCCTATGTAGCTCTTCATCAAAATGATCTTCTGCTCCCTGTGTTTGCAATCTTATATTGTCCTTTAATTTACAGAACATTTTAATTATGTACATCTTTAACTCCTTCTCTGACATTTTTTCTGCTGTTCTGACCATGGATTCTAACAATGTATTATCTTGGTTTGTTTGGGGCACTTTCTTCCCTTGTTTTTTCATGTTGTTTTTGTGTCTCCCCTCCTAGCACTATGGATATGAGGTGTGACAGTTTTTATCCTATAGGCTTATATATTCCCTAAAGGGTCCCAATATTTCTTCTTTAAGGGGGAGACCAATATTAACAGATCCCAATACAAACATACAGCTTTAAACCAAGTAGCTCCTAATAGGACATTTACAGCTTTGTCACAATATACAGAAATTATGAATTCAATTAGTATCTATGATATAAACAGTAGGTTTACAAAAGGGTGTACAGTTCCTGCTGGTAGACTAGATAAAACCAGGGGTGGGGTGTAGGACGAGATGTTAGGGAGGCAGGAAATGAGGATATAGAGTTATTAGATCTTAGAAAGCATGAAAGAGGAACCCAAAAGAAGTTGGCTAGTAGAGAGAAAAGAGATACAGAGATTTGGGGAAGACAAGTAAGTAGGAAGAAAATAGAGTACAAAAAACAAGGAAACATAAAAATTAAGAAAAATAAAAAATGTAAAAATAGAAGATAAAAGATATAATACAACTTCTATTTTTACAAAAATGTAAAAATAGAAGATAAAAGACTATATAATACAACTGTAATATACTAATCAGATATCCTAGTCCTCAGTAGCCTAATGCATGCAAAATACTTGGTTTCACAAATGTTGGGGATGGGAGGGCAGGAAAAGAGAGAGAAAGAGAAAAGAAGAAGAAAAAAGATAATATAAAAAAATTTCAAGGTAAATAAAAAGAATTGTTTCCATTGAGTTCAATAATTTTCCTGCTTCCCTTCACATCCAGTAGGTGAGGTGGTCTGCTGTTTGCTGGTATTTCCCCCTTAGGATGGTGCAGGTTATTAGCATATGTGTGTTGGTGGTAGAGGTGGAGCTTCTGGAGGTGGGGGTCAGCACTTGTCAATCCCTGTTGGAAGACTCCACTCCAAGGATCTCCTCTAAGTCACCTGGAATGATCTGGGCACCCAGTCTTATCTCCCTACATTGCTTGTAGACCTCATAGTTCCTGGTCTTCCATTTGGTCTCCAAACTGTATCTCTCTCTCCCCTTCCCTTTCTACCTCACAATCAGGAACCTCTTTCTCCAGAGGTCATGGAAAAGCTGTTTTGTGTCAGGCAGGTCAGGACCAGGCTCTGCAAGTTATGAACCGACCACATAGCTGCAAGTGCTGTTCCATTTTAGTGGCTACAAGGAAGAGGGGCAAGCTGCGGAACCATAAGCACCTCAATACTGCTTCTGGGCCCCAGTAGGTGACCCAAGGTGGGAATTACCCCAACTAAAAATGGTGATGGCAGTAACGAGGATAATCCAAGATGGCGACAAAGTTGTCCCAAGATAGAGGCATCTACTTTCAGAGATGGGGTATTGGGGAGGGCCAGGCAGTGGTGCTGGGCAACATGCTAGGAGATGCAGCTCTGTGGTGTGCAGTGTTGTGGCAAGAGGCTGTCTTCAGACCCTGTCCAGTTTCCCCAGGTGCAGGCTACTACATGAAGGAGATTATGGCCATATGGTTGTAGTGTTCCAAGATGGAGGCAAACGAGGGAGCCCCACACTAGTAGATGAGGGTCCACATGGGAGCAGCAGCCAGAGGTCCTACACAGGGGCTGGGGGTCTTGCATGAGAGTGTTGGCTAGGGGTTCTGTGCGATGTGTAGGTTCTGGAGCCAGGGGTCCTGTGTGGGAGTGGGTCTTGTGTGGGGGAGTGGCTGGGATCCTGCACAAATGCTGAGGCTCCTGCAGGCCAATTTTTAAGCCAAAGAAGAAAAGAGAGGATTGTTATGAGGAATATTCATCCCTCACTCTTCAAGGTTCCCTATGGAAAGATTTTAAGTAAAAGAAGTTCCTAGGCTTTTTCACTACCACTTCCTTACTGCTCCTCACCAGTGCTCACACACTATTTGATGGGAAGAAATTACTAGACCAGAATTACAAATCAAATGGAGCTTCTTCTTATGTGTCTTAAACACTGGGGGTTGAGTGTCTAACCACCCACCTGAACCAGTGAGTGGAAGGCAGTGATACAAAGTACATCTTTGTCAGGAAAACACTAACATCCTTGTGTATTCCTCTTGTTTTAGCCATATCCTTCAAGCCATTGCCAAAAGGAATGACATTTTTCACCTGCATCCATCAGACTTGTATAACTATTTCTCAATTGATTCCATATTCAGATAGAGAATAAGGGTTTATTTATTGATATACACAAATGGGAATGTTCCCTTCTATGTAATTGCTCTGGGAATATCCTCTGGTTTCTAAATGAATTATTTCCAGAAAAAAATAAAGGTCAAGTAAACATGCTTCCATGGCTTTTGCAAATCTCCTTATGTTATACTTTTGGCATGAACTAATATCACAGATTATATGGGTATTACAAATTTCACAGGGATATTCATATTGGGAAGGAAAAGTTTCAGGTATAGAAATTAAACTTTTTAATTAAATGTCATGTTCTTTTAAAATTAAATTCTTAATTAAAATTTAAATTTTAAGAAAATCAAAAAATCTTCAATAGATAGATAAATCTTTCCATAGATAGCTGGAAACCCCAAAAAATCTTTCCATAGATAGCTGGAAACCCCAGCTTGTTGGGTCGATATTGTCTTCCTTTCAGACTGTAAGAACCCTCTACCTGAATGCATATGTGGGAAATTCCCTACTCCATGAACACTGATGAGAGGTAGAATATACCACCCATTCCAGAAACTGAAAACCTTCCCCTAGTTTTCCTTATATCTAGATCACATGACCTAGATTCTGTAAATAAGATGTACCCACAGTAGACTTTGGTTTAGAAGCTGGAGGCAAAGAAGCAGGGACTGTTCAGCCTTCGTTCTGTCAATATTGACAGTACACGCAGTAGCTACATCCATTTTCCAAAACAGGCAGCAATAGGAAGTGTTCTAGCATTGTCTCTACTGCCCAGCATTGATCCTGAAGCAGTAGAGAGATTCATTCTCACCAGTGCTCTCTTGCCGGACAAGTTCTACACGATCATTTGGACTATGCCTCTGACTCTGTACATTCCAACTCCAGTGGTTCAAGAGTTCCAGAGGTTGAGAACCATCTAAAAGCTTTTAAAATCTCACTTGTGCTTCACCAGAAGTGTTCCAATGCTTGAGGCTAAGTTTCCTGATGGATACCAATTCACTTACCATTGTCTCAGAGTTTGCCAGTATAAACACTCTCCTATCAGCATAAAGCAACCCTTTTCAGGCTAGTCTTCAATCTTTCAGAATCTTGCTATCTTCTCTTTTTCTTCCACAGAGAGTATCTAGGTCTGCATATTCTCATATATCAACCACTGGTCACAAGTGGCTATTGAGCACTTAGAGTGTGACTATTCTAAATTGAGATGTGTTCTAAGCGTGGAACACATGCTGAATTTCAAAGACTCAGTGAAAATTTTAAAAAGAACACAAAATATCTCTTAATATTGTTTCACATTAATTAAATGTTGAAACAATATTTTTAAAATATTGGGTTAAAAATATACTATTAAAATTAATTGTTTTTTAAATACAGCTACTAGTAAATCTTAAATTACATATATAGTTTGCATTGTATTTCTATTTGAAAGGCATATTGAGGAGCAAATGGTCATGTATTTATTTATTATAGCATTATTTTGTTATCAATAATTATAATGCCTAGTCCTTAAAAACAACAAAATTCTGCCTTAACAATATAAATCTTGAACAATATATATCTTGAACATTTTTTATTATAAAGGCAAGAAAAGGAGCTAATGTTTACTGCTTAATAATAAGTGCCAGATATGGTGCTATGTGATTTGCATAAAATTGTTTAATTTAATCCCTATTATCACACTATTAAGGAGCTTTTAGAAGGAGGATATATAAATAAGGAGATGTTTTAAGAAGTTAGGTAGCTTTCCCAAGGCTGTATAGCTATGACTTAGCAGGTTAGGCTGGCAACACAGGTAAGTTTGTCTTCTAAGAACTCTTTCCCATTATCCTGTGTGGACAGTCCCCTCCATCCCACCTCAGTCTATTAACCATTCAGGGGAAAGCTTCTAAAATCAGTCTATAGCTTAAGGAGCAATAGAAACTTTTTGTTTTAATCTATGCATTTTCCACCTTTTCTATCTATTTCATAAAATTATCGTATTTTCCCTAAGTTATTTTGTGACTACTTCAGATTGTCCAAGTTCAATAATTAATAAGAACTAACTTTTTGGAGTGGGACAGTCTTAACCAATACAATTTCTGACTCAAAAGCAATGCTCTATTCCTCTTCTTTTAGATCTATGTTCTCAGCTTCAGTAAAACTTAGGCCTATTTTAAAGTATAAATATTTTTAATTTTCTCTTTTAATCAACTATCTGGTACTTATGTATCCTTTGAATCAGCATGGATAATGACTGTACTTTCTATATCAACACTGGGTACATGTGACCAAATAATTCATGTATTAATATGTGTAGGAAGTAGACTAGACTAGAAATTGAAATGTAGCACAACCAAGCTATACCACTCTTCTCTATTTATCCTGAAGAATTAAAGTCATCATACTATAGCAATACATGCCTACCCATATTCATACCAGCACAATTCACAATAGACAAACTATGGAATTATCCTAAATGTCAATCAACAGATGAATGGATAAATAAAATATAGTATATAACACAATGGAGTTTTATTCAATCAAAGAAAAATGAAATCATGTCATTTGCAGGAAAATGGATGGAACTTGAGAACATTATGTTAAATAAAATAAGCCAAACTCAAAAGGTCAAGGGGCACATGTTTTCATTCATATGTGGAAGCTAGAAAGGAAAAAGGAAAGAAATGTGTCAGGGAGATTTATGAAAATAGAAGGAAGGGGCGGGTATATGGCTCATGCTTGTAATCTCAGCAATTTAGCAGGCTAAGGTAGGAGGATCACTAGTTCAAAGCCAGTCTCAGCAAATTAGTGAGGCCCTAAGGAACTTAGCAAGACCCTATCTCAAAACAAAAAAATAAAATGGACTGAGGATGTGGCTCACTGGCTCAGTAGTTAAGGGTCCCTGGGTTCAATCCCTAGTACCAAAAAAAAAAAAAAAAGGAGATCAGTAGAGAAAAGAGAGCAGAGAGCAGAGGGAGGGAGGAAGAGAGAGAAAAAGAAAATATTAGGAAATGATATTGGCCAAAGTATATTATTACATTGTGTGTATGTACAAATATGTAACAACAAATCCCACTGTAATGTACAGGTATAATGCACCAATAAATAATATGAAAACAAAAAAATTTAAAAATAAAACTCATAAAATATTAGTCTAGGAAATATATAAATACAGATTTGGAAGACATTTGAATAATTTATAGAGATATCTTGAAGTATTACTTTTTTATTAGTAGACACCAGAGTATGCAAACATTTGAAACCATAGATAAATGTCCAAGAAAAAATTTAATGCCACTATTTAGAGGTACAACATAAATGCCAAAATTAAATTTATTAATTTGGCTTTCATAATAGATTTTTCTCCCAAATTTGGTTCTTCTATAGTTTATGAACTTTTGCCAGTTGTAGATTAATCAGTCCTACATACATATTCAACCAAAACAGTATTATCCTAACAATTCATTCTGGGTCAGTAGAAGCACTAGTGGGCTTGTAATACTAAGAGCTCTATTTATATGTTCCACTAACAAAAACCTTTACAACCTCTGAGCACCATAACCCACAGATCTCAGAGTCTAAGGGGGCCAGAGTTTAAGAAAGGTGTGACCATATTTTGGAGTAATAAAATCAGCATATTGAATTATCTTAAGTACTATCATTTGAGAACTTAAAAAATAATTAGAAATCTAAAGGTCTCTAATCTATGCTCAAAAGATACACATAATAAACATGTATGGTCTTGTTTTGAAGAGGAGCACAGAGTAACAGTGAAGTTGTTGAATGACAGACAAGCTCATTTCAAATGCAGGAATGACTGCTGTGAACTGAGGTGACCTGAGGAGGATAAGAGGCCTCAGCAGGGACAGGCCTTGGTGAATGAAAATAAGAGAATCTTGGAAGTCAAAATACACAAGCAAGATGAGAATTTCATTTCCAGTACAACTGAAGATAAAGTTGATGGGAGTACAATGTCAAAGAAATGACAGGAAAATCAGGTATAATACCCTCTTTTGTGCAGGGTGGGGAGTTCTATTGAGAAATATCTTGAATGCCAGGCTAAAGATTTTGGACACTATCCTATCTGTTATGGGGTAATGGCAAAGAATTTTATGCAAAATGATGATAAAATACTGTTTTGATAACATTCTGAACTAATGAGATGTAAGTGGGGAAAACAGGAGGTAAGACACATGATAAAGCAAACTGACAGAACATGGCTCCAGGTGAGGAATAAGGATGAAGGTCGAATACAAATTGGAACTAAGGAATCATGCCTGCAAGTTTAGGAGAGGGACTAAGTATGGATAAAATACAGATAACATGGATATTGCAAGAGGAATCCAATTTGGAAGGATAAAATGCTTAAATTCTATTGAATCTGAGTTGACAATACTAAGCCACCAAGACTGGAAAGGATTGTGGAGTTTGAATTTTGTGATTTGCTAACTTTTACTAAATTCATCAGAACATTATAAACAGTCAAAATTATGGCAAATTGCTTACTTATTAGGATTACTTATTTCCTTGAATCGCTATCTGATATAGGTTTAAGTAACATGAAGTAATCATTCAAAGATAATCATGAATATTCCAAGTAATTGGGCAAATGAACATACAGAAGCAGAAACAAAGAGTACTACAGGCATTTATCCTTGGATATCATAAAATACCTGAGTTGGCTGGTGTCTTATTATTTTTGTTCTCATCTATTAGAATTCATACTTTTGATTCGACATGATGCAACTTTTCACAACAGGTATGACTCACCTTACTTAACCTTGACTTTTAAAAATGTCATCAGCAGTTCTCAAAAACTCCATTTTAATTCCATATTACTTTTAAATAATGCTCCCAAACACAGGAAACATATTGACTCATATAGAATTTTTTGTGTCTCTTATGCATTTTATATGTTTAAACAAGATTGTTGATGAATTCTCTCCAAATTTTTTCAAATACATGATCCTACAATAAGAAATATGTAGACTTGTTCCCCGCTTTTAACATTTTCAATTGACAGAATAATTGTACCTAAAAATGGAGTACAGTGGGATATGTCAAGATGGAAACTATGGACAGTTCAAAGCCAGCCTCAGCAATGGCAAGTCGCTAAGCAACTCAGTGAGACCCTGTCTCTATAAAAACACAAAATGGGACTGGGGATGTGGCTCAGTGGTTGAGTGCCTGAGTTCAATCCCCTGGTTCCAAAATATATATATATATATATATATAAACTATGTGTAATGATCAAATCAGGGTATATTTATTATTTCTTTGTGTTGAAAATAGTCAAAATTCTCTCTTCTAGATATTTTGAGTTATCTCAAATAAGTTATTTTTAACTATGGTCACCCTACTACAAAAACTAGATCTTCCTATCTATGACTTTGTACCCCTAACCAACCTTTCTCTATAGCTCTTCTCCACCTTTCCTAGCCTCTGGTAATCACTACTCAAATCTTTATGAGATTTGTATTTTGAGGATGCATTTGGGAGGATTGGTTTTTATTTGATCACATACTCAAAAGTAAGCATTTATAAGAGATTGGGGCCTATTTATCTTTCTGCTGGTATCTTAAATTGCTTCCCAAAGTCATTGTTCTAAATCAAACAACAATTTTGGAAGTAATAGGTATTTAGGAATTTTAACAACATTATAACTTGACTAATGATTGATGATGCTTTATGGTACATTTTAATAACAATTAAATTACTTAGATTTTTTTCTTCCTAACCTATCTATATGGAAGTATAATAAAGACACTATGAACCTTATTCTAGTTTGATTCACTTGTTAAAATAAAGGTACATAAAAAATGTTAAGATAGATGGACTACTATTACTACAGCCACAGCTATCAGTATTATTTATAATTGCTACTTCCCTCTAAAAGGAGCCCCTTGCCAAAGGAATCATAAAAGCTACTGATTTTCACTTGTAGGGAGATGGATTTGTGGATATTAATGTCTCCTTTTGTCACACCATTTTATTTTATCCAGCAAAGTAGAGAGAAAAGCTAAACTAGGCAGAACAAATAGAAGTTCTTTGACTTGTATGACAGAAAATTCCCCCAGGTGGAAGCTTCAAGCAGCTATAATAAATCTTGATTTCAAGAAGTATAATATTTCATGATAGAAGATACTTCATTTCCCTAAAATGTTGTAATGTACATGCCTGTCCTTTTGCAGAGCAAGAAACATGGAATGCTTATTAACTGATAAAAGTAGTACTGACAGTTACTTAGAATTCAAAAAAAAAAATAGTAAGCTAATTTCTGAAATAAAATAAGGCTGTAGACTCTAAGCTGTATTAGTGCCTACATTGTAGAGTTTTTGTTGTTTTGCTTAAAAGAGGCAATATGTATAAGATGTTTGTGACAATTTATGTCTCACTACCTACTATCAACCCCACTACAGTAACTTCCATCATTACTATATACTTCAAGCTACATAAGCTATTAACTCAGAGTACCTACATTGCACTTAAATGATTTTTATTACATTATAGATTACTATTCAATTGGAAGTTATGATATTTTTTCCTACCCATTTTCACATTTGAATATAACTTAAAACTTCATAATATAAATTAGAATTTTTGGGATAATTATCATAAACCTATCTGATAATTTTTAAAAGGCAAAGTCCAGCTTTAATTTGCTAATTCCTCACTCTACACATTAATTTTCATTTATTTAGGCAATCAATATTTAAACTCAAGTAGGTACTCAGATTGCTTAATGAAGATGTGATTACACCATGATGTAAGTTGGGTTCCAGAAATGCTCACCAGGTGTCCTGACGGTTGGACCTGAGGAATGGAATGTGGACAGGAAGGATAATTGAAACTTGCTGAGGTTATTCAGGAATAAAATGAGAAGGGATGGGTCCCATTTTGAAAATAATATGGAATGCAATGAAAAAGAATATAATATCCGACCTAGGTAGAAATTAACTTTTGATGACCTTAGCCATGAAAAACAAAGCCATGAAACCATGCTGAGAAAAAATGGCCGCCGAGTACATGCATCCAAAAGCGACTCTCAGCCCAAATTTGGAGTCTATCTATTTTTATTTTGCATACATAGCATGCAATTCATCCCAGGTTGTAAAGAAATGTTTCAAGATAAAGGAGAACAACAAACAACAACAACAACAAAACCATGAAAGCAGTAAAACTACTGTAAAAGCAATAGTCAAAGGCCTTTGTTGTCAGGAAAAGATATGCAGAAGCATAATAATGACTCCAGGGAGCATCTTAATCTAGCAACTTCTAAAGATGCATTGGGTTGTTTCATAGTTCAACAAGAAGGAGAAAGTGTTTTCTCCTGAATTCCTGAGCACTGTGTGTGATAGGGTGGGGAAGAGAGACAGTCAAGAACAAAAAGGGGCTGATTCCCAAGAGGGCAGCAGCATAGGGGCAGAAAGAAGAAAGCTGTTTCCTTGAGGACTGCCAGCAAAGGGGACAGCAACACTGGGAAGGTGGCAGAGGAGGAGCAGAGGTCCTGGGAGCTGAGGTAATGCTACAGAGTCTTGTGTGAATATTAAAATAATACTTATTCATTGGATACAGAGTCTTGTGTGAATATTGAAATAATACTTATTCATTGGATGATTATAAGGTTGAAAGAAGGTATCTACAGTTGTATCAGTTATTGGTTACTGTAATAAATTACCCCAAAACTTATGGCTAACAACAACAGTTACTATTTCATAGTCACTAAATCTCACCATCACTCAAGGGGACAGGACCATAAGAGGCATTAACTCCAGATGATGGGGATAATTGGGAGGCATTTTAGAGGCTGCCAATTACAAATCTATCTAGCAAAAGTACCAGCTAGGTCCATATACACTGATTTCTATCACTATCATCATCTGGAAAATTGCAAAGCAACTATTTATTGTTGCTGGACAAGTGAGCAACAAGCTATGTTCAAGCTTCAAATAATTTTGTAAAGAATAAATGAAATGGGGTATACCCAAGTATGAAATTCAAGCCACCAAATATTAATTCAGCAAGTTAAAAATGAACACACAATATTAGAAACCATTTTTACTGGGAGATCAGAGGAAGTCAGAAGCAAAAAGTAGTGGAGTGTTAGCATCATCTATTCAGTGTGAAGATTAAATAAGAGTGATGGCTCACCATGACTGCTGGGTTCTTCTACTCTGCAGCCCAAGGACCTGTGAGTTAAGTAATGTTCTCCTAGCTCTGCTCTGTGGTGGATCGCAGGGTAATGCGAGGAAAAGAGAAAAATATCCACCAACTTGGGAATTGGCAGAACAGTTAGACAATGATTTTTGTAAATCAGTTTCCTCAAATTATGTGAATACAAGCTGCAGAAGGAAAAGGATGGAGGAATTAGAAGAATTTGATGGTCTATATCCTGAACTAAAATATGTCTCTAGTTTTTGCCAAGAAAATTTCAAAGGGATGTCAAAACAGGTCACTACCACCGCTATAAACATAAACCACCCTTACAGGAGAACATTCTGTATGCCATGGCCACCTTAAAGCTGACAAGCTCAAATCCATTACATTCTAAATGTACCTTCGTCCCCAACCCACCCACCAGCAAGATGTCCTAAGACAGCTGCTGATTTAAAGGCAGAATTAATTATAAGTGACGTGGTGACAGATGCTCTGCATTTGGATGCCAGCTGAAGAAGCCTGTGTGTTCTGGGCGCGGTGCTGATGTTCTCCTCTAAGATCCCACTGCCCTGGCTGCTGCCTTACGTGGTGGGTGGCTCGCTTGCAACCTGTTTGGGCAAACCAGGGTGACTTAGCCTAGTTTTCTGACTTCCCCAGCTTGCCATTCCTCTTGCTAGTCCTCTCCTTTCTTCCCTGTGGCTAAAGCACAGGCTTATTCGTCACTACCATCAACACAGGAGAAAGGGGATCCATACCAGGAACTTTTTCTGCATTTGTTCTGTAGAAGCCAGACAAAGTATTTGTAACAATATTTTTTCTATTTGCCTCAACAAATGTTTTCAGTGAACAGTGTGTACAGCTTCTGAAAATTTGTTTTTTTCTATTATGTTTGATAACATGTATTAAAATGCAACTTTTAAGAAAAATAAAAAAATTTAAAATTTAAAAAAAAAAAAAAAGACAAGGAAAACACTGACCCTGCCAAGAGAGTGATTGGCCTGTTTGGTGCTAGTCACCGCCTCACGGTAACCAGCCAGCATGTCATCTTGTCAATATTCCACCATTCCCACCAAACTCCTCATTCCTCATGCCAAAGAGACCTAGAATTTGTTAATATTTATTTTAAAAATAATACTTTTGCATTTTATAAAAGTTAGAAATACAAAACATCTTTAAAGACAAAATAATTGGAATATATTTTCTAGTCTTTTCCATGAACTATTTTAAAGAGTTCCCCATGCCCTACATTGAGTAGAGTCCTCAGTACACATGACACAAAAGGAAAAAGGGTTTTGCCTTAATCTTATACATTATATGCCTGTGGTATATATTGGCCAATCATATTTCATATATTTCATTTTGAATTAACACATGTGCTTGAGTTCAACTCAGCATATGTTGAGTCCTGAATTCCAATAAGTAAGATAACAAATTTTATTAATTATTTTTCTTTACAAGAATGAAGCTCTACCCATTGATAGCTTGGGAAACTGTCTTAGTCAGTTTGGGCAACATGTACCACAGTACCATTTATGGACTGTGTGGCTAATAAACAGCATAAATTTATTTCTCACACTTCTAGAAGCATTTCTCACATTTCTGGAAGTCTGAGATCAGGGTGCAACATGGCTGAGTCCTGATAAAGACCCTCTTCCAAAATGCAGACTGCTCTTCTTGTTGTGTTCTCATGGCAGAAAGGGGATGAGAGAGCTTCCGGGAGTCTCTTTTATAAGAGCACTAATGCCATTCATGATGGTCCCAGTCTCATGGTCTCATTACCTTCCAAAGCCCCACCTCCTAATACATCTCAGTGGAGGATCAATATTTCACCATAAGAATTTTAGGGGGATACAAACATTCAGTCCATTGCAGAGAGCATTAGGGTGCTTGAGAATACCTGCTTTCCTTTATCACTTACTTAAATCATATTTTTTTGATGAGTTTGACTTGATGAATGTTCCTCTTATCCCATATGTTTTATCCACCAAACCTCTAGGAACCTTTCAACTCTCTTTCATTGATTATACTTTTCAGTATGCCAAATTAATTTTGTGTAATCATTATGTTCAATACAAATAAAATATAATCATCAAGAAAATTTATTTCTGTCTCTTTCTATCTCTAAAATTCTGTTCTATAGAGGTGAGCTTTCCTGATACCTGGATGAAAATTAAATCAAGTCCTTTGATATTTCTGATACTTCTTAGGTAATAAAAATTTCTATGGTTGATTCAAGTTTTACAACAGTTCTCAGTAGAAGGATTGTTCATTACTATATAATGGTCAAAATTCAATCTTGCTTTAAAATTAGAACAGATATCTCCTTCGAAACTTTTGCATTATATTTGATATCTCACTTTGAAACATGGTATCAATTTTAAACCAGAGTTTTGCTTCAACTAAAATTTCATGACATTTTTTAGTGTTTTCCTTCCTCTTTTTATACTAACAATTTTTAGGGTTATACTAGAATTCGTCCAATATTATCCATCAGTATGTTTATTAGCACTTGTTCTTTAAGTGAAAAATAAACCAAATTGAACATGTCAGCAGATTTATTTTATTAACTACTCAGACAAAAACAAAATTTTTGTTGAGTCTTTTGTTTTACCTTCTATTTACCACCTAGGATCATTGGCTTTCTCCAAATAGTAACGTTGAAAAGCCTGAACACCATCTATAAGGACCTCATTGGAATCCAGAGTAGACAATTTTATTTCAGTTTACTACCAACTTTCAAAAATATTAAGTGATGGCTTCCCACTTGCCTTTTGCTTCCAATCCCCACAGTATTTCTTATCTACTTACTGTTCTGCAGTTACTCCCACCAGATTAGGCATCCTGATTTCCCATCCCTCCCACCTCCTGTTGTTAATGCAACTTCCCTGCTCAATTCCCAGCCACTGTGTTATTCATCCCAGTTGTTCTCAGCAATCTCATGGCACCAAAACCCTCTACCCTTATGTAAATGAAGCTCATTCAAATCTATATTTTAGTGTGTAAAAACTTTCTACCACTTTTTTTGTTTTTGCTTACATTCTAACAGAAATCAAACAATGTATTAGCATACTATATTCCCTACTGGCTTCTCTGGTAAAGGTTTCCCTCCCTCTGACTCTTCAGAATGAGAGACTAGAGACTACTGAGTGAGACAGAAACAGCTGCCTATCTTCTTCCCCATTCAGTTAGGTCACAGGTACACCCAGTTCACACTTACCACTCAGAACAACTTCAGGTCCCTAGTGTCATACCCCAGCTCTGAAGGCTCTGAGGCATAGCTTCCAAGCATGCTATTTATGCCACACCCACAGAATCTATTATCTGTTTTCATGAAGTCTAACCTTCAATCACTCATCTCCTGAATTTAGGATACATTTTCTCTTCTCCTATTCCAAGCCAGAGATAGAAAAATTTCTATATAATAGGGATGCTCTGATTCATCCTCTATTTCAGCACACTATTATTATTTTTGCTTTCTTAAAACACCATTATTGTTATGTAGCTCTTCATCCAAGTACCTTTAATGACTCCTCTTTATCCACAAGACTCAATGTCAGGTTAGATTTGAATTCCTGGGTGATTGAAACTTAGCCTTACTATATTAAAGGTAGGGTTGCCAGTCAAATAAAAATCGAGGACTTCATTTGTCCATTACTAATGGTAACCAACTGCAACAGGAAGACTGCATTATTCACAAACTGTACAAATACCATTATTAACACTATTTATAATTCTAAATAATCAGTACAGAATGACCAATCAGAAATTATGCAGATACTGAATGGTGATTCTGCTGAACCAATACATCTTCATAATAGTAGCCTTGAGTATGTCCCAACTCATAGAAATGTCCATTGCCCTCCTCTTTATCCTTCCAAATATTGTTCTTCTTTCAAATAATTTTGGGGAGAAGTACAGGAGATTGGATGCAGGGACATTCTACCCCTGAGTTATACCCCAGCCCTTTTAATTTTTTATTTTGAGATAGGGTCTCACTAAGTTGCTGAGGCTGGCTTCAAACTTGCCACCCTCCTACCTCAACCTCCTGAATCAGTGGGATTATAGGCATATGCCACCATGCCCAGTTTTTCAAAGATTTCTCAATGTTAACTTTCTCTGTAAAAACTTTCTGAACTAATTAAGGTAGTGTGAGTTTGGTCTGAAGATCAAGTTCCTTATTCTCTCACCTGAATTTCTCTATCAAGTACTGCCCAAGCGACTCACTTAAGAGATGCTGTTGCTCAAAGACAACTCACCAGGGATTGGTTGCCTGCAAATCTTATGAACAGTAATAAAGACTGCTTGTTATTCAGGACTAACTCTTTACTGTTCATCATAAAGCTATGAAGATAGATGATGTTTCCTTCCAGAGCAAAATGCAGGCATGTTTACTGCTCATTATAAAAAAAAAAAAATTCAGTCCCCTTAAATGTAGTGTTCCTCTTCCATGAGAAAACTCAGAGTATGTAGGCATTCATTAGGCCCATCTGTGTCATTTCTCTGGGACTTAGAGGAAAGGGGAACTGATTCAAATATGCTAGTGCTCATGTTGCTTTTTGTTCTTTAAGTAAAGAAGTCTTTGTTCTCTGACCTAAGAATCTCATGTCTTCTCCCAGCATCCATGAAACTGTGACAGTCCTATTTGTAAGTTTTCAAGTAAGGAAAAATCTCAGACCCTCCACAGTTCTTGATACTGCCATAATAATTAAATGTCTCACACATAAAAATCTAATCTCCCCAACTGTATTATACTTAGTTGATTCTATCCTTCATTCAGTATTCAGTTCTACAAATAATGGCAGTTCCACAAAAATATCATTGATGATACTTTAATGTTTTGAGAGATACAACAAAAATGGGAAGGGAAAGAGGCTATGGAAGATGTTTAGGATAACCTATAAACAGGAAAAGCTTGAGAAATTGGGCATCCTAAAATTAAGAATAAGGCTAAACTCAGAATGCAATGTAAAGATCCATACATAGTGAAAGAATCAGTAAGCAATCATCTCCAAATCTGATTTCTGAATCTGTACCATATTTTGGCATGGCTTACTTTGCAAATAGCCTAAATCATTATCATCCTCACAACATACAACAAATTATTTACATCTCTCATATGCCTCCACAATGGTCTTAAGAAGGATGCTGTGGCTAAGTGGTAGAGTGCTGGCGTAGCATGTGTGAGGCACTGGGTTCAATCCTCAGCACCATATAAAAAATAAACATATAAAATATTGTGTCCATTTATAACTAAATTAAAAAAAAAAAGAAAGATGCCACTGCCATGATAATAGGGCTGTGGAGCTGCAGGAAGTAGGAAGTCAGCAATGCAGAGTTTCTCTGAGCCTTGAACTGAGGTCGGGGTGGAGTCAGCAGTCATCTGGCTCTGGACCTCCAAAGCCCTATGAGCAAGAAGCCTGTGTGATAACCTATGCAAGACCCATAGTGGAACATTGCTGTCAAATAGGGCACATACCATAGCATCATGCTATATGACAACAACATGCATCTGGAAAAAAATTATTTTTAATAGTCCCACATTAAAATTATCTCTGGCTACTGTATTTATTTAGAAAGTAAACATTATAGTGCAGTTCACCCAAAAGCTCCTAAGTCTTACAGTGTTACTGCGTTGACCTCTCTAGCATTCCAAACATGAGCTGTAGTAAAATATATAACCTCTATCATTTTTTCAATACCAACAGAAGGACACTTGACTCTTAAGTGACACAGTCCAAATTTGAAAAATCAAACCCCTTCTTGATAAGAAACTTTAAATACCAAATAGGTACATGATTATGAACTAAATGTCAAAATTTTTCTAGCCTCCTTCCCTTTTATTTTTTTAATTTCAAAAGATAATTTTGCATGCCTTCATGCTGAGTCTCATCACCCATCAGGACATTTAAATTAGAAACATCTGACAGACAGACTGGGCTTATGCATTCATTTCCATAACGCTCAAACATCGATATCAAGGCTCTGTGCCAGACAAGTGGGATTTTTAAAAAAAATAAGCATATTATAAGCCAGCAGGAGTCATCTTACTAGTTACATTTTCATGCAAGAATTAGCTATCAGGAGATTCCTAGGTCAGTGTAATCAACATCAATTTAAACTTTTTTTTTTTTTTTGGACTTATCTATCAGCTTGTGAAAATGGTCTATCATGACTTTCAAATAGAACCAAAAGTGGTAGGGAAAAGAAGGATAGAATTATGATTTTTTTTCTGACATCCTTAAGACTTGTATTCTAAGGCCTATACCTAAAGTATAAAAGGTGGTTGGAAAATATATTCTATAAGTCTTTTCCTTTTATATCCAACAAGGCATAAAACTTAGAAATCACCAAAGTTCATTCTCAGCATCAGTTAGGCTCTCATTGCAAAGCCCCTCTTTAGCTGCCAAAGCTCCCCAATTTACCCCACATGCCATGTCCAGGTCCCTCTGCTCATTATAGTCCTGAACCATAGACTTGTAGGGTTACAGCCACACCCAGTGATAAGTAGTTCAATAGTATGAGGAAACACTAGCCATTTTGTACATTACTTTTCTGAGTCCAAAAACAAAAATGTACCTCATGACAGGCTTCCCAGGAATGATTTCCTTAATACCAAAAGGCTGTTGTAATGGACAACTAACATAGAACCTAGCACACAGCATATGCTCAGTCAATGGCTTTTTAACTGAACTAAACTAATCGTGACAATTTTTGGAAGATAAAGAGAGAAGATTTTTGGCTAGCATACATTTTGAACAACTTAGATACAGGGTCTGATAGACACTGATCAATCTTGAATAAAGATTCAGAGACCATATAAGGTAGAACCAAAAATTAGACTGGATACTTTGATTCATAATTCATTGTGCAAGCAAATTTAAGCTACTTGTTATTTATTATCAGTCCTTCAGTTAAGATAATAAATCATGAAAATAACCATGAAACAAGATAATTTTAAGCATTTACTATGCACACACTGTGGTCATTCATGTTAAATATATTGCTTCCATACATATTAGTCAGGATGTGTGAATTTATGCTATAGAAACAAAAAAATCCTGAAATCTCGTTGACTTAAAATAGCAATGATTTGTTTCTGGTTCATATTGTATACCCAATAGGGACCAACCAGGGAAAACAGGGCACCATGTCAACCCTTCGTTCCATCAACCCCAAGACAGGAGAAATACTACGGCCCTAGGACACTAGGCTATAAAGGGTTTGGTCTGTAAAAGACACACATTACTTCAAAAATCACATTCAATTCTCAAAGTACTAAAAAAATCAAGTGCATTTTAGAACCTAGAGAATTCTTAATTAAAGTTCTTAAAGAGGTAACAATGAATTAAGGTAACTGAACTGCCCAATAACTATACAATATGTTCAAATTATATAGATAGTAAATTGTATTTTTCATTTTTCTAGGTATCAGAGTTTTTTCTATTTTTTTTTATATTTAATAAGCACTGGCTTATTTACTGTTAAAACAGCCTTTTAAAGTATGTACTAATACTGTCACAATTTGACTGATGAGGTAACTGAGGAACCAGGAGATTTACTAACTTGCTGAAAGCCATGAATTATTAACTAGTGGACCTGATACTTGAACAGACATTTGGCTATAGAGTATGCACACTTAACTTCTGTCATCCTAAACCACTGCACTACATGTGGACTTTATCTGTTAAATCTAAGTATGAAGAAGTATGCACAAAAATCTACAGTTAATATATAGGGCCTGTCTAATTTTAATTTTCAATTCTTTCAGCAATGTGTGGCTACAGGAAAAGCCCCTCATGTTTTTTGGCTACCCTATTTTATCTTCCTTTCTCTGTAAGTTTCTGTAAGGTCAACATCTACACCATGCCAGTAGCAAAAGTTGATGCTTAATGAATATTTGTGGAGAAAATGAATAAATTTGAGTTCTTCGTTGTTTTATCACTTTGGCTTATAACATTTAAGCTGGAAAATTATTTTATCTGAACAATTTTTTAAATGTTAGTAAACATCAAAAACTATTAGTTACTTGGTCTACAAAATTGAAATATAGTTTTTGTTTGGTCAGTTTTATTTTGTTTCAGAAGACTACATGTGCAATAGATAGCAACAAACTTAATGGACAAAATACACGACTAGAATTTTGTAACTGCATTAGCAGAAATTAGCAATTGGAAAAGAGTGTATTTGGAATTGGGGATGTAGGCACATGTAGTCTTCTGATTTCTTCTATTATGTTAAATCATTTTCATATCAAATCCTATAGTTTCCATGAACACACTCCAACATCTCAAGCAAAAGATTCTCCCTGAGAGCATGGGAACAAATTCAGTTGCCTTTTATACATGAATTCCTCTCTGCTCCCTAGTGTCTTCCCCACTGTTCTAAATCCAGGCTCAAGGATTACAGAGTTGGATCAAAGAAATCTGACACTAGAACATTTTTCATTTCATATGGACATACACACTGAAAATTATTTTTTCCTCAATGTATTGGTCACTGATGACGGGACTGGCAAAATTCAAGGCACAAGGATTGAAAAATACAGAAAAATGAAACTGAAAAACACACTACTCTACTCTAAATATTGTTGTCAATATCAGTAAAGAGTCTCACCATGGCCCCCTTACTGGTTATTCCATAAAATACCTAGTTTCCTATGTGAACTCTTTTTTATACACTAATAGGACTTATTTGTCCAAGAAATAAGTTTGTGGTATCTATTGTACATGTCATCTTCTGACCTCTTAAAGAGTTTGCAATAAGCCATTGGCCTAGGAGAGCATTCCTTCCACCATGCCTCCTTTATCTGGTTTCCAAAAATACTTACATATGCTTCATGTTAGGTTCTTTGATCAAGTAGACTAGGGAAAATGTGGGTTAAAGACAAATTAATTTTTCTTTGGACTGCTAAGATACTTTTTAAAGTTTACAACTATATAAGTAGAAAGTTCTGAGGTATCTTATGTTCATTACATTTTCCCATACCTTTATAAAACATGGTATGCTATGAATGTCACTTTTCTAGAGAGAATATATCTTTCTAGAATCATACTTAACAAATAACACGTTTCTTTCAAATTCATGACTGAAAACTTAAGTGTAACCTTTATGGCTGGGAACCCATGGTTCAAATAAACATGCCCTTTTTTAACAGTCAGTACTTTTATGCACACACTGCATTCACACACACACACACACACACACACACACATACACAAATGTAAACTATTTATCTTGTTTGAGGAATTAATCATTCAGTATTCTGCAGTTCCTTCCTTGGCAGGATCTTTCTGTAAGCTGGAGACTCACTTCCACCTAGTTAATGTACCAAGAATCATTAACAGGACCTTTTACCAGCTCTATAAAATTCAGTGTGTGCTTAAAACTTATACTTTCTTTCATCATTCTTCTTTGCCCTAGATTATATGAGCCAGAAGAGCTAAGTTTAACTTCTATGGTTACCACTTACTCAACTGCATAAATCAGACAAATTAACTTTGGTTAGTTTCCATTTCCTCACCTATCCTTTGAGAGCCATAGTACTTCTCTGGCATATTACTCATGAGATTAAACGAGAATATTTGTTACTCACTGTTTATGAGTACAACTCATTAACAGGAAATCCTCTATAAATGTTACTTTCTTTTATTCTTCCATTCCATCTCCACTTCTTTGTCACCTCACTGTCTCATGTTGTTAAATATTTTAATAAGAAAATAAAGTATTCCAAAGCACATTTTGGATTCCTTCTAAATCATTTAATTGATTTGTAAACTGTCTATGTACTTGGTACACTGAAGTTCTCTTAAGAGGCAGTGAAATTAGAAGGGAACCCAAAGGTACAATGACGCCATGTTCATTTATCCAGTCATCTTTATTCCAACACTTCCAGGTAACTAAAAATGTGCAACATTTCCTTCACTGAAAGTCTAAGGAACAAGACTGATGAAAAGACATCTAATGTGAACTTTGAGAACATTTACTTTTTGTTGACTTATGCATCCATGCCTTGCCTTATTTAAAGAAAAATTGTAGGTGATTTACTTCAAGTTAGATATTCTTTGTCACAAAACTAGTTGAAACTTTCTTTCAATTGAGAAACTTTGGATGAAATACACTATTTGAGCTAGTGTGCATAATTGTAACCATGGAAAATAAAGAAGATAAAGCTTTGTCCTTATTTTAATTATGGAAAATTAAAGCACAGTACATGCTTTGGTTTTGATATCTCATTTAGGTTGTGTCTCCATGTCTGAAAGAAACTGAATCAGAATGATAATGCTGGTCTGTCTGCTTCAACTCAACAAATCAGACATTCCTCTGATTAACTCCAATGAAGAATAATAAATCATGACATTTTTCCTTATTTCCTCTCTTGTTTTGTGATATATTGGTAATAAAACCTTAAGCTTCATTCCTCATTAACAAAATTATTTTCTTTTTGAAAAACATCATTGCTTCCTAAATTATCATTTGAATAACAACAAATTTAATCCATCTATAATACTTTAGAGTTGTACTTATTAACCAAAATATGTCTTAGACAAAAATGACTTCAACTTTGTAATTTACCCAGAATAACACAAATCTTTACTGCAGAGGGTTCCTGTGGGTCTGCCTACATAGGGTTCCTCTAGCTACCATGTTTGTTTCATCACTGGCATTGGTTACACTAGGGAATAGGATTCCCGCCTCTAAATAGCAGCAAGCTTCTTGCCATTTCTTGTTCAGACTCAGTCAACCTAGCAAAAAATCTAATGCCTCTCCTCATTACCTGAAAAGCATGAATGGACAGGTGACAATATCTACTTCCAATTAAATTAAATAATGTTATCTATAGAACATTCCCCCACTGTAAACTAAATTCAGGAATCATAGTCTGAAAAGAGGAGGAAAAACGTGTAATTCACTTAAAGTAGTGAAAACAACAATGCCTTTGATCTTGAATTTCAGTTCTGTAAGAAAGATCACTATACATAAGTAGTTGATACAGAATATATGTTGTATAGTGTAGGAAAGATCTATACTACCTGGCAAGAGGTTTCAATAGGGCATCCTACTCTTTATAAAACACAAGCTAGCTTTGGATTATAGCTATGTAAAAATACTAGTAATTCCCATGAGTAGCGTCCTATCTGCTTACTTCTTTTACCCTGAGTTCCTTAGAAAGAAAGAATTGTATAGGATACTAGACTGTAAACCACATTTAGTAATTCCGGGAAGTGGGAGAAAGCCAAAGAGAGTTTTATGGAAAAGGAAAATTAGTTTGAACCCAGATTATATATCTATCCTAATGAGGGCAAATCACTGCCTTAAGGGAAGGAGTCCAATGAAATCAAGGTGCTGCAAGGTGATGGCGGATCTTACAAGAACTACTACCAAATCAGGGATTCACTGTTGGACCCTCTAATGGGCAGAAACTAAATAAATATAGCAACCAGGTTCCTAATTATTGTAAAGAAAAATACATGATCTAGGTTCATCTTTAGTCTCCATCCTTAATGTCATAACCACTTTCTTCATTAGCTTATTTATTCTCTTCAAAGGATCTTTCAATATTAGTTATTTTCACTTTCTTGCCTCCAATTTACTCCTGAACTTGCACAAATAGCACAGTTTACAAGGAGTAACTCAGGTCACTCGTCACTTCATCCCCTGGTCCTGTGGTATCTACTAAGCCAGTTGCAAAGAAGAGTTCCTCTTCAAAATGAGTATTTGCTCAAAGAGAATCACTTTGGTTCTAATGGTCAGGGCTCTCTCTTTCGAATTTCCCTCTTGAAGTTTGACTTAGTTTGACTCAATTTTCCAATCTGCCACATTTACTTTAATCGCCAGTAGATCTGCTAGTTTATTAAAATAGAGTAGCAATATCTGCTTGTCTGGATTACTTATGGACTCTTCCTTTGCTCTGGAAAACTTTGTTCTGAATCCTAGAACAAATGCAGAAGTGAAATGTGTTATCTCTAGCGCACACGTGCACACACACACATACACACACTCCAAAGGATTATACCTTCTTCTCTGTAGTAGCAGCCCCAGTGAAGAATTATTTGTCTTTCACTTTGATGTAGAAATCTACATAATCCTCAGGTGTTTCAAAAAGGTGAGAGGGCTCTATTGTCAAGATGCTTATTTTTCTTCTCTGGCACAGATGTCTTGCTAAGGTGTTCAGGGTTTCTTCTACTTCTTTTTCTTCCTTATATTACCAGCATGTGATAAATGTGGTAAACCAGTGGGATATTCTATGGGACACTGATAGAGCCAACTTTCCTTTAGACAGTGTTGTGACACAAAGTTGAATAATTGCTTGGTCCTTGAGGCAAAACAATAAGGGTGTATTGTTTTCCCTTCCAGAACAAACTGCTTCTGCTATTTTCTATTTGCTAGACAAAGAGAAGAAATACTCACATGTTTAGTATCTATAATAGATTCAAAGAGCTGTAATGATTTTTTTCTACCAAGGAGACCTCATCAAGAAAAGCCACTATAATTAAATTCACCACCTGATTAAGCCTGTAATAATCCACCATCATTCTCCAAGTTACATCTGTCTTCTGCATTAATCTAACTGGGGATGTGATAGGAATCATCAATCTTCATCCTTTAAGCTTTTCATTGTGGCATTAATAGCTATAATTTCTCCAGAGATAAAGTTGATTTTGATTTACCTTGGAAGAAAAAGAAAATTCCAGAGGCTTTCACTTTGATACTTCTACTGTAATTGTATTTATGCCAGAGATTCTCCACCTACGGCAAAACTGTGATACAAGAAACCATTTTTATATGCCTCTGCCTTTCTCTTTTGTTACTTACTCCCAACTTTATAGACTTAATGTCTGATTTCTAGCATCCTCCTATAAAACAAAGCCTGAGAAGATGTTACTGTCCCATTTGCTCTTTGAAATACATTAATGACCAAATAAAACAGAAAGGTCATTAGTTTTAAACTAAACCAAATGGACTTCTCACTGTAAACTCATCACTTACTAAATCTTGTGAGACTTTGCCCACATTAATTAACTTCTTTAAGTCTCAGTTTTTTCATCTATAATTGAATGATTGATGCCTCCTCTAAAGACTAATGAGGTAAAATACTAAAGCACATGCTTTCTCTTGGCCTAAAATATTACAATTCTCCAAACCTCTTCCTCCTTCAGATTCCTCTGAAAAATATTTTCTATTCCTTTTATCTGCATAGGTTGAATTCCCCTCTTACATATACTTACTCCCTTAACACCATCTTTCTCCCTTTTTTGGTGTTTATCTCAGTTATCATTTTATATTCATTTTTACATTTGCAAAATGCAAATTTTATATTCATTTTTACATTTGCATGATTAAAGTCAGTTTCCACTATTCCCCTTCATTGAGGAAAAGTTATATTTGTTTTGGCTTATCTTTGTCTTGCCATTGTTTAGTATAGGGTCAAACCATTGTAGGAACTGAAAATTACTTGAATAAATGGATGAATGAATATATCAAGGCATTGTAATGAGCATTTACTATGGGTAATAATACATGCCATGTGCCTTTTGTCCACCACCATTTTTAATTCCCAAATAGCCCTCATATTTCTTCATTACAAATTGAGAAAGTGAGATTTAAAACAGGCTAAATAATAAGATTTTCTATTTTATTCATTGGTCTGAGTATCTCTCTTCCTGAAATAGCTTGATTCAGATATTCAAAATCTCAGGCTCATGTTGTAATTTGTGTGCATGCTCAAGCCCTCCAACACAAGTGAGTAGATTTAGAAACACTTCTGAGGTGATTTAAGTGTTTTCTATAGATTCTAATTCTATAGTTCAAGAGTCAGACCAAGGTGTAAAAGTAGATATAAAATACTTGTGGTCATACTGATGCTATTGAAGACTATGCATATATCACTTCAGGTTTTTATGGTCTTGGAACCCTGAGTTAGGGAGGGAAATTGGTGATAGAGTTGCAGTGTTAATGGTTGACCTCAAAGAACTTCAACATTAAAGGAATGAAATTCTCACTCTTAGAGAATTTTTACCTTTTTCTCTGTGGTAGGAGCCCAGTGAAGAATTATTTGTCTTTCACTTTGAAATAGAAATCTACATAATCCTCTACATAATTCTTTACAATACTGACTTCCAGTATTATAAAGTGTGAAATGTTCCAGAGGGACAGATCGTTAACTAGTATGTTATGGTTTAAATGTGATGTCCCCCAAAAGCTCACATGTGAGACAATGCAAGAAGGTTTAGGGGAGAAATGATTGGGTCATAGCCTTAACGTAATCAGTGAATTAATCCCTGATGGGATTAACTGAAGTGGTAGGGTGTAGCTGGAGGAGATGGGAATTGGGGCATGACTTTGGGGTATATATTTTTATTTGGCAAGTGGAGTCTTTCTCTCTGCTTCCTGATCTCGTGTAAGTTGCTTCTCTCTGCCACACACTCCACCATGATGTTCAGCCTCACCTCAAGCCCCAAGGAATGGAGTCTGTCTTCTATGGACTAAGAACTCTGAAACTGTGAGCCTCCAAATAAACTTTTGCTCCTCTAAAATTGTTCTGGTCAGATCTTTTAGTCACAACAGGAAAAAGCTGACTAAAATAATGTACCATGATACAAAAAGGAGCTGTCAACATTGAAAACTTTAAATTACACACACACACACACACACACACACACACACCGCAGGAAAAATGGCTTTGCAGGCTAAGAAACCTTGATTTGGTTTTATTAAAGAAGACTAGAATTATTTATGTCAACTGTTTTACATTTATAACTAAGCATCATGCAACCTAACAATACTCATGTATAGCCCAAAATATGTGTCAGAGTACTTTTGTTGTAATCTTTTGTGGGATTAGAATAAGTGGAGCTGAGTCTTTTTAGATTTCTATCTACAGCCATTTGATTAAAACTTGAAAGCAAAAAAAAGGTTAATGCAACTTGTATAGATTTATTTGAAGTGGTTGTTTTTTTTTTTAATTTTCCCATTCCCTACTGGAAAAAGACAACAACTGGTATATAGTTTCCAGAAGGTGATTTGGTATGTCTGAGAATGAAAAATGATATTTCAGAGTTGGACACATCTTCAAACCACTTCACTTTGTACAGCAGTAAACAAAGAAACCAAGTTTGTTCCACTGAAGCACACATCAAGTGCCAGAAGAGACTCCAAGTACAGAAATGGGCACTTTCTCTCCATGCATTAAAGGCAATATATATATATATTCTTTGTTATTCATAGAGATTATCAGATTAATTTTCTTAAAAATATCTACCAAGGTCTCTATGAAAAACAAACAGGATTTTCCACTTGCACAATCTATCTATACATCCCTTTTTAAATACTTCTCTTGATTGTTCAAATATTAACATTAAGAAAAGTATAATGAAACTCAATGAATTGAGCTAAAAATAAATATATTGTCAAGTCACAGAAAACTCCAACCTGATCCTGCAGACTTCAAGTTTCAGGCAACGTTTCTTTAATACATAAAGACTATATTGACATATTTAATTGTTAGGCTAAGCCAGATTGACCATGGTTCAGTCCTTAGTTCTGCCATGACAACTGTGTGTTTACTTTCTTAACTTTAAGACCTGGTCCAAAGTCCAGCCCTGGCATTAATAAAATGAGTTTAATATCTATTGTGTAGGTTTGATATGAGTATGTATTTAAGAGTACACTAAAATATACCCAGAAGGTGAATAGTCAAGAATAATTACTTTATTATTACCAGTAAAGTAATAATATTACTTTATTATTACTTTTTTATTATTAGTGGTGACTAATAATAAAAAACAGAGAAGAATTATGATAGTGACATTCACAGGAATAGGAGGAAAAGGACCAAAAATATTCCACAAGTCTCAAATTTCTAATTATCTTAAATTGTGGCTATGTTGTCTGTAAACTCCATTTTTAATTCTACCTTTTAGATGCCAGTACATACTTTCCTTTCTTATTCCAGTTGTTCAAAGATATTTAAGAACTTAGAGTTAATTTGCCTTTTGAACAGAATGACAGAGGTTCTTTTTGTTCCAGTTTCATGGTTCCTGTTTGTTTTAATGTTCTTTTGTTTGTATATTTTGTTTTGTTTTGTTTTGTTTATTTTGTTTAGAGGAAGGAAACTATTATGATGTTCATATGGTCACAGCACTTTTATCAAATGGTCCATTAGTCAGTTTTCTCAATGTGAAAGACTGGACATGGTCCACACAGCTGTCATTCAGCACTCTCATCCATGAAAAGAAAAGTTAAAGGAGGATGGAAACTTGCTATTTTTCTCTTTCAAATATAAAACAAGGCCAGTAAAACTGTTATTGAGTGACTTTTCTCAAAAAAGCATTGGCCATCATCACAAAAGCAAATTGAATTGTAAGCAGAAAACATCCCCATTGATTTCTGCAGCACAAAGCAGAAAGTCGCTGACAAAGCAGATCAGGAATTGACAATTATGAAACAAAACTATAAATAAACATCCATGAATTCACATTAATATTGTCTTTGCTTTCCTGGAAAAACAAAGAAATAATTTAGGATTTGATTTTACTATTAAATATCTGGCTAACTTAAAGTATTAACTTAGATTATTTAATTTGGTGCTCAAGTCCTATGATATTAACTTTGGATTTAATACTATGGATAAATGACTAAGGAAGCTCTCTATCAGTCACAGTTGCAATATTAGAAAGTACACATGTATGGTAGCTTTGTTTCTAGTACTCAATTTGCATTCTTTTGGATCTAAGTGTAAATCATGATTTGACCTGAATTCAAAGGGAATATACGGAAGAAAGGGCAAATAATAGTGCTGAGTACAGATATAATCACATTATATCTAAGACTGTAATCTAGCAAAATAACAATACAGTACAAATAATAGTGGCATTGTTCTTAAACATATATCTCAATTGAAATACTTCAAAGACTGAGAAAGACATCATATGATTAAATAAGTAATCAAATCATTCCTGGGAGTAAGAAAGGATTAAAAGTCATCCGCTGTTTCTTCCTCATGGTATCTCTTCACCAGCTTTTATGAGAGAGGAAACATTTTTGAGCAAAATTCCTACTGGAAAGTGCATGTGCTTTTATCTTAAATAATTTCTACATCAAGATAGATTCAAGTTTCTGAAACATTCTATTTGGGTAGGTATCCTTTAAAGAAAAAAAGAAAAACATAGTAGTCAGGAATTCTGTGGCAAAGGGGAGTTAAAAACTACTAGAAAACAAAAGGCAAATTTTTACAAGTAACAAAAAGAATAATTTCCCCTAAAACTTCAGAAAGTTCTTCACTGAAGTATTATTTCTGAATTATTAGTAAAGAATGTTAAATAAACAAAATCATTAAACCATAATGTCTGATGACTTTATGGATATTTTATAGATCTAATACAAAACATGAAGAAATATATGGATGGGAAATTTATGCAAACAATTAGGAAATGGTCAAGTCTTAAGATGAAAACTACATAATTTCATGGAAAAGTGAATTGAGATAATATAGAGATTCAACAATTGAGTGAAAGTTCTCTAAAAGTATTTTAATAAAGATATCAAGCAGTAAAAATTTTAAATTTCAGAAATGGAAAACAGATGTGACAATCAACTAAGGGACAATGAGATTGGTGAACAGTGTAAAATGGAGATTCACATATTTTAGCACAACACTGTGTGAATGAGGAAGTTAAATATTTTAGTACCAAAAAAATTATATAGAACTATAGGTCTAAAGCTACTTATACTCTTATCTGGACTAATAAAAATGTTTACTTGAATAGAAATTATTATCCTCATTTTAAATATGCCTTCCACTGAGCTTCTGTTGTTTAATAGCACAGTTTAATCATCTAACTCACCATAATTTTGTTGTGTGTGATTAGGATCATCCATGGTATAATACATGATACTGCATGCTAAAATACAAAGGATTAAACCTCTGATACCTATAAATATTTATTTTTTATTACAAATGATTGTTCAGTAATTATTATCTGCCAAAGACTTTTCCAGATGCCTTCCATATAACAAAGAGCAAAGTCCACAAAACTACGTAATTTATATTCTAAAGCAGTATGTCAATAATATTTTAAATAGTGACAATATGTTAGTTAGCTTTCCATTGTTGTGAAAATAATCTGAGAAATACAAAACAATGTGAAAGGAAGAAAGACTTGTGTTGGCTCATAGTTTTGGAGGTTTCAATTTAGGTTGTTAAGCCTGGCTGCTTTTAGGCCTGCAAGGAGGCAGTACATTTTTGCAAAAGCCCATGGTATAAAAACAATGCACAGCTTATGGCAGCCAGAAATCAAAGACAGAGGAAAGAACCAGTAACAGGAAATACTCTTCAGGGGAACACCTGCAGTGACCTACTCCAACTAGGCCCTAGATCCTAAGTTTCCATCACCTCTCAATAGCCATTAAGCTATGAATCCATAAATAGATTAATTTGTTCATGAAGTCTGAGGCCTCAGGTTCTAATCACTTCCTACAAGTCCCACCTCTGAACACTGTTACATCAGGAACCAAATCTTCAACACATGAGTTTTGGGGGAAAATTTGGATCTAAACCGTAAGACAGATAACCTATTCAAAGAAAAATAAGATAAGGTAGTAGAAGAGTCATGGAGCTCTATTTTCCCTTGGAAGATGAGGGAATTCCTCTGAAGAAGTAAGTAAAGGGAAATGAAACTGAGGGAGAAAAACAGTTACAAGGCTCTAGCCAAGTCCTAGCAGAAAAAGCAAGGACCACTCCTAGTGTACATGCAGATACAGGGTAGTGAGGACATAAAGGAAGCATTGAGTTCAAGTGAGATTTACAATGCAGGAAAAAATTACTTAAAAGTATTATTCTAATTTGATGCTCTTCCAATTATTGATTCTTGATTTTTTTTTTCTTGAGCTTTAGGAGTGTTGTTGAGGAAGTTGATGCTTTTGCCAATATGTTGGCATGTTGAACCTACATTTTCTTCTAGTGGTTGCAGAGTTTCTGATCTAATTCCTAGGTCTTTGATACACTCTGAGTTGATTTTTGTGCAGGGTGAAAGATGGAGGTCAAATTTCATTTTTCTACATATAGATTTCAAGTTTTCCCAGCATCATTTGTTACAAAGGCTATCTTTTCTCCAATGTATGTTTTTGGCACCTCTGTCAAGTATCAGATGATTCTACTATGTAGGTTCTATTTCATTTCCTCTGTGTGTTCTATTCTACTCCATTTGTCTTCATGCCTGTTTTGGTACCAATACCATGCTGTTTTGGTTACTATAGCTCTATAGTATAATTTGTTGTATCTTCAACATAACTCATTTTTTTCATGATTACTTTGGCTATTCTAGGTCTCTTATAATTCAAAATGAATTTTAGAAATTTTTTTCTAGTTCTCTGAAGAATGTCTTTTATATTTTGATGGAGATTGCATTGAATATGTCTAATGCTTTTGGTAGCATGGCCATTTTGATATTGTTAATGGAGCAGCATCTAATTCAAAAGCTTCTGCACAGCAAAGAAAATGATTAAGAGCATGAAGAGAGAGCCTACAGAATAGGAGAACATCTTTGCCACCTGCTTCTAAGACTGGAGATTAATATTCATAATATATAGAGAACTCAAAAAACTTAACACCAAAAAAGCAAATAACCCAATTAATAAATAGACGAAAGAACTAAATCGACTCCTCCAAAAAGAAAAAAAAAATACAAATGACCAATAAATATATGAAAAATGTTCAACATCTCTAACAATCAGAGAACCATAGATCAAAACTAGTCTAAGATTTCATCCCACTCTGGTCAGAATGGCAATTATCAATACAAATACTAATAAGTATTGGTGAGGATGTGGTGGAAAAGATGCACCAGAGCCCAAACCAGAATAACATACCTGTGGGGAGAGGAACACTGCACTCTGCTGCTGCAGCTCTATATGCATCAACATGAGGCCCCACCCAAAGTGCCTCCATCTTGGGACACTGCAGCCACCACCATATCCCTTCCCACATGGTAATCTACACTGTGGACAATGGACAGGGACAGCTGCCCATTGCTGCACCTAGCAAGCCACCCAATGCCATTGCACAGCCCATCCTTCCAGTCCCACCTCTGAAAGTGGTTTCCTCCATCTTAGAGCAACTCCATTGCCATCTGGGGCAAGAAATACTCTTGCCTCCAGTGAGGGCTCTCTACTATCTTTAGTTATGGTAGCTTCCATCCAAGGACACTGACTGGGGCCTAGAAGCCCAATATCAAGGTACCTATATACTTGATGCTACTGCTACCACCAACTAGGGATGTGGCTGCTTCCATCTAGGGGAAACAACCAAAACCTGAAAGACTGTCACCAAGGTCTGTGTGGGCCTGGTTGCACCAGAAGTATCCCTAACGGGTGTTCTAAAAGACATCATCCTGTTGCACAGGTAACAGAGAGCCTTGCATGGAGTCATCCCTCTTTTTTTTTCATGCTGACAGCCAATTTATTTTGATTCCCCTTTCACTTGTCCTATAATCTAATACCTCTATATTCTCACACCCTACCTCATAAATATTACATCCGAACCCCCCCCCATTCTCTATTTGTCCATAGATATGCAAACCTACTGGAATGTGGTAGAAGATAACCAAACTCTGCACACTGCACTGCAGCTCCCTATCCATCAGCATGAGGCCCCACCCAAACTGCCTCCATCTTGGTACACTGCAGCCCAAGCAACAAAACTGTTTACAGCAACAAAACCGTAAATGTCTAAATAGGAGTTAATTGATTTATGGCTGCATATTGGTTGCATTGGGTGCTGTAAACATTGATCTCCCCCTTAAAGGTGAGGTATTAGTAACCTGCAGGGATGCTGCAAGATTATAGGGTAGAAAGAGCAATGTCTCAGATCCACACTGTAAGAGAGAAAGACACATAGACAACATTAAAAAAACAAGGGAGGAAAGTGCATCAAACAAATCAAGATACTATAATAATAGAACCCATTGACAGCACAGTTGATGAAATGTCAGAGGAGTTCAAAATGTACATAATTAAAATAATCTGTGAATTAAAGAATGACATAAGCGAAAAAATACAGGCAAAAATTGATCAATCCAACAAAGAAACGGGAGAGCAAATATAGGCAACCATTGATCACATGAACAAAGAGATAAGAGAGCAAATATAGGTAGTAAAATATTACTTCAAGAAAGAGATAGAGATTCTGAAAAAAAAAAAAACAATCAGAAATCCTTAAAATGAAGGAAACAATAAACCAAATAAAAAACTCAATAGAAAGCATTACCAATAGACTAGATCATTTGGAAGACAGAACCTCAGACAATGAAGACAAAATATACAATCTTGAAAATAAAGTTGACAACACAGTGAAGATGGTAAGAAACTAGGAACAGAACATCCAAGGATTATGGGATAGCATCAAAAGACCAAATCTAAGATTTATTGAGATAGAAGAAGGCACAGAATTTCAAACCAAAGGAATGCACAATCTCTTCAATGAAATAATATCAGAAAATTCCCCAAACATGAAGAATGAATGGGAAAACCAAATACAAGAGGCTTACAGGACACCAAATGTACAAAATTACAGCAGATCTACACCATGGCACATTATAATGAAAATGTCTAGCATATCGCATAAAGAATTTTAAAAAGCCGTAAGAGAGAGGAATGAGATTATACATAGAGGGAGAACAATTTGGATCTAAGCAGATTTTTCAACCCAGACCCTCAAAGCCAGGAGATCATGGAACAACATATACCAAGCTCTGAAAGAAAATGGATGCCAACCAAAAATCTTATATCTAGCAATGTTAAGCTTCAGATTTGATGATGAAATAAAGTCTTTTCATGATAAACAAAAATTCAAAGAATTTACAGCAACAAAGCCTGCACTACAGGACATTCTTGGTGAAATATTCCATAAGAAGTAAATGAAAAGCAACAGTGAAAATCTATTCTCTGAGGCTAGTATCATCCTGATACCAAAACCAGACAGAGACACATCAAGGAAAGAAAATTTCAGACCAATATCCCTGATGAATATAGATGCAAAAATTCTCAATAAAATTCTGGTGAATCACATACAAAAATATATTAAGAAGACAGTGCATCATGATCAAGTGGGATTCATTCCAGGGATGCAAAGTTGGTTCAACGTATGGAAATAAATAAACATAATTCATCACATCAATAGAATTAAAGATAAGAATCATATGATTTTATCAATTGATGCAGAGAAAGCATTTGATAAAATACAGTACCCTTTCATGTTCAAAACACTAGAAAAACTAGGTATGAGGAACATACCTCAACATTGTAAAAGTGATCTATGCTAAACCCAAGGGCCCAAAGCCAACATCATCCTAAACGGAGAAAAATTGGAAGCATTCCCTCTAAAAATAGGAACAAGATAGGGATGCCCTCTTTCACCATTTCTATTCAACATAGTTCTTAATACTCTAGACAGAGCAATTAGACAAAAGAAATTAAAGGGATACAAATAGGAAAAGAAGAACTCAAACTATTATTATTTGCCTATGATAGGGTTTTATACTTAGAGGACCTAAAAAATTCCACTAGAAAACTTCTAGAAATAATATATGAATTCAGCAAACTCGCAGGATATAAAATCAATACCCATAAATCAAAGGCATTTCTATACATCAATGATGAATCCTCTGAAAGAGAAATTAGGAAAACTACCTCATTCACAATAGCCTCAAAAAAATAATACTAGAGAATCAATTTAACAAAAGAGGTGAAAGACCTTTACAATGAAAACTACAGAACACTAAAGAAGGAAATTTAAGAAGACCTTAGAAGATGGAAAGATCTCCCATGCTCCTGGATAGGCAGAATTAATTTTGTCAAAAGTCCATGCTACCCAAAGTGCTATATAGATTCAATGCAATTCCAATTAAAATCCCAATATCATTCCTTATAGAAATAGAAAAAGCAAACATGAAATTCATTTGGAAAAAATAAGAGACCCAGAATAGCCAAAGCAATCCTTAGCAAGAAGAGTGAAGCAGGAGGCATCACAATACTGGACCTTAAACTACACGAAGCTATAGTAACAAAAACAGCATGGTATTGGCACCAAAATAAACACATAAAACAATAGTATGGAATAGAAGACACAGAGACAAACTCACATAAGTACATTTATCTCATACTAGACTAAGGCATCAAAAACACACTTTGAAGAAAAGATAGGCTCTTCAACAAGTGGTGCTGGGAAAACTAGAAATCCTTATGCAGCAAAATGAAACTAAACCTCTATCTCTCACCATGCACAAAACTCAACTCAAAGTGGATCAAGGACCTAGGAATGAGATCAGAGACCATATGCCTAATAGAAGAAAAGTAGGCCCAAATCTTCATCATGTCAGATTAGGTCTTGACTTCCTTAACAAGACTTCTAAAGTGCAAGAAGTAAAATCAAGAATCAATAAATGGGATGGATTCAAACTAAAAAGCCTCTTCTCAGCAAAAAAAAACAAAACAAAAAAAACAATGAAGTGAAGACAGAGCCTATATTCTGGGAGCAAATTTTTGCCACACACATGTCAGATAGAGCACTAATCACCAGGATATATAAAGAATTTATACAACTTAACACCATAAAAACAAACAACCCAGTCAATAAATGGGCTAAGGAGCTGAACAGACACTTCTCAGAAGAAGAAATGTAATCGATCAACAGACGTATGAAAAAATGTTCAACATCTCTAGGAAGTAGTGAAATGCAAATCAAAACTACTTAAGATTTCATCTCAGTCCAGTCAGAATGGCAGTTATGAAGAATACAAGCAACAGTAAGTATTGGCAAGGATGTTGGGAAAAAGGCACACTCATATACTGCTGGTGGGACTGCAAATTGGTGCAGCCAATCTGGGAAGCAGTATGGAGATTCCTTAGAAACTTGGAATGGAACCACCATTTGACCCAGCTGTTTCACTCTTCAGTCTATACCCAAAGGACTTAAAAACAGTATACTACAGTGAAAACAGTATACTACAGTGAAAACAGTATACTACAGTTGGTTCCACAATAACTAAACTGTGGAATCAACCTAGGTGCCCTTCAATAGATGAATGGATAAAGAAACTGTGGCATATATACACAATGGAATATTATTCAGCGATAAAAGAGAATAAAATTATGGCATTTGCAGGTAAATGGATGGAGTTAGAGAATATTATGCTAAGCCAAGTAAGCCAATCCCCAAAAAACCAAAGGCTGAATGTTTTCTCTGATAAGTGGATGCCAATCCTTGGGTGGGGGGCATTGGGTTGAGTAGAGGAACTTTGGACTGGCCAAAGGGGAGGGAGGCATGGGGATAGGAATGATGGTGGAATGAGATGGTCATCATTACCCTAGGTACATGTATGCTAGCACAAATGGTGTGACCCTACTTTGTGTACAAACAGAGATGTGAAAAATTGTGCTCCATTTGTGTACAATGAATCAAAGAGCATTCTGCTGTCATGTATAACCAATTAGAACAAATAAATAAAATTTTTAAAAATTAGTACAACCACTCTGGAAAACAGCATGGAGATTCCTCAAAAAAAAACTAAATGGCAGCTTGAGAAGCTGAGGCAGGATGATCATGAGTTCAAAGCCATCCTTAGCAACTTCGCAAGACCCTAAGCAACTCAGCAAGACCCTGTATCTAAATAAAATACAAAAAAGGGCTGGGGATGTGGCTCAGTGGTTAAGTGCCCCTGAGTTCTATCCCTGGTACCAAAAAAGAAAAAAGAAAGAAAGAAAAATGATAATTAACAACAATAACAACAACAATAACAAAAAAAAAAAAAAAACAGGAAAGGAACCACCATATGACCCAGCTCCCCCACTACTTGGTGTATTTCCAAAAGATCTAAAATCAGTATACTATAGGGATCCAGCCACATCAATGTTTATGGCAGCATAATTCACAACAGCCAAGATATGGAACCAAACTGTCCATCAACAGATAAATAGATAAAGAAAATGTGCAATACACATACACACAATGGAGTTTTACTCAGTCATAAAGAAGAAATTGTGGCATTTGCTGGTAGATGGATGAAATTGGAGAACATCATGCTAAGTGAAATAAGACAGACCCAAAAGGTCAAGAATCAAATGCTTTCTCTTGTATGCAAAAGCTAGGTCAAATAAGGGGGAGGAAGAGCAAGGAGGGAATCTCATAAAAATAGAAAAGAGGTCAGTGGATTAGAGGAAGGGAATTGAGAGGGAGGCAGAAGGAACAGGAAAAGGGAAGAACAGTGGAATGAATCTAATCAAACTTTTCAGTGTACATATGTGAATATACCACAGTGAATTTCACCTCTTTGTATATCCATAATGCATTAATTTATAAAAAACTAAATAAATAGAAGAAAGATGAGTAAAGGAAAAGAAATAGGGGGAGAGATAGAAGAAGTACTAAAGACTGAATTGGAGCAAATTATATTCCATGTTTGTATAATGGACTCAAAATAAACCCCAATATTATGTATATCTGTAATTAACTAATAGAAATAAATTTTAAGAAGTATCATTCTGGTAGCATTTGCCTCAATTTTCTCCCTGACCATCTTATACAAGTTTTAGAAAGGACAGAGGAAAGACTTGTACTTGCAAATCTAGAATTTAAAACTAAAGGACTGTATAAAATCATAGTAAACCATCAAATCCCTAAGGACTGCCAAAAAAAGAACTGTCATTTTCTTCTCATCTTCAGCAAAAAAATACAATCAGTGAAGTCATGGTCAAAATACTTAATGAAGAAAAACTGTGTAAAGGAGACAATTAGAGCTACATAAACTACTAGTAGTGGTTATATTAATGGTTCTCAGAAAGAATATAGCACACAGTTACCTTATAATTTGTGATGGGAACTATGGAAAACAAAAAAGGTTAATTTGCTCTATGGTGTTAGCCACAGTAGACAATGTCAAGATTCTTGGTTCATTTGTAAAACACATTTTGCTCAGAATGGTGATCTAAATTTATTTAGCTTAACATGGAATTTCCCTGAAATACTAAACTCTTGTGCATCAGAAATACACATGCCAGGGCTGGGACTGTAGCTCAGTGATAGAGCACTTGCCTAGCATGCACAAGGCACCGGGTTCAATCCTTAGCACCACATAAAAATAACTAAATAAAGCCAGGTGCGGTGGCTCACGCCTGTAATCCCAGCACTTTGGGAGGCTGAGACAGGAGAATTGCTAGTTCAAAGCCAGCCTCAGCAACAGCGAAGTGCTAAGCAACTCAGTGAGGCCCTGTCTGTACATAGAACACAAAATAGGGCTGGGGATGAGGCTCAGTGATTGAGTGCCCCTGAGTTCAATCCTCAGTATCCAAAAAAAAAAAAAACCAAATAAAAAATAAAGATATCTGTCCATCTAAAAAAAGAAAGAAAGAAAGAAAAGAAATACACATGCCATTTTCTTTACTTTCTGCTTAATGTTGTCAATAACTGAGGGACAAATAGCTCATAAATCATCAAGGAATAACATAATGTTTTATAAACTTACTCTGTAATCTTACCAAGATAGAGGGCTACATGGAATCCAGTTAGTGCCAGATAGTAATAAGGCTTTTTTTTTTTAAGTAGTCCTAGACTCATTCACTCTCTGTTTGGGGGAGAAAAAAAAAATATATATATATATATATATATATGTATGTCTTAATCTGAGATGCTGAAGTCTGCCAGCCACAAGACAAAGCTTTGAAAAATCGTAAAGCAAATATTTCAAAGGAAGTATATTTTTTCCCTAGAACACTGCTTAGCTGGCATATTGTCAGCAAACAAAAAGAAATTCAATGTTATCATTTTATGACAGAGCACACAACATGATAAAGAAAAAAGAATTTGGACTGAATAAAGAGATGATCCTAAAAAGCTTCAGGCAATTTGCAGCAGCCCTTTAGGACTGGAGCAGCCTTGCCACATTCTTCTTTTCCACCGTTTGCTGCCAGTCCAGTGAAATGAGCAGCAAGCCCTATTGGTATTATTGAAAGCTGAATGAATGAAAGAAAACTAGGAAACCTCATTAAACGCTGCCAGTGGCTTCAACTCATTATGAATACCCCCATATAGCAACCAATAATCCAATAATGGTATTATGTTTTCAATAATATAGCTAAATATATCTTATTACAAATAATTGTGGCACAGAGAACAAACATCTCTATTTTATTAGTAGTTTATAAAATTTGACTCAATAAAATAAATTGGTACTGGAAAAAATGCACAGAGAATCAAACAATAGTATAAAATACCTGGAATATCTATCTTGTCTTTTTTTCATTCTATAAAACTTCTCTCCTATATGTGCTCCACCAATATGGATGAACTAAACCTTGCTTAGTTGTTTGAACTTTACCTAGGCTCACCTGTCCCTCACAAACACATTTTGCTTATAAATTTATTTTCTTGGCCTCTTTATTCTCCTAAATACACAAGCCATTGTTGAGTTTGGTGTTTTATTTGTTAATTCTGTTGTGTCAAACAGATTTACAACTTTTGACCCTTTCTGCTGTTCCCATAACATGCATTGCCCAATATAATTTTTTCCATTTCTTCTTACTTTCTCAGAGAGATGCCTCACAGGGAAATTTTAAGTCAGTAAAAAAAATGCAAATGACATCAACTACACAAGAAACAAAATTCCATAATGGGCTGTTGGTATTTCGGTTGAGTTTATGATAGCAATTGTGCCTAGTGTTAAGGGGTAATACCAACCAGGAGAAAAGAATATGGAAAGTTCAGGTGTTAGCCCCATGCATGAGGAGGTAAATTTTTAGGAACACACATGCAATACATGTTGAGGAGGGGATGGGCAGTACTAAGAGGAGGGAAGTTTACCATATGAAAGAGAAACGAGATGAATAATATACTGTTAGAGATTCTGCTCTGAGGATAAGGCAGATGAATTTATAATGGAGAAAAAGGGAATACCTTTTCCTCACCTATTGCTAGGTTCATGACTGAGAGCCCCATAATAAAATAAGAGCAGAGCACACAGATTCAAGTTGTACTTGACACAGTGGATTTTAAAAATAAAAACTCAAAGAAACAGGTAAACTTTGTATTTTTATGCTCAGTTTGATGAAAAAATGGACCATAGTACACAGGTATAACTGGAGTAAAGAGTGTGGTTTAATGATAATGAACTGGGGGAACTTATCAAGATCTGCTTGTTCAGATTCTGCTGTCTCTCTGTCTGCAGGGATGTATTCAGTTTTGTGTTACTCTTTAAAAATTCCTGAAATAATCAACTTTAAAGGGGCAAGGTTTATTTTGGCTCCCAGTTTTGGAGGTGTCAGTCCATGGCCAATTGACTATTGCTTTTGAGCCCATGATAGGACCAAAATCATGGTGAAAATGCATGTTGGAAGAAGTTACCCACCTCATGAGCAACCAGGGTGCAAAAAAGAGAAGTGGAGAAGGCGATGTCTATCTCCTTCAGGGGCAGGCCCTCAATGACTTAACTGCCTTCCACTAGACCTCACTTCTTAAAGACTCCACCAACCTCCCACTAGCACCAGGGGCTGGGCACCAAGCCCTTCAACACATGGGTATTTGGGTGATATTCAAGATTCAAACTATAGCAAGAAATAATGATGTCTCTTTCCTCAAGAAATGTGAGTAGCACCTCTGGAACAAGGATTTATGACCTACCTTAGAGGAAGGTCAGAGAATTCTTTGATCATCTACTGTAGGGAAGAAGGGCTGGTGAAGGTCAGAGAGACGTTCCTACTTTTGCTATTTTCTCAAAAGTCAACATGCCATATTTTTGGGGTAGCATGTCCTGAACTCTATCAAATTAAAGCAATACAATGAGATAAATGCAATTCAGAAAGTGCAAGATGACATGGTCAGTAGGGGACTTTAAATGAAGGCATAGTTTCTGGAGAAGGCACTGAGATCATACAACAAAGGAAGAGTTTATGCTACCTTAGAAGGAACTTGAGAGCATCTGCTTGATGCCTGTTGGTCAACTCTCCCACAAACGTGATCCACCAAATCTTAAGTAAACCAAGTTTTCATAGCACCACGGGACTTCCCAGACCTGTCTTCTGCCACCAATACATGAAGGAAATCTTAGAGGAGGAAGACTCAAAGAAGCTGAATGTATGATCATATTTTGGGCTATTATACATAATCTTACCATTATACATAATCTTATCATTATTAGAAGGAAAATTTTTGAGAGAAGGAAAACAATGATCTGTTAAACTTGGATGATAATAGCCACAAATCAAAACTATCCTGGATAAACCACAATATTTTTAACCCTATTTTTAAGACCTTAGAATTTCTGATTTCTAGAGATCTGCATAGCTTAGGTTCGTGAACATATTATCACCTAAAAATTCTCAATCACATGTTTACATGTTGAATAAACATTGTATTAATAATAGACAAATTATATATTATATTAGCACATACTTAGGAATAATATATGTTCAACAGGTATTATATGCTTTTCCAAAAAAATTCCAAGATCCTTCCTGAAATTTTTCCTTTTCTTTCGTGTGGGAAGCTGGAGGGTGGTCATGCTCTAAATGACCTCTCCCAAGCTAAAATTTCTTTGTTGTTCTGTTTTTTACATTTTTATATTTCACCACATATTAAACAATTTTAGGGCTTAGAACATGTGCATTTTTAATTAATTTTATGTTCCTGAAAATGAAAGAATGATTTTTCCTTATTTTGATTGGCAAAGCACAAAAAATCAGAGTAGGAACTGGGTGCAGGAAGAAGGAAATCTCCAAACAATTTCCATGAGGCCAAAACATTTTGTCAGACAAGGTCTAAATCCAGATGTTTTCATCTTTTATTAAGTGTGTTATCAACAAGTCACAGATACAGCAAGAGTCACTAAATTTTTATATTAAAGAGGAAAGACATGAACAGGAGGGTACTCAGCTGCATCTACCCTCAAATTGGGAAGCACATGATTAGGGAAACTTTTTTTCCAATAGGTTTGACACCTTAAAATTAATAGGATGGAGAAAGGAAATGGTAATTATGATTATTGGACACAGTGACAATGAATCCTTGGGCCACTGTTCAAGAAATGGAAACTTCCTCAGTTAACAAAGACACACTTTCCTATTCTCCTTTCTTCTCTTCCTGGTTAAAGGATAACTACTAACTGTTGTGTATTGATTATGGCAACAGGAAGAATGTGAAATGAACTAAGAATTTAAAAAGTAAATTTAAGTATCATCAAGGAATCCATAGGGAGATGGGAAGCCACAATTGTGAGGTGACAGGAGTGAGGTAAGGAGGAGAGAATGGAGACATAAAAGAAATAAATCAGCTATTTAATCTTATGTAATCTAAAGATCAGTTATAATGTTTGAAAATGTAGCATTTGACTCATTACCTATACTTTTAGTGCCTAAAAGTATACAATCTGCTACAATCATGTGTAATCCTGAAGAAACACCTTATAAACAGAACTGAAGAGCTTAAAGGATCATCTACTATGTCTCTGAACAATGGTGTTCAAAAGTTGTATAATAAATATTACTGATGTATGGCACAGAAGGCAAATGAACATTACTAAGAGTTTAAATTGGTAAAATGTTCCTGGAGAAAAATTTGGCAATAAAAATCAAAGCTTTAAAAATTGTATATTAGATGCTCAGCATTATTAATCATTAGGGAAATGCTAATCAAAACCAAAGCTTGGGAGAGAGCACTTAGAGAATAACCACCATTCCCCTTCCTCCAGGGAAGAAAAGGAAAATTTTCAGGAAGAATTTTGAAATGTCAATCAAAATGCCTATGAAAAACACTAAGGAAGTTATCAATCAATTCCTGATATATACATCCACAAAAAGCAAGTATTGGTTTTTTTTCAAGGTTAGAATTTAAAATGATGTAGAGCTATGAAAAACACTATAGAATCACTTCAAAAAATTAAAAATAGAGTTGCAGTATGATCTAGTGGTATCACTTAGGGCAACTATTTTTTAATGTTTTTAAACATATATTTCCCTTATCAGATTTAAACCTTAGGAAATCATCACACAAAGGCATAAAAATTTCCACAAAAATACTTCCCTTACTTTATTTTTAAATGGCAAAAGTTAGAAATAACACACACCTACACACACATATCAAATACTTGTGTACACAATGAAATGCTATGAATCATTTTGTAAGTCCAGAAAAATGCACAAACATCTCTCTTACTACCTCCCCCTACACACACATACACACACACACACATACATACATACACACCACACACACCTGGAAATATGTACATCATAAAGTAAAATTAGGAGAAACTTTATTGTTTGGTTATGGGTGATTTTTTCTTTCTATTATGAGGTATACTTGGTCAGAATTTCTTTGACTATAAGCATAATTCATTTTATTATTTACATAATATAAAGTTATGTACATTTTTTAAATTTACTACAATTGGAAAGTCTCATTCACAAAGAAATTAAAATCCTTAAGATTTGAGAGGGAATTGCAATAAGTAGGCTAAGAAATCTACTGGTTATTTGCCAGTGTCTCCTGGGATAGTACCAGAAGTTATGAATTTTATTCAAGTTCTGTCACTGAGTTTTCAACATCTATATGTTTTATGCATTTTTTCACCAGCCAGCATTCTTCAGAAAATCTTACCCTTAATGTTAGAAAGATGATTGCTCTATACCTGCTAATAGATATACATGGCACAATCCTGACCCTAGAGTAATTTGGTAGTCAGCAGGTTTTCTTCAGCTGCGTGAAAGCCTGGCTTCCTGCAGAACAGATCTTTCCCAGTTCTTTTCCTTTTTCTGGTCCAAGGACTGCTAGACCAGATTGTCTCCTACGGTGTGAACCCAATTGACATTTGATTCACCTGCTGGCAGCCACCCAACCCTATCTGGACAAGCAGGTCTTACTGAATGGAGGACTTCGGTAAGTTTTTCCAACAGTGTTTATCAGCTGTTTTCAAGCTGTTGAAATGATCTTGGCAATACCATTCAAAGTAATCTCTCACTCCTCTTCCCCACCACCATTGTCCTTTGATACACAGCTTCCAGTCTGTATTTAGGTTTATTTATCTCTCAGCACTGGTGCCTATGAGGCCTATGGAAGTTATCCATCAATCCAAATTTATAATGTTCTTTTGTGAAAGCAATGTAACGCGCTGGACAGAAATCAATGGGGAAATAAATAATGGAGAAACAAATGTTTAAGCTCAATTAAATTAAGGAGTTTATAGTTTCACCTCCAAGTGTAAGTATATTTAGAGAAATGGCTTGGTAGGAACACAGCCAGACTTGACTTGTTTTCAATTCTCCTGCTCTCAAAATTCAGCTTCAGTGGGTCAGAACTAACAATAGCAATAGATTGGAGAAAATGTGATTATAAAAAGACAAGAATTTCTTCCTCAAGTTCCACATTCTGGAAGAAATGAAAAGTTGCTTTAAAGTTTCTCTATTTTGATGATTGACAGTTTGGGGCTTTTTTAGATGTACAAAGATAAACCTGGAGTTTAACATAGATTAAGACTGAATTGGTATAATAAAAAAACAAATTTACTCCCAGATAGGTAGGGAAACAAGAACAGAATAGTGGCTGAAAAGAAACCTGATAACACAACAGTGAAACAGCATATGGGAAAAGATGACAGAAAGGCCTGATAGCAGGGAGACCTGGGAAGTTTTAAGAAGAGTGAAGTCATGTATTGGAATTCTACTGCATTGCTGGGCTCCGCATACATTACTCCCATTAGGGATACATGTTTGTTGGACACAGCAGGCGTATGTTAAAGATGCTCGGAGGAGTGAAGGAAGGAGTGCCCCATGTGTGAAGAGCGGGAGAGCAGTTATCAGGAGATAGTGGTACGGGCCAACTCAGGAGTGGATGTAATGCCAATGCTATTTTCTCAAAATCTACCAGAGGAAGTGTGGGGAAGAAGGAAAAAGGCTAGATCCAGCTATTATGTAAGCCAGGGTATCCAGCAGGCAGCTACATGAGTTCCAACACTCTTTAAGGAGCAACTACTCTGCATGTAACATACATCCATCAAGGAAGGTATTGTTAAGGTTCTTACTTGGAAAGGAGAAAACTGAAACATGGTGGAAACTAAGTCCAAGGTCCCATGGCAAGTAACTCAAAGTAGGAGAATCAGACTGACTTGCCTCTGTCTCTGCCTCTACCCACCAGGACTCTCCACTTCTCTACACTCGCTCACCAGAACGTTCAGGGATTCCTTTCTTCCTGACTTAGATACCAGCTGGAACTTACTGTCTAATGGCAGAGCCATTGCATCCAGAGTATAAAGTCATCATGCCACCTTGTCATAGCAAGAGAAAATGACCCCATGTGTCTCACTAGGGTCTACAGACCAGTTTGAAAACTCTATGAGAGTTGATCATGTCCCTTTTCTATCCATATCTCCCCAACAGCTGTTTTTCCCATCCCAAGACCTGTGCTCCATATTATTGACGGAATAAAAGACTAGTGCATAAAGGAAAAGTCTGATCTCACCATTTTAAAAATGAATATCCGTGCCTAATCTTCTTTTCTTGATCAGCTCTACAGGATGAATTTCACATTGAATATAACTGATAAAGTTCACTTTTAAAGAGGCTTATCCTGACTTAAGAAATTAATACAAGTAATCCACATTCTTATAGAAAAATTAGAAATTGCAGATAAGCAAAGAGAAAAAAAATGGAACTACCCATAATCCCAGCACCTAAAGATAAATCGTATTAATGCTTTGACATAGAGCGCTGTTTATGAATAAGGCTGTGAGAATTGATCCCTTTCTGAAGAACCATCGCTCAGGCTCAGAGAACTGAAGGACACAAGCATGGTGGTCCATGGTCACAGCTGTACAGACTGATACTGTGCACGTGTAGTGCTGAATTCAGAATCACCACAGGAGACTGACAGGAACAACTGCCTCTGAAAAACCTCTGTAAGCACCACATGTGTTCTGGGTCTTTTTCCACAACATTACTGGATGTTATAAAAGCGTTTTGAGATTAAGTAAACTGATGGGTTTCATGTACAATTCAGAAAAAAAAAGGAGTCTCCCACCCTTTTGTTCCTGCTGCTAACCTAGCATAGAAGTGATAAAATTGCTGTATTTGAAAGTAAAAATTATGATTTTATTTGTACTTCAGCCTGAACTCATTACGTAAATCATGCTACAAGGACAATTCTAATACACACATTTTTGCAACTTAGCTGGCTTAATTTTTATATTGGTATGTCTCATGTGTATAAAGGGTATGTGGTTCATAGCAAATTTTTAACTCATTTGGAAAAATGGAAAAGTTCCCAGGAGGGAAATTGCTACCTCAGAGGCTCATCTTTAGTGCTTATATTCATACTGTCAAAAATACCCAAGATAAGTCCTAGGGTCCTTATAAGTACATGGTTCCAGTTTATTGGGCTAATCTTCTATTTTATTTTATTTTTCCTCTTATTGGGCCCTGAGGCTCCACATTCATCATCAATAGATAAACAGCAATAAAGATATTTATGAGGTCTCAGGCTAACTTTAAAAATTATTTTCCAGGATGTCTATAGCTATTTCATTTTAATAGCTAGTATTTATTGAAACATAGTGTCAAGTACTTACTCTCTTTATCTCATTACCTGATCTTGCACATTTCATATTGTTATTTTGCTTATTTTACAGGCCAAGAAGTAAGAGAGGGTTACTTTTTCTCTTGCCATGTTGGATGTTATTTAAGTTCTCAGTACTATAATTTTCCATAAATTGTTTCTAGCTTAAGAATAGTTGGGTAAATAGTTAATTAACAATATAAAGCAGAAAATTTCAGATATTTTTAGCAGATGAGTCCTTTCATCAATATGTCCAAGTTGCTTTTCTTCATTTAGTGCTTTTTCATCTTGAATTAATTTTTCAGTTACTATCCATATTTATTTTTTGTGATAAATTACCAATTACAAATTCTCCTTGACTTATGAAGGGGTTATAGTCTGATAAACCTATCCTAAGTTGAAAATATTGTAAGTTGAAATGCATCTAATACACTTAAACCTGCCAAACATTGTAGCTTCACAATGCAGCATGCTGTAGAGTTTAGGTTTTTGACCCAGGTCCAGTGGCTGACAGGGAGTGGTGGCTAGCTACTACCACCTAGAAAGACAGCCTACTGCTTTTGCACCACTGTAAATTCAAAAAATTGTAGTTGAACTATGCTAATTTGGGGATCATTTGTATTTTGAAACTTTTGGGACCGGATTTTTAAACCCATAAATCCAATTTTTAATAGATTTTCAATATGTTTAGATTGACTACTCCCTTCTCATTTTCATACATTTAATTTTCCAGTATTCTTTTTAAAAATGTATCTATCTTTTGTTGAATTGATTTACATACTCTCCTTTGTCTGGCTCAATTCTGAATCAACCCCTCTTCTAGTTTGCCTTCCTGTTCTAGAGACCCTGTCATTCTGAAAACTGTTTCCAATCTCCTAGGAGCAAGGTACCTCCATGGGACCTCAGTCCTGCTAAGCAGATGCTCCCATATGCAGTCCAGAGATAGCCACTGAAGATCAATGCAGCAAGAGCTGATGTTTGGACAGGCACAATGGTAATGGCATCTGCTTCCTCTAGGGAACTATACCAGAGGCCTTAAAGTCCAGTTCTGAGCATCGTAGGTGCTGAGCAGCAAGCAGGCAGTTATGGGGTTTTGTTGGCTCTGTCTAGTGGTTTGGGTAAATTCTCCTGCCTCTGGCTGATTCTTCCTGGCTAGGCATCCAGGTAGCCTTATTTTTCAGCCCTCTCAGAGGCTCTGTGAGCAACCTAAAGCCCTTTAAGGTGGCTTTTTTGCTCAACCCTAATAGAAACAATTTTATTCTCTGTCACTAAGAATTCCAACTGAATCAAATGTTATATTTAAAAACATGTTTACTTTGCTCTTGACCTTGAATAATAGATCCACTGAGTATGAAATAACAGGCTCAAATATTTTCCCTCAGGATTTTTATGTTGTTCCATTTTCTTCTTGCATTTGTATATCTGTTTCTTATTCTGTTGTTAATCTCTTTCCTTTCCCCAGGAGTGTTAAATGTTGTTTTTTGTTTTGTTTTGTTTTGTTTTCCCAATTCTAGGCATTCTATATCTGCCATTTATCTAGGTCTGAACTGTAGTTTCTGATCCCGTTATCCTGCCTGGTACTCAGTGAGCCTTTTGCATCTGTCACTGACACCAAAAAATTGTTGTAATTCTTCACATGTTGCCTTCCTTCCATTTTCCTTCTATTTTCTTTTGTTTCTTTTTCCACATCTGCTAATGGATTTCAGAACTTCTTGGCCTATTCTACATATTTTAAATTTTCTTCTACATTTTCCATGCCTTTACTTATTAACTACAGAATATGTCCTATCTCTGTGCTTTTCAAACTTTAAATGTGCATATACATCACCTGAGCATCTTATTGAAAAGGAAGATTCTGATTCAGTATTGTGGGTTGGGACCTGGATCCTGTATTGTTAACAAATTTCCAGAGATGCCAATGCTGCTGGTCTGCAGACCAGATTTTGTATAGAAAGGTCATAGGTATTGGCATTGGAGGTACAGAGATGATTTGCAACATTCTTTGTAGTCAGTGTGCGCATCTTTCTCTATGGCTCACTAGCCATTGACCTTGGGAAACTTGACCTAATCTCTTTGAGAACCAGCTTTCCCCTCTACAAAATAAAGATCTTAATCCCTGTGATACTGGTTTCCTACAGTGATTAGGTATGATTTTCAGCCTGCACAAACCCCAGGAGGCATGAAACTGAAAAAAGACAACCTTGGGCTTTTGCTGTCAGGGGTAAGCTTTAATGAAGCAGGACAAAAAGTATCCTGGCACCCTCCTCTCTGCCCAGGGAGGAGGGCTCTATTCTCAGCTTCAATCTCAGCCATGAAGGTGCTCTTTGAGTTGAAGGAATTAGAACAAAACACCCACACCTGTTTCATCCCCACATGGATGCACACCCTACACACCGGAAAGGAACAAACTCACCCTGTTTCAATAAGGAGCAAGTGGTAGTGTCAGCTGCGTGGATAGAGAAAAAGTGGATCATCCTGTGATTAATGCAGTATGTTGAAAGAGTAAATTTCTGTTAAAAATCATTCATAACAGTGATTCTTAAAATGGAAAATACACAGAGTCATGGGCAGAAAGGAAGAATGAGAACCTGATGTTTGGAATGAAAATTTCTTGCCCTAAAATCATTTGACTGTTACAGTTGTTCTGTATAGATGGAGTAAAAAAGGAAAGAAGGAAGGAAAGACAGAGAAAATAAGGAAGGCAACATTGATGGAGTTGCTCTTCCATGCCAGGCATTTTGCAAACCTTGACATGTAATATGGATTGCATCAAGGCTGAATCCAGAGCTTCTTACTCCCTACATACCAGCCTGTAAAAGAAGAGGGTGGTTCACACAATAGGATGAATAGCACTGAGCAGCACACTGAGATGAGGAACAGGTCCAGACAAATGTTAAAATTGTTTATGAAATTAGGAATATAGGTATGGTTACTCCTCACCACACAGGTAAATGTTTGGTTACAACGTCATTGTTTCACTATTCAAAAGCTGATTTAATCAGCAGGCCAATTTAAAGATTGAGTCTTGGTAGTGATCTTTTTAGAAGCACAGAAGTTGGAATAACCTTTGTTCAACAAAATACAAAAAGAAAGGAAAAGATCACTAGATTCTTGTTAGAATGGGTGACAGCTTTTCTAAGAAAAAAAAAATGAGTACTAATAATTCTCATGAAGTTTACCATAAAATTGCTTAGCACTTTTGGCTATGTTAATATCTTCCCAGAAAGAAATCATAAATTATACAGCACAAAAAATATTCTGTACTAAACTATGTTTGGCCACTTTTTTTTTTTCCTTTGCTAAGGATTTTCTCCAATTTTCATAATAAAAAACCAACCAACTAACCAGCAAACAAACCAAACAAAAAAAAAAACTCTAAAAATGTAAAATTTGACTGCAATAAATATAAAAGGACTTTTTCCAAGAATTTCTCCAAGTCATTTTCTCCTGGTAGGGAGGGTTTGCATGAGAGAGATACTGAATCCTCTGGCACCTTAATCATGGACTTCTAAGGTTCCAGGACTGTGAGAAATAATTTCTGTTGTTTATAAACTCCCAGGTTCTGGTATTTTGTTATAGCAGCCTGAATGGACCAAAACATAGGATCAAGAGTACATGATATTCATGGATCTCTTTTACTAAGCAAATATTCCAGTTTTTTTTTTTTAATTTGAGAAGGACTCAGAAAGAAAAACATACTTGAAGGGTAAGTATGTTTTACTTCCATGGAAAAAATATCTATAAAGTGAGGTAATCGCAAAGCTCCAAATCAACTTTTGTGAACATCACAATAGGGCCCTAGGCCAGTCCTGGCTTATGCCGTCTCTATTCAAGTCAAAGATAGCAGTGAACAGAGAGGTTTTTTGACCTGTGCACTAAATATTCATCTAAAACCAAGGATTCTTACAAGCGAAGTCAGAAGGAGGGTATCAAATAGGAATTTTCTAGAATATTGTGAGGCATTGAGAGGATTAAAGAGTTACCTGTAATCAGACGGACTTGCCTATAGGCTACATATCATCACTAAACTTCTCTAAAGTTCAGTTTCTTGCAAAATAGAGTTAATAACATCTTTCTGAAGATTGATAAAATGATTAAGTGCACTGTCTGTTGCTTAGAATGTAGCATTATGAGTTTACTATTGATGTATATAACAAACAATTCCAAAATTCAGTGGTATGATAGTAATAATCTTTTATTCTCATACTCATAGATCTTATAATGTCTGGGGCAATAACTGCAAGATGCAGGTGTACAAGAAAAAATGATAAGGCTCTGATCTATCTCTTTCTTCTCCTGGGAGCAGTAAGCCCCCAGGGGATGCTATGCTCATGGCAGTAACAGAAACATCATCACAAAGGCATATTCCAAGTATTTGCTTATATTATATCCACTAGCATTTCACTGGTGAAAGCCAATCACAAGGCCAATCCCAGCATCAGTGGGGCAGAGAAGTGGGAGGGAAAATGAGTATCTGCTGAACAACTACACAGGCTATTACAGTTTCCTTTCTTGTTTGTATTTATTCATGTCCTTCCCATTGGCAAAATATATTCATCCCTATCCAAAGGAACACAAAAATATTGTCTAATCATAACCCCACATTCAGCTCAGCATCTCATGAACCACATAGTGTCTGAATATGGTTCTTCTTGACCCAGAGACCTCTTATTGAAAAAACAAGTTATCTTTCCAGCACAAACTGAAATGCAAAGGTACAACAGGATTCGGCTAACAGTAATAAATACTCTGATTAAAACTGAGAAGACTGGGAGGCACGTAATAGTGACTATGTCATAGCTATTCTGATATCCCTTGGGTAAAACGTAGGCAGTGTTTGTGGGTTAGACATGCTTCTGCTACTGGAAGTCACTCTCCCCCTCATTGACTTCCATAGTTCTGCTTCTGGAGGTGTCCTCTTTTCCATCATCTGCTGCTTCTGGAAAGAACATGCCATTTTTGAATACTGAGCAGTTTCCCTAACTGTGGAAAGCTGAGAAGTCCCAAGACATTTTTATATGTCAAATGAGTTGGTCTTTTAGCACAGGCTGGCCCTGTTTTCTCCAATACAACTCTTTCAAAACATGGTAAGTTTCAAATATGGTGGCACTAAAACAATGCCCATAATTACTTTTAAGATATGTCCCTCTCTTTCTAGGGATTTCAGATCATTTGGAGGTTACCAACTTCTATATAATCAAGTTTAAGCTTTCTGGGAAATTTTTATGCATGTAAAAGGATAAAGCTGGTAGTTTAATTATTTCAGGGGCCTTAGCAAAGGGCCCAACAACCACAGTCTTGGTTTAGTCTTAGCCATGAGCCAATGTCTTGCTGATGGTATCTTGAATTTGTTCTTTTTCCTGACACTCTATCATAATAACCATATGACTTTGTAAGAAATAATCTTATTTTCCATTTATATTCTCACTGGCATATATTTTTAAAACATTTATTAAACAGACCCTGATTTCTCTGCATGAACAAAGGACAGTCATCCCTGCTATCATTCTTATAATGTACATTTGAGGAACATGGAGCCCTCCAAATTCGCAGGTCTTGATCCTATAAATGTCTTCTCAGACCATGTTAAGTCTTCAGTAACATATAGGGAATTTACAAAATAAGAGTCACGGCAAAAGGAACAAAATTAATAATCACATTTAAGACAAAACATCTATCTTTGGTGGTGTTCTTCCCAATTCAATACAATAACTTAATAAGGATCTTCCAGAAATATTCATGAACAATTCACGGCAACACAGTGAACATCATAGATGAGAACAATCATGATTATACCTAGGACCTCAGTGTGAAGAGAGCAATTACAAGACAATTAAAAAATGTGAAGGAGATAAATGTTCATAATAAATGCTATGCAATTATCTGAAACTGTACCTTCTCACAGAATCACTGGGGATCAGAAAAGTTATTCAGTGTCATTGTTAGACCTTCCTGTATTGCTACATGGGATTATAAAATATAAAATTAAATAGAATTACCTAAAGTTATGCCTTTGATCTTGTTTTTACCATTCTTGACACCCAGAAGTGGCTTATTTCCTCCCTAATAAGATGAAAAGTCTAATCATACATATCCCACACATCCCATAAAACTATAGACTATTCCCCAAATATATTTTTTATTCTTTCTCAATTCCCTGTGGCCTTGTTTAACCCTTCATTATCTCTGACCTGAATATGAGACTTGTGCTGCTCCATCAACCTTAATTTCTAGTCCCTAGTCTTCCATAAGCCTTGTTCCAATGCCTCCTCCTACATAATAAACCCTTTCCTAATTGCTCTGCTCAGAATTATTATTACCTGTTCATGGCTCTTATGTATCCCTCATTTGGGTACATCTGGGAATAATAATAATTATTCCCAAGTCATTAGTAGGGTCTGACAGACTTATCTCCCATTCTGAATGGGAAACCTCAAGAGGTGGCATGTGGGCATTATCCCCCATTATCCCTTGTACATGGTGTTCATAGTTCTAAATTCTTTATAACTCAAGATTTGTAGCAATTGAATCATTTATAAAATGATTGATTTCCAGTATGCTCAGATTCCAGTTAAACATACCCACCATCTCATTGACCTAACTTTAATACTTAATTTTTTCAAGCCCTTTTTCTATAGTCAACCTCATGATCTATAAACCCTTCAGAACAATGTTTCTATATGATTTGGAGCCAAAGTTAAATCCATATAGTTTAAATCCTGCTCATCACAGGGACTTTAAAGTACACACTAGATCATTATGAAAATGGCAAAATATAAATATGTTCATATGTGTGTCAGTAGATTTTTCAGTCTCTGAGCCTACCTAAGGATGATGAGTCACCAGAGAAGGGAAAGCACAAAACCTTAACTATAAATATCATCAACTAAATTAAAGAAACATCATTCCTGAAGATTTATTTGATTGCTATCTGGCAACTTGAGTGTATTCTTTATGAAGCCAAAGATGAATGGGATTGTCTTGAAAATCACAGAACCTAATAGTTAATTGAACAAATATGTACTTTGTGAAGATGAAGCGATATGAACAAACAAGCTTTCTGAGGAGACTTGCATGTGAACATTGAAGTTAAAGATTCCAGTTCATTACTTTGTTTATTGTATCTGGCCTCCCAAAGATGCAACAATTAATAGTTTATTTGTGACAACCTCAACTGAGGCGATGGAAAGTTGGGATCGGCCTTATTATGAGAAATAATTTTGCAAAGAATTGATGCAAGGGCTGGGGCTGTAGCTCAGTGGTAGAGCACTTGCCTAGCATGTGTGAGGCACTGGGTTCAATCCTTAGCACCACATAAAAATAAACAAATAAAATAAAAAGCATTCTATCCATCTACAACTACAAAAAAAGTTTAAAAAAAAAAGAATTGATGCAATTATCTCATGATGAAAAAAATAAAGTGTCAGGAAAATCATATTAAACATATTTTTGTTCTGGATATTATGTTTGTTAAATGTAGAGTGAATCTTACTTTGGGAATGAGGAGCTCTACCCAGCTCCTGATGAGCACAAGTTATCTGAGTCTTAATCAACCTTGTCCTCCTAAGTAAGATGAATCAGTTAAGTCTGCTTTTCTGAGTAGCATTTAAGAGTGAATAAGGCACTGATGGATAAACTCACATCTCTGGGGTTCAGAAACTAAGAAGAGGAGCTTTCTAGAAGAGCACAGACTGAGCTTGTTGCAATTGGTGTACCACACAAAACCAAACTCTGCTCCTCTGTGACCCCTCCCTTTGCCTCATGAATGGAATTCTGGGGCCCTTCATTGCTGAGTCTCCATCACAAAGGTGGTTTTAGGCCTGTATCTTTGCTGGTCTCCTGCATTCCAGTGGAAAGTGCCCCAAATGTGAGGGCACACGGCCACAGGAAAGGGGGTGGGAGAACCGAATGAGGATAGGCAGCTCTTGCCACTATTTCCATTTAGTCCCTTGCCCCTTACCAAATAAACTCCTATTCCTTCTTCAAGTTTCTGGGATTGAGTGTTCAATTCTATTATATTTGAGTGAGTTAGGCAGAACCTGTAAGACATTCTGACTTGTTCAAATGAGGTATTCATTCCAATCTTGATCTTAATGAAGGTGGAAAAGGTGTGTGTTGTTGGTAGAAATGCATTTTTTGGGTATTTTTCTTGTTGATTGCTATGTGTTTCATCTCTCTCTCTCCTTGTGTTCAAGCTAATTATCTACTTTCTGACAGCTCCAATTAAACCCCTGCCCTGTACTCATTTCATCATAGATCTCTCCCAGAGAAGCCTGCCAGGTACTTGAATAATCTTATGCTCTGTAGCTTTGGACTCGAAACACTAGCAACAGCTTCTCTGTATTCCTGCTATTTATTTCTCAAGACTGGGCACTATGTTTCCACCTATCCTGCATCTAAAGAAAATAATAATTAAAGGGTTGCTTCTGGCCATTCTTTTTACACCCAAATCATCTCCACATCTTACTGATTCTACTTCAAGAAAATTTCTCCTCTCCCCTCCCTCTTTGCATCCACCCCCAGGCTCCTCCATATTTCCCTGATGTTTCCTAACTCTCTTCACTAATTTTAACATAATTGTTCTAATCCATATACCACCCACTGCTGGTACTTTCTTGATTTTATTATTTCTCCATTTAAAAGCCTTTGATTTTCCCATTTCTTCAAAATTAAATTGAGAGTAGAGTGCTTTGCATAATAGGCAAACTATTCATGACTTCACTCCATCTTTCCAACCTCATCCCTTTCCATTCCCTCATGTGCCTTTATCTCCAGTCACCTGCAGTTACCCCCAGTTTCCTAAAATATAACTTGCTTTTTGCTCATGCTGTTTCTGCTTCTTCATATGCCCTGTGATCACTCAAAGCACTTGCAACACCCTCCCTCCTTGAAATTTACAGGGGTTACTATCCATTCTGCAAGACCCTTTTATAATGAGACCAATGTTTCCCTAGGAGGCATTCACAGGTGCGCCTTGCACTGTTTTTGTTCTGTGTTGGTACCTTGATATTAATTTTAAATATAACCTGTTCTATATGTGAGCATATGTTAAGGCAGCATAAAGTGATTTGTTTAATCAAACTTTAGATTCCCTTTACTAAGAGAGTGGGAATGATAATGGGCCAAGGGATTTCCAAAGAAGCCTTTATAGACACACATTATTTCCGTCAATCTGCCATTTTACTGAGGACTTATCATATGCCAAGCATTTTTAGAGTAGATGGGTAATACAGAAATAAACAAGTCTCTATATTCATAAACATTATATTCTAAAGAGGGAGTTTGAAGACAATTAACAAGATAAACATGCACTATAACATCAATAGGAGTTCTGAGAAAAAGTGGGGGAAACTAATAGAGGAGTGATAGAGCATTCAGGGAATGGTCACATATGATCAGAGAGCTAAATCTGGTGAGATCCCTCACTGGGCACTTGAAGACCCCAGAAAAACAAGCCCCTGCATTCAAGGACTAGTTAGCAGACCTGTGCAGCTGGAACAAAGTGAGAGGAGAGTGGTACGCCAGAGGGAACACACTGAAGGGCCATGTAAGCCGTGGTGGGTGAACTAACTGTGCTGGGATGGTTCCCCATCTGTCTTCCTGAAGCAGAGCCTGAGAGGCAAGAAGACCATGAACATCATGAGTCCAAATCCAGCAGAGGGGATTGGAGCCATTAGGAACTTAATGCTGCTTTCAGACTTGTCCTTCTAGGCCTTTTCATAGACGATCTATAGAACATCCATAATGACTCCCATGAAGAGAACCTCCTTTTGTTTTGACTGAATTCTGCCTTGGAGGTCTACAAACTCTTCAAGCGCCAGCTGTTATAAGTCTACCTCTGGAATGAGGAGTAGGGGAAGGAAGTAAAAAGAGCCTATACTGAGCTTCTCACTTGACCACACTTGTCAGTGCATCAGCTTCTGCTTTTGGAGCCAGACTATGTCCACAAATGTTATAAGATAGAGATCATCTGGGAAACTTATTTGAAGTTGATATCCACGTTTTCCCAGCATTCACAAATATGCAACATTTTGTGAAATACATAAATACAGAATCCACAAATACTCTCTGGTGAAGAAAGGAACAAAATTTCCATCTCCATTGTTTGTTGATATGAATGAAGAGCTCTCTAAAGTGCCATGATTTTACATAAAAGTGCCAATGATAGTGATTAGTGATGATGGAATTTACTTCCTATATCCATTGCTATGCTATTACTTTTCTAAATAAGGTAAGAGTTCTTGTAATAACAAACATCTTTAAGATGTGGCCTCATTCAAGAATGTTCACATATAGTTATTCAAATATATTTTCTAATTCCTCCACAAGTCACATGAAACTGTCTTTCCTGGATCAAAGTGGTTCAAAGACAGAGAGGTGTTTGGAGGGCTCCTCTAAAGAGACTCAGAGCTGAGGTTAAATAAAAATGGGCAATGACAGAAGTTTTCCTGAGATGCAAGACTCTGTTTGTTACAGCTGCCTTCCTCTTGTCATCTGCATCTGTTAGAGTGGCCAACCCCAGTGACAGACAAGAAGTGAATGTGAGATTTAACAGCTCATTCTTGAACAACTGATCTTGCATAACAAGACTGTAGCAAGCTGTCAGTTCTCCTGTCCCTAGCCTCTGGACCTTTGCACCCTCCCCCATGCTCCATTCCTGCTGACCTATTATTCTTTACATAAGAGAATAAAATGCCAGCTTGCTGTCTATTGTATTTTTTTTTCTTGATACCTCAGAATTTGTAAGACAAGGATTCAGTGTCTCAAATTTATTTATTTTATTTTTCCTAACTTGTTAACCAGGGGTGGTTAGTCAAATGAGAAGGACTGTAGTTTTCTAGCCTTAAAGAGTAGTTAGAAATACTGATAACACTGTGCCTCAAACACCACAGTGCCCTCAAAATGACTAAAGGACCAAGAAAGAAATGGAACAGGCCAAGGCCCAGGACCACCTTCAGGGACCGCCACAGGAGCCCAGCCAAGGGCAGACCCAAGACTGCTAGCCACCAGTCACAGAGGAACCCAGACCCAGGTGGGGGACTGCCTCCAGGGCACCCTTGTGGGAGACTGGGCCTCAGATCAGCCTAAGTTAGGCTTGGGACTGCCCCCCAGTGCCACGCCAGAGTCTCTGCTGACCAGCAGGAGCACAGGCCAAGGCCCAGGACAACCTTCAGGGTCCTCCACAGGAGCCCAGCCAAGGTCAGACCTGAGATTGCTAGCCACCAATCATAGGAGAACCCAGACCCAGGTGAAGGACTGCCTCCATAACCCCAGTGGCTAAGGCACGAGACCACTCCCAGTTCAGCTCCTGAGCCCCTGCCAATTGCGGGAGCACAGGCCCAGAAATAGACCCACCACCTGGAATCTCTGAGGGAGTCCAGGCCAAGATCAGGCCTAGGACTACCCTTAAAGGTCTGTGTGAGAGCCCAGGCCCAGAATTGTCCCTGCACATAGTGCGTATCCATGCTGTTGCTCCCTTCCTCTATCCATCTTGTAGACTGCAGCCATCCCCATAGTTTTTCCCATGTATTAGCCTCTACCTTGGATCAACAGACAGGGCCTGGAGGCAGTGGCCCACCAAACAGTGCATCTCCCATCAATCAGCCCAAAGCCATCCTAAGTTCCACCCTTTTAGCACCATCTCTGAAAGTGTTCAGATCCATCTTGGGCAACACCCACTGCCATCTTGAGTTACCTCCACTGCCGCTGCCACCATCTTTAGTGCCAGTAGTGTCCATTTGGGGACACCTGCTGGCGACTGGATGTGAACTCCAAGGTGAGATACAGGTAATCTGTAGTGTCACTACAAGATTATAGGATAGAAACTGCAATACCTCAGATCAACATTGCAAGAAAGGAAGATACATAATCAACATGAAGAAACAAGGGAAGAAATTGCCTCAAATAAACCCAGATACTACAATAATAGAATCCATTGATAGCTAAGTTGAAGAAATGTCAGAGAAAGAATTCAGAATGTACATAATTAAAATAATCTATGAATTAAATAATGACATAAGTGAGCAAATACAGGCAAAAATTGATCCTTCCAACAAAGAAATAAGAAATCAAATACAGGCAACCATTTATCACTCCAACAAAGAGATAAGAGAGCAAATAAAGGCAACCATTGATCACACCAACAAAGAGATATGGGAGAAAATACAGGTAGCAAAAGATTACTTTAAGAAAGAACTAGAGATTGTGAAAAAAAAATCATAAATTCTTGAAATGAAGGAAAAAATAAACCAAATAAAAATTTGATAGAAATTGTCACCAGCAGACTAGATCATTTGGAAGACAAAACCCTGAATAAGGAAAACAAAATATACAATCTTGAAAATAAGATTGACCATACAGTGAAAATGGTAAGAAACCATGAACAGAACACACAAGAATTATGGGATAGCATTGAAAGACCAAATCTAAGATTTATCAGGATAGAAGAAGGTACAGAATTTCAAACCAAAGGAATGCACAATCTCTTCAGTGAAATAATATGAAAATATTTCCCAAGCATGAAAAATGAATTGGAAAACCAAATACAGGAGGCTTACAGGACAAAAAATGTACAAAATTAAAACAGATCTATACCAAGGCACATTATAATGAAAATACCCAGCATACAGAATAAGGATAGAATTTTAAAGGCTGCAAGAGAGAGGAATCAGATTACATATAGGGGGAGACCAATTTGGATCTCAGCAGATTTTTCAACCTAGACCCTCAGAGCCAGGAGATCATGGAATAACATATACCAAGCTCTGAAAGAAAATGGATGCCAACCAAGAATCCTATATCCAGCAAAACTGAGCTTCAGATTTGATGATGAAATAAGAACCTTCCATGTAAACAAAAGTTAAAAGAATTTTCAGCAAGAAAGCCTGCACTACACAGCATTCTTGGCAAAATATTCCAGGAGGAGGAAATAATAACCAAGAATGAAAATACACAAAGAAAGGAACTACACTGAAGGAAAAGCCCATCAAAGGACAAACCAAGTCAAGGTAAAAACCAAAAATAAACCAAAATGACTGGGATTACAAATCATATTTTAATAATAACCTTGAATGAGAATGGCATAAACTCATCAATTAAAAGATACAGCCTGACAGCCTGGATTAAAAAAAAAGGCACAACAATATGTTGCCTTCAAGGGACTCATCTCACAGGAAAATACATCCACACACTAAAAGTGAAAGGGGGGAAAAAAAGTATCACTCACATGGACCGTGTAAACAAGCAGGAGTTTCCATCCTCATATCAGATAAAGTGGATTTCAAACCAAATTTAGTGAACAGAAATAAAGGACATTTCATACTTCTTAAGGAAATCATACATCAACAAGACATAAAAATCATAAATATCTATGCCCCAAACAATGGAACATCTAAATATATCAAACAACCCCTTCTCAACTACAAGAATCAAATAGAACACAATACAATAATACTGAGTGAAAATAACACAGCTCTCTCACCACTAGATAGATCTTCCAAACAATAACTAAACAAAAAAAGCATAGAACTCAATAAAACAATCAATAATTTAGACTTAACAGACACATATAGAATATTCCATCCATCAACGAGCAGATACACTATTTTCTCAGCAGCATATAGATCCTTCTCCAAAATAGATCATATGTTATGTCACAAAGCAAGTCTTAGCAAATACAAAAAATAAGAGAGATACTATCCTGCATCCTATCTGACCTTAATGGAATAAAATTAGAAATCAATGACAGATTAAAAATAGAAACTACTCCAACACCTGGAAACTGAATAATACACTATTGAATGATGCATGGATAACAGAAGACATCAGGGAAGAGATAAAAAAATTCTTAGAGGCCAGTGAAAACCCCGATAAAACATATCAAAATCTCTGGGACACCATGAAGGCAGTGCTAAGATGAAAGTTCATTGCATTAAGCTCGTTAATTAAAAGAAGAAAATGTCAACAAATAAATGACTCGACACTATATCTCAAAGCTCTAGAATAAGAAGAACAAACCAACATCAAAAGAAGTAGAAGACAGGAAATATTAAAATCAGGTCTGAGATCAATGAAATTGAAACAAAAGAAACAATTTAAAAAACTGACAAAACAAAAAGCTGGTGCTTTGAAAAAATAAACAA
>CM053407.1:36644860-36681086 GCA_028644305.1 Xerus rutilus
TTTGGTACTGGGGATTGAACTCAGGGGCACTCGACCACTGAGCCACATCCCCAGCCCTATTTTGTGTTTTATGTAGAGACAGGGTCTCACTGAGTTGCTTAGTGCCTCGCCATTGCTGAGGCTGGCTTTGAACTCGCGATTCTCCTGTCTCAGCTTCCCTAAGTGCTGGGATTACAAGCGTGAGCCACCGCGCCCGGCTAATCAATTGCATTTCTATACATCAGTGATAAACCCTCTGAAAGAGAAATTAGGAAAACTATCCCTTTCAGAATAGCCTCAAAAAAAAAATACTTGGGAATTAATGTAACAAAACATGTAAAAGACCTCTACAATGAAAACTAGAGAACACTAAAGAAAGAAATTGAAGAAGATCTTAAAAGATGGAAAATTCTCCCATGCTTTTCGATAGGCAGAATTAATATTGTCAAAATGTCCATACTACACAAAGCACTAGATAGATTCAATGTAATCCCAATTAAAATCCCAATGTCATTCCTTGTAGAAACAGAAAAGGCAATCATGGAATTCATTTGGAAGAATAAGAGACCCAGAATAGCCAAAGCAAATCCTTAACAAGAAAAGTGAAGCAGACCTTAAACTATACTACAAAGCTATAGTAACAAAAACGGCATGATACTGGCACCAAAATAGATGTGTAGACCAATGGTACAGAATAGAAGACACAGAGACTAACCCACATAAATACAGTTAGCTCATACTAGACAAAGGTGCCAAAAACATACATTGGAGAAAAGATAGCCTCTTCAACAAGTGGTTCTGGGAAAACTGGAAATCCATATGCATCAAAATGAAACTAAACCCCTATCTCTCACTACGCACAAAATTTACCTCAACGTGGATCAAAGACCTAGGAATTAGACCAGAGACCCTACACCTAATAGAAGAAAAGTAGGCCCAAATCTTCATCATGTCAGCTTAGGACCTTACTTCCTTAACAAGACTCCTATAGTACAAGAAGGAAAATCAAGAATCAATAAATGGGATGGATTCAAACTAAAAAGCTTCTTCTCAGCAAAAGAAACAATCAATGAAGTGAACAGAGAGGCAACATTCTGGGAACAAATTTTTGCCACATGCACATCTGATAAAGCACTCATATCCAGAACATATAAAGAACTCAAAAAAACTTAACACCAAAAAGCAAACAATCCAATCAATAAATGGGCTAAGGAGCTGAACAGACACTTCTCAGAAGATATACAATCGATCAACAGACATATGAAAAAATGTTCAACATCTCTAGCAACTAGAGAAATGCAAATCAAAACTAAAGATTTCATCTCACACCAGTCAGAATAGCAATTATCAAGAATACAAACAACAAGAAGTATTGGCAAGGATGTAGGGGGAAAGGCACATTCATACATTGCTGGTGGGACTGCAAATTGGTACAGCCAATCTGGGAAGCAGTGTAGAGATTCCTTAGAAACTTGGAATGGAACCACCATTTGACCCATCTATCCCACTCCTTGGTCTATACACAAAAGACTTAAAAACCGCATACTACAGTGACACAGCCACTTCAATGTTTATAGCAGCTCAATTCACAATAGCTAAACCATGGCACCAATCTACATGCCCTTCAATAGATGAATGGATAAAGAAATTGTGGTATATATACACAATGGAATATTACTAGCAATAAAAGAATAAAATTATGGCATTTGCAGCTAAACAGATGGAGATGGAGAATATCATGCTAAGCCAAGTAAGCCAATTCCCAAAATCCAAATGCCAAATGTTCTCTCTGATAAGTGGATGCTGATCCATAATGGGGAGAGGACACGGGAAGAATGGAGGGAGTTTGCTCAAAGGGGAGAGAGGAGGGAGGGGGCATGGGGACAGTAAAGATGGTGGAATGAGATGGAAAATAAAAAAGAGATGGTGGAAAGTCTTTATCATAGAACTAGTGGCTACAAGTCTGGCCTGGTGGCATGCTCCTATAGTCCCAGCTACTTGGGAGGCTGAGGCAGGTGGGTCACTTGCACTTAGGAGTTTGGGGCTAGCCTGGGTAACATAGGAAGACTCCATCTGTTGAAAAACAAATAAACAAAAGAAATAGTGGCTACATTTGTTTGCCATGCAAATGATCTAGCAGTGTCAAAATCTAAAATGCATAGTTAATCCATGACCAATGAGATAGCACATGTCCATCTAGTGATAAAATACCTTTTGACATTTTTCTATAGTTTTGTTTACTTTTGTTTATGTGTAGTAATGAGGCCCTTTTAAAATTCATTCTACTCTGACAGAATTTCATGGGGTGTTGAGGCAATTTCTGATTTCAAAATCAGTTATCTTTGAAAATTAAAGAAATTATCAACCACAATTTCAAGTATGATCTTCCCATAAACTAATATTTTAAATGTTCAGTTTTGTCAAATTCTTTTTTCTTAATCAAAATATCTCTTTCTTTCTTATATCAGATGAAGCTCACTTATCAGAATAAATCTCATGTGGATAGATTTATATTTGATAGAAGAAAATAAAACAGAACATCTGTAGTTCAGCTTATCTGACTGTTTTTGTCCCCTGCCTACAATGTAACCATCCAGAAGCTCTGATCTATGTATTCCCCCACTATCCCTTAAATCTCCTTTGTTTGCAGAGGCTATATTTTATACACATCAGATTTGAAAAATAAATGGAATTTTTCTAATTTAGTCTATCTTTATGGCAGTAAACACACAGGAAAGATAAAACGCATTCACAGGAAAATACTACAGGCTAGGAAAAAGGATACTCTACCATGGCCAGTGGCAAAACTGACAAATAAGTTTGCACATCTTCTACTTTCATTCCAGAGCACATGCAAGCCCTAATACCATCCAGCAGGTGGCGCGAGACTGACTCCACAGACCACGGGAAGGTACAGAATTCACATTCCGGAGTTTCCCGGAGATCAAACAAAAGTGAAGCACAGCGTTTTCATTCTTTATTTTTAATTTCATTTTTGTAGCTGAACATAGCTCTAGAATTACCTACTATATTCCTTTTGCTCTTCTTCTATACTGCTGAGGTAAATCTGGATAGTGCATGTGTAAAGCAGACCACCAAACAAAAATAACTGAAAAACAGACACATATTTATTCTGTTCAAGGTAATCTGTTCTATTCAATTCAGTGTAATCTGCTTTCAGTACATAATTAACATGCACAGGTCTATTGTGTTTCCATGTGATTTGTTTGTAGTGATATAACTTAAAGTAAATGGAACTGACAACTGTGAAAGACTTTAATATGGGCAGGAATGATCTCGTCATCAGCAATGTCAGAAGCTCTCTCATTTATTTGCTGGTAGCTGTTACCTTTGGCCTCAACATTTCCTAGGAAGTTTCTCTAAATGATCCAAATCTATTGTTTCTGGTACAATATTCAGAAGGCAATTCTTTTCTCTATCAACTAACTTGGAGAGAGGACACTGATTTTTTTTTTTATGGTAATGTTAACTGGAGAAGTAGGAGACCTCTCCAGAATGAAACAGAATGCATTTCCTAAATGGACAGTCACAACATTTTTCAGTGCTTTATTTTTTCCCAAGTACAATGTACCACCCATTAGATGCTTAATTCACAACACTGTTATAGATCATCCTGGGAAATGCTTACTATGATGTATATGTGGTAGATTTCTTCAGCTTAATTAATAGGTAGCGTGAGTATGAGTTTTCCAGTTATAAATATCAGTGTGTGTGTTTTCTGCTGATTATGTCTTGTACTTATTCACTTCATTGCAATTAATATTCTATATTATAATTTGTGGGTCACATATTTACTTCTCCAGCTAGATTGTAAATTCCACGAGAATATGCACTTCGTCTTTAGACGCCAGAATCTAGCAGGAACTGATGCAGAGGAAATGCTTCAAAATGCCAGTAAAGTGGAAATGTGATCAATTAACCGAAGTGGCCATTCAGTCAAAAAAGTTCAGTGTAACCAGTTATGTGTAGGTTTCATGAACAGATTTTTTTTTACAAGTAATATCAAACAGCAGGTGATGTCCCAAGACATGGTGGTCTTTCAGCTCAAATTCCTTTTAAGAACAGGAGATGCCTTTCTTTTGAAATATCTGGCTCCCCCTCCCCTGCAAGAACATGAGCAACAACATTATACTAGAACGAAAAGCACGAAAGACTCCAACTCCTACTTCTTGGGAATTTAATGTGGTTGAAATAACCATGAAGTCATTCAAAATGGCACCATCAGTGACCTCATACAGAAACAGCCACTCAGAAAGGGCCGTAGCAATTAGAGAGTAAGGTCTTTTTAGTTGATGGCTCTCAACATGGATTGTTTCTTGCAATTTCTAGGTGTTTTCTCAATTCCACACAACCACTACTACTTATTCCCCCCCCCATGCTTTGTACATTTTGCTGTTGCTAAAATTTATATTGAACATAAAAGAGAGCAGGAAACTCCACACCATAGTAATAAGAGTATATGACAGGGACATAGTTCAATTAGTCACTTGAGCCACCCACCCATCTAGTTTCCTTTTCAACCCATTTATCTTGAAGCAGGCCATGTTTAAGAAAATCCTAAAAGTTAATTGCATTCCCTTTTGCTTTTGAATATGTTTAAAATTTACATAAGTAAAAGATGCTTAGTAATATTTTTCTTCTTGTACAATAGTATATAACTTCCCCTTCTACAACCAACCTTCAGTTGCTTTTTCTAGAATGATTGTGCCAGGTTTTTATTCTCTTCCAGAAGTGTTCTGGGCATATACAAACATTTACACATCCATGTATACATCTATGTATTTTCAAAATGGAGTCAAATGCCACAACCTGTTCTACAGCTTGCTTTTTTTTCAATGCATACTATTCATTTTAGTGCTGAGTAATATTTCCTCATGAGGTTGTACTACAATTTATTTAATCGCATCTCTCATTGACCAACATTTAGGCTATTTCCAATTTTTCACTTCTAAAGCCCACTTCTGTGATCATCTTTCCATCTATCTTTGCATATTTATTTATACAAGCATATTGGCTGGGAAAATTTCCTACTAGTAAAATTGCATGATTAAAGGGAATTTGTATTGTTTACTCTGTCACATATTTCCAAACTGCCTCCCCCCCAAAATGCCCCAAATGATTTTGCCACCAACAAGGTATGTGAGCACTCTCCTCTTCCACCTTGACAAGCTCTCTCTTCAGGTATATCTTGTTATTAAGAAAAAGAAACCCTAGGTGTATTTTATTATTATCTCACAATTACTAAAAACATTAAAATGTTGACAGGAAATGAAATGTAGTAACATTAGTAAAGACAGAAGACAAAGATATTATTCTTCATATATTATACATTACTGTAATTTGTGTTGTTTTTATTCTGTTTTTAACAATGGTCATATACATAACAAGGCATAGGAGCAAAGGAACATATTCAATGTATGTGTAAGTTCCAATTTGCTTTTTGTGAGTCCTCTGCTTGCTGAGGTAAGGAGGCAGGTCATTGGCTTCAACCAGGAGAAAACATTTACCCACCATTCCTCACATTTCTCTGTTTGGTGAGGCTCCAGTGACAATACAATAAATCTGCTTGTTCACGGGAGCCTGATGTAGCCCAGATTAGGAAGGGAGCACTGGGCAGCCTGTATCATCATACATCACCCAGAGGTGCACTGGCCATGCTCTGGAGAGTAGTAATACTCTGATTCTCCTTTTTTGTCATAGACTCCTCCAGACATCACTGTCTCATTGAATGTAGCTGATTCCTGCCACCTTCCATTATTTGTACTCAGATAAATCTCCTCACTTTGGCAGAAGGGTTGAATATATAGCCTCTTCCCCAAGCACTGATCAATATCTGCACCAAAATAACCTAGCCCACAAAGGAGAATAAGTTGATAGGACTAACTCTTTCCATAATAGATTGTCATGTTTAAGGGGCTTCTATGTTCCAAGGTGTAATCCATGATAATATTCACATTTTAGAAGGATGTGACCATAAGTTGGACACCACCATGATGGTGTCATAAACAAATGAAAGAGAGGTTTTCAAGTAGGGGCTAAAGGTCCTGAACCACATGGTTGAACCCATGCTCTATCCTTACATAAAAACAAATGAGATTCACAATATCTATGTTAACACTAATTTCAATGACAATACTTATGCAGTTCCCTGTAAAATATGACCCAATTACTTGAGGAAGTTTCCAATGGATCACCAGAGTATTGCCTATTATGTTTATATTCCAAGTTGTCAGTTCCTTCCAGAGTTAGGTTGTAGTATCTGCCATTTCTCTTGGGTCTGTTCTACCTCCTTCCTTTACAACTGCCAACTACAAAGACACTTCAAGATGCTGTGTGTGTTATGAATGTCACAGTCAAGGGGAACTTTCCTGATCTTCCCAACCTGCAAGGAACTAGTAAGCTCCCCCATCTCTTGAGAAAGTGAAAGAACATTCTCCTCGCCAACACTGTGCTGCTCATCAGTACCTGGGTACAAAAGTAAGTTCATCCATGTCCTTTGTCCCTCATTCTCTCAAGGAAATGGTTCCATCAGCCTCAGCCTCTAGTCCTTCTTCACAGAACTTGACATAAATCTCTAGGACTGAGACATCATAAGCTACATGCTTTCCTTGGACCCCCTCCACTTCTGTTTCCTGTTTTCTGGTACTCTACTTCTACTCATACCTGTCAGATCTTGAAAACAAAGCTTATTAGGCCCTAAACATACTAGCTCATCAGACTTGTATGTTGCTTCTATTTCACACATTTAAGATCTAATGCAATTCCATGACCCAAAACGAAGTTACTCAAATAGTAGCATTTTTAAGTTATGTGAAAAATAGATTTATGCACTCAGAGTCTTCACTAACTAAATTGCAAGTACCCTCTGGAGTTACCTCCTAGGCAAAGTAGTAATTGTTTTTAATCACAGTTTTGTGTATTCCAGAAATTCACAAATATGAGCACAATCAAGCATGCTGTGTTCCTAATAGAAATATTCCACGTAAAATCAATTATAAAGACAGTACCGAATCTGAAATACAGGATCTCCATGATCCATGCCCTCCTCTTTTTCCAAATCTGGCTTCACTCCTTCATACCCACTCTCTAGTCATACTGAATGACTTTCAGTTCACTAGAAAGATTTTTTTCATGCTTATAACTCTTGCTCCCAATATCACTAAGTCTAAAATGCATTCCTCCCCATGTTCTTGGCTTTCAGAATCCCAGATCAAGTACCACTCCATTAATGAAGATTTTCCCTCTCCCTCCACTCTTCTCTCACTACCTTGGGAGAATGATCATTTCCTCCCTGACACAACACTACACTTCATAGATACTGTTACCATAGTACCACAACATTTTATTTTATAAAACATGCTAATCTGAAGGTAGGATTATTTCTCCTATTTCTTTTTTTAATATGCATTTTAGTTGTGGTGGAACCTTTATTTTTATTTATTTTTTATGTGGTGCTGAGAACCCAGTGCCTCACACATGCTAGGCAAGCAGGCTACCAATGAGCCACAATCCCAGACCATCTTCTACCTATTTCAATATCTGGTACTTAGTAAGTTTATTTGATGAATTAATCTCTTGAAAACAAAATAAAAGTTGCTAACACATTTTTGCAGGTATATATAAATAATGGTAATAAAACTATCTTTCCCAAAAATGCTTAATTTAACTTAATTGGCCTTCTATAACTTTTAATCAGGCAAGGGGAGATAACATAGGATATAGCTCCTTGTTTTCCCCTTTCAAATCCCCTTGGCCCACCTCTGACTGCAAGTGGAGTGGAAATATGCTAGTTGAGTCCTCCTGCATTCTTGCCTAACACATTTTACTGATACTGTATAAGCTCTTGGCCTGCATAGTACAGCTTGAAGCAGAGAGGGGGTTAACACTTTCAAATTCCACTCAGATGGACAATCCCAGGGTATTCTGGATGTTTCTCTGAGGTCCTGGCAGAACTAAGTCGTGGAACTTGTCCTGGATAACTAACTGGTCCACTATTTCCAACACATCAGTGCGTGAAAAAATGTATCAGGCCAAGTTGAAAGAGATATAGCAGATATAACAATTATATGAAATAAAGGACATTTTCTGAAACAATTATAAAAATATGAATGTGGTCTGATATATGTTGAAATGAAAATTACTGGAATAAAAGATGTTTATTGTTAACTAAAGAAGAAGATTACAAATATATATATATATATATATATACATATATATTCCTAAAGACAAAAATGATCTCAATGTATACTAAAGCATCAACTTTTCAGTCTCTAGATATTTGCAATATAATCTTTTTATTCTCTTACTTGTCTGTATTTTCTAATACTCTACCACCCATATATTGCTTCTGTATCTAAAAATGTATTTTTTAAAAAGCTAACACTGTGTCCAACTTTCAACCTATTATTTTCTATTCCAGGGTAGTTTTTATACAGTTCAGTGATGAATGAGTCTGAGAAACCAGGAAAATTGTAAATGGACTAAGGAAAGCCCCATAATGCATTGTGGCAGGATAAGAATACACAAGTCATGACCTGGCTTCTGTGTAGACAGGATCCCATAAATATCAGAGTCTGATTCTATTTGAATTATACTCACTCTTCCCTAAACTCATTCACATGCATTCATTAAAATGCTCAGAGAACAAAGACACATTCCTTAGCCCAGATGGAGGAAGATACTGGTTTTAACCAGCATTTCATAATTTATGATTGTAGGGATTAGGAGCCAGCCTTCCTGCTTACTAACTGCACCTGATGTGACTCGGCTGGAAACTTGCACCACAACACACATATTCTCCATAAGCTGGTTATCCTCCTATACACTTCATCTTTTCCCAACCAATCCCCCCAAAAGAAAATAAATATTTGTAGATTAAAGGAGAACTACCTTCTCATCCTTTACAGCTGCTGGTGTGCAAGCTGTTAAGCACAGAGTGTTTAATTAATGGATAGATACCATTAGAGAGACAGCTGGACCCGCATCCAAATGAGTTTGGATACAAGGTGCCAGGAGATAAAGATCTGAAAGTGGAAAAGCCGAACTGCAATTGGGTTCATTTATAAAAGAGGCTGTTAAAGGTCAACTGTGTTTTCTTGTGCAAGAGATAAAGAGATGCTATTAAAAACAATTGGAAAGTAATTCATAAGGGACCAGTGAGTCACTCATGTTAAATTAATTTGTCTTTCTGATACCATGGCAGTCATGATGAGAAAGTAAATTTACCTAAAATCAAGATCTTTCAAAAACAGCTATTGATCATGTCTTTCCTGAGAAGTTCCTGGAGCACACTTCTGTGTGCCGGGGCCACTGGGGCTGTCTGATCACAGCATACCCATAGTTCTTTGCAGCCCCTTTCCAGGCTAAGAATTAACTAATTATTCCTAAGGACAGTAAGTGCAGTGGTATTTCTATGGACATGCTACGATGTCTGAGCTGCCGATGTCTTCCCATCACCTCTGATGAACTAATTGCTAAGTACCAGAAAAAAACATCCTGCACACAATTCCACTTTTCCTGAAATTCAGCAACATAATAGAACACTCTAGCACACTGTGCTCCATTTGAAACCTCCCTATCCCTATGTCCCCACTCCAACACACCACTCTTTCAAACATGTACACACCAGGATAGAAAGTCTTTATCCAGACAATATATCTGCAATTATGACTGGCAGTTTATTTAACTCCACAGAGCAACATGATACATTTTCTTTGTTCATGTCTTCCCCTGGGTAAATTCTTCCATTCAAGCAGTAAGAACTCCCTTCCTCCTCCCCAGTTTTCTGACGCCAGCATGTGATGTGACAAAGGGCAATTGCTTTTAGTGCTCAGAAATGGCAGCCCATTAAGGCACATCTTCATCTTCCTCTGGGCAAGATAGAGGTTGTGTCTATTTGCTGCCAGACCTGGGATGAGAATGGGAAAATACACTCCATCAGATTGTAATCTTTGTGGACTTAAACCTGGTATGATCAGGTTCTCCCCCTCTGCTTATTGCCAGAGGAAAACTGCCTGCTGCTCTTCTTTCTTTCTTGGCCTTGAAAACTAATTGGGATCTTTCTTTTTCTACTAATGTCATGGGAATAATGAGCAATTCCCTGCAAAGGTCTATCTGAAAACCTGCCTTCCCAGGCACACACTAATGATAGCCCAGTGCTGTGACTGCTCACCATTTCCCAGCATCAGCCAGGAGTGTCAGACAATGACAGTCAAAGAGAGTTAGATCATTAATGTGTCCTATTTACCATTGCTCATCATTTACAGATTTTAATAACAGCTTTGCAATTCAGAATCTGCACTAAAAGGGAGTTCCCAATCAGATATCACAGGGTTTCTTCTGAGCCTGATCCCTTTGACAAACTAGGGACATGGACATGTTCAACACAAACTGCATTAGAATTGATGCACCTAGCTCATGGTCAGAATTCATAAATAAATTTTTAACAGGGTGTGCTGTAGTTGGGGGAGAGAACCCCAGAAATGCAAGTGGCAAGGCCAGAAAGGCTCCCATCCTGCAAATGAAGATAATGAAAAACAGCCCATTACAGAAGAGGCCAAGAATAACAGCACAGCCACATGTGCTACCACCCACTCAGTATCCGCTATATGTCTTGTACTATCCCATTCATTTGCATACATTATGAATATTGTTGTTTTCATTCTTCAATATTCAAAGAATTTAAGTAAACTTTCCTATGATTAAATGCCTACTAAGTAGAAGAGATAGGATGTACTCATGTTCCTTTTTCTATACTAGGTGTCTGAAATCACTTGCTAGGATTCAGAGTTTGCCAATAAAACTATGGTTTGAGAGATAACTGAAATGTACAAAGTGCATTTTTCTTTTTTGGCTCCTCAATACCTCTCCCATCTTAGTGTAGAATCAGCATGCCTGTCTCCCGGGGTATGCTTCTTCCACCACATCTGACCATCTGGTTAAATGGCAGCTGCTATCTTCTTACACACCTTCAGCCCTTCTTCCCATGCTTGGGCTCAAGGATGGTCACTTGCTAATCAAGGCCAGTCCCTAGGACCCTTTCCATCTGCCTGTCTACAATTGTTTGGGTGAGTGTGTAAAAAAGTAACAATAACAACGATGATAATTTAGATATATATTAAGTTACAAAATATAGTTTAAATTATTTAAATATAGTTTTTATATGCCAGGTATTTTACATTTTAACATCTCTTATTTTTACAATCCTCTGGTATAGGTACTGTTACTCTCCCCATTTTATAGAGGTGGAGAGTGAAATACAAATGGGTAAGAATGTTTCCCAGGATTACATAGCTAGGAAGTTACAAAGTTGAGACTTGGTTTGTATCCTTTAGCTATTACTAGAAAATTTCTGGGTTAAGCACTAGTGGCTTAAAACAGCAATCACTTATTCTCCCTGAGCTGGGGGTCAGATGGATGGAATGGCAACTGGGCTTAGCTGCGTAGTTCTGATGATCTTGGCTGAGTTCACTCATGCAACTGAGTCACAGGAGTCAGCAGCTGCAGACATGACTTGGGGAGACAGCTCTACTCTGTATGTCTCTTATCCCCTCCTGGGACCTGAGAGATGGCCTGAGCATGACCTTCTCATAGAAGAGCCAAAGAGCAGGAACACAGTCAGAAGCAGAAGGGGTCTCCTGAGGCTGGGCTTGATATCAGCACACTGTTGTTTCCACTTCATTCAAACATGAATGCATGAAGCAGAAAATGCAGTCTGTCTTTTATGAGGAGAAATTCATAGTCAAAATCCTTTGAAAGATTCAGGGAAAAGTGAAGAATTGGGGCCAGTCCCACCATCTACCACACATCCTACATAATTCTTTAGGAATCTTTCATCTCAAATTGGGGCATTTTCAGTTCCTTATCAGTGGCTGACATTGTGAAGTATGAAGTTCTAAGCTCCTTAGCACCCACCTTCTCTGTTGTGAAGAAGAAACAGGTCTGCAATGGTATATAGAGAGGATGCAGAAGCAAAAAAAAGCAAAAAGAAAAAGAAAAAAAAAACACTAAGTTTTAGGGATGCCCATGATCCTTGTACCAGCTGTCTTCAACCCTCTGCTGGGTCCCTGCCATTTGGTTGTTCAAGCTTGCTTCTGAGGTCACCCTAAACTCTTTTATCTTTTCTTTCAAATGTTACCAAAAAAATTCTGCCAACATCCTATAGTTAATAAAAAATAAACTACAGTGATTCATGCTAACACCTGCAACATTTGACATATATTGGATGCATCTACTATTTGCAGTGGATTATGTTAGAAACTGAAGATGATAAAGAATGGATCAGGTTGACCACCTTTCCTTCAAGAATTCAATCTAAGAGACACAGTACAAGAGGCTCCTGCCACAACAAAGGGAGTGTGATTTGCTAGCAAGGATGATAGAGAAGGTGGGGATTAAACTGTTATTGGGAAGAAATAGAGAAATAGAGAAACAATTCACAGAAAAATTGTTGTGTGCTGTCAAGTCCTAGAAGATGCAGGGAATTTCTACAATAAGAAAGGGAAAAACAGAGCCAGGAACAGTGGCACATGCCTGTAATCCCAGTGGCTCAGGGGGCTGAGGCAGGAGGATAGCGAGTTCAAAGCCAACTTCAGCAAAAGCCAGGCACTAAGCAACTCAGTGAGACCCTGTCTCTAAATAAAATACAAAAAGGGGCCTGGAATGTGGCTCAGTGGTTCAGTTCCCCTGATGAGTAGAAGTGAAGAGCTTGGGGTAGGAGGAAGAGTGGCAAGGGCAATAGGCAACATTCTAGAGGCATAAAACTTCATGATATTTAACGAAGGCACTAGCAGCATTGGGAGACCAATATTTAAGTGAAAAGTTGGAAAGAAGAATTTGTCAATGTGGCTTGAAGAATTCTGAAAGGGAGCAGGGCCTTGTTTAGTTGGCAGAATTGTTCTGTCCTACTTAGCAGGCATTATGTCCTGAAAGTGCCATGGATTGTTGCAAATGCCCCTCGAGATTATTCTCCTTTTGTCCTGACACTGCACTTGTGAAGCAACCTTTTCATCATAATTTGGTTTCCTACCTAAAATGTCCTCAAGGGAAGAGAATGAACGAACTAGACTACAGGAATAGCCCTATCCTCTTGGCAGTTATTTCTTTGCAATAACTAAAAAATGGACAACCCAGTTTATAAAACAAACTCTTGGGAGTCTAATGTACAATCAGGGCTCTTTATTTTACATGAGTCCAACATAGACCACACAGAAGGGACTCCCTGGAAAATGATCAGTTTGACTTACAAAGGAAGAACAGGAGGCCCCAGGGCTGTGTGGGGGCTTCAGGATATGGGATGTGACTCCAAGTTCTGCTGTCACCATTGTTTAAGACCTGTCTACGTGTGCAAAGATGCTTATAGCTCTGAGGTCAAACTTCACAGCTCTCATTCAAGAAGGAAGAAATTACTTTGCTAGTTTCAGCAGAGAAAATACTAAAGGATACATCCCACTGTTCAGATTTGCTTTGTGTGTTCATTTGTGAAGGAAGTCTAAAGGGTGAAAGGACAGTGATTGGTCCAGTGTGGGATCTTATGGTTAGACATAGTTGAGAATCTTGTTCCAAACTTTGAGGAATGGAGGAGGGGTATTTTTTTTGACAGACAAAATCACGTCACTACCTTTATCATGAACCAATTATGCTTAGTGCCCAGTGGCCCCAAGGATAATAGATAAAACTTGAGTCTAAGCCCATAGTGTGGAAGACTAGACAGGAACTTCCTTTTTCATTTCACACCCCCTTCAAGCATAGACCAACCCAACAATTTTACTTATTTTTGTTAAAAAGGTATGCATTGATGCAAATTGAGCAAGTTTTGTGGCAGGTCATAGATGCAGTCTGGATAAGTCAACCCTGTGGGTAGGATATTAAATTTATACTGAGATTATAACATATGACTGAGCATTACATGAAAAAAATAGTGTGTATATTTATTTCCATTGTTCCCTTGGGGATACACTTGTGTGTCCTGCAATAATGATCCAGAATTTGGAATCTATGTTCCAGCTTCTAGGGGAACTGGCAGAAAGGAATAGCATACTCAGAGCATATGTAGCAATTCTCCAGATCTCAGCCCAGGCAGCCTGTCTTCCTTACCTCTATTCAAACAGCTCAGCATTGCCTTCAAATCAACACCAGAACCTGCAGTACTACTCACAGGTCAACAGTATTTTGGTGGTGAATGGTCATTTTCGATTTAAGTTAAACCAAGGACTACTTATGCCAGTCAAACACAGTCCATCAATACACTTGCTAAATTAAGAGCAGTTAAAAGCCTGATTAATAATGATAAGTTTGAAAGTGAGGCATGAAATGTAATGGAAAAAGCAGCAAATATCAGAAGACTAAATCTCTCTGGCTCATTCTTTGTGTGTCCTAGAGAAAGGCAGGGCCTATTTGATGCTGTCTTCATTGGTGAAAGGAGCCTCATGGACAAGTTTATCTCTAGGAATCTCTATGTTGGTAGGTCTGCTACAGTGCCCTCAATCTTTTCTAGGATTTATATCTTAATGTGTTCTCCATATGCTTTGTAATTAAGAAGAATGGTGGAAACTGGCAGGAACAGTGTGTGCAAACTAAACCATCATCGATAACTACTTTATATACAAGAGAAGAGTACTCAATCTTTACATTCAGAATCATATATATCTGAGTTCAAATCATGCCTCCTCCATGTTGCCCAGTGGAAGGAACATTGTAAAGAATCATCTTTGATTTGTATTCTTTACAGTGTTGTAAAGAACAATGTAAAGAATCCCACCTTTAGGGTAAAAGACACCCAAAAATGGCCCCTTTTCCTTGACCATGAATCTTGGAGAAATAGGAAGTGAGAATGCAGAGTCCAGTCTTAGAAACACAACAGGAAATATGTAGGAGGCCAAGAGCTATGGATTATTAAATTGAAAATAAAATTAGTATCTTTTTTGTTCTTTCTGTAATGTAAGTTAGAAGTTAAAAAGTTTTGACATATAAATTAATCATGGTCTCAAAAATGATGTTTCACAAGAGATGGGAGAGGTCTTCTATTGGAGTCCAAATACAATTCTAATACTTTATTGACAGATAAGATATGGGGGCAGATAAATGACATGGTCATGTCTTACTCTTGCTACCTACTGTGCTGAAGTCAATTCCACTCAACCTCATCCTTACTTTATTTTGGTTAGCTGACTCTCCCTATGTTATAAAGGTTTGGATATGAGATGATCCCTAAAGCTCCTGTGTCAATGCAGGAATGTTTTCATGTGAAATGATTGGATTGTGAGAACTATAACTTATCAGTCCTAAAGTTTGAATGGACTGATTGGATGGTCACTGTAGGCAGGTGGGGCATGGCTGGAGGAGGTGGGTCACTGAGGGTGTGCCCTAGGAGAGTTCATCTACCCTGAAGCCCTCTCCCCTTGCTCTCTGTTTTCTGACCCCATCATGGGGGGGGGGGGAAGCAGCTATCCTCTGCCTACTCTTCAGCCATGATGATCTGTCTCATCTGGGTCTAAAGCAATCAAACCTGCTGTTCACAAACTACACCTTTGAGATCATGAGTCAAAATGAACCTTTCCTCCTCCAAGTTGTTCATATTGGGTATTTTGGTCACAGGGATGAAAACCTAATTAATATACCATACATGTATTATATTGTTGTCTTTGGTAAATTAAATAAAAGGCTCTTACAGGTAGCTGTCTCTTCCCAAAGAAGGTGGGTCAGTGCTTTCAGTCTGCAGTCAACTAAGACTAAATGTAAATCCTAAACTGATATTGGTGTATTCCCGTTTATTCCTCTACCTCCACGAAGATGTATCAACAGTGTCCATCAATAAATGACTAGTTATGTAATGTATAGTAGTCTAACCAATGAAACACGAGGCAACAATAAAAAGAGTGAGGAAAGTCTAACATATCACTATAGAAATTGGTATATTTTGTTATGTGAAAGATGCAAAACACAAATATTTTAAATAGTATATTCCCTCTTTTCTAGGAAGGGGGGGGGAATATAGTCCCACATATTTTTGTATGTACTTTTTGTATTATCTGTATAAAAAAACATTGAAAGATACTCAAAAAACTATTATGGCAGTTCACTATAGGGCTGGGGACAGGGGAGCTCAGAGCAGGGTAGATAGAAATGAGGTGAGAGCAAGAATATCAATGTGCACCCTTTCTATTGGTTTGATTTTTGAATAATGTGAATATATTGCCTTTTTTTAAAAATTTGGCATGTGTATTTGATCTGTCTACAGTGAGGGATATAGGTGAAAAAGTGTTTCATATGTAAATTAGTGATGCTCTCAAAGATGATGTTTCACAAGGGATAGGAGAGATATTCTGTTGGAATCCAAATACAGTTTTAATGTTTTAACACAGATAAAATATGACAATTTGCAAAAGAGAATGCTATTGCTATTGTAAATAAATCACTAAACTCAGAGGCTTAATACATGTTTATTTCTCACTCAAGCTAAAATCCCATGGTCATTTGGGGATCCAGTCTCCTTTCAAAGTAGGTCACCTCCTCTGTATCTTAGAGTCCTCTGAACCAAGCCGGCAGAAAGGGAGAAAGAGGCATGGGCCTGGAAATGCTGCTGTCACTACCCACCACATGGGTTTGGGCAGAATTTAGCCACAGTCCACCCCTGACTGCTAAGGAAGCTGAGAATAAGTTTGGTGAGTAGCTAGGCTAACTCTGACACCAGTGGAAAGAGCTAGCCAAAGAAAACTTTTAATTTATTTTAGTATTTAAAATTGAGTTATTGCTAGAGCTGTTTGAAGTTATGGCGCTAAGTAGGTGTTCTTGACATGCAAACTGGCGCTCATATGACAGGGCTTCAAAGGTGCTTATGGAATCTGTCTACTCACTGATCTCATCCCCTCTCCCCATGGCTTTGTCTTGTCCAGACATCAGAGGATCTGCTCTGAAGTGCAAATCTTAAGGTTCCACAAACTTAAGACTATTTTGTTTAGTTCAAGATTGAAGGCCACTACTCCACTGATGAACCTCAGGGTGTATGAGAAAGAACATCATTAGTTTCAACATGCCCCAAAGTTGGGCACTGCTAATACCGTGAAGTGTCCAGGGTGTTAATCATATTTACTTACCAGAGTAAGGAAATTCAGAGGAGCAAATAAGATTAATATGCATTCCCAATGGAAAACTGAATGTTCAGATACATTTCCAAGATCTGCATTATCTTTCAGTTGTTTTATAGTCAAAGGCAAAGTAAATCATGTCTAAGGACATGTAAGTGAATTGTCTGGTGAAAGGACAGACAGCCCTCCCCTTCTGCGGAAAAGCCACTTATAGGTCCATTTGAAAATTCAGTTCAATATTCCTCATCTATAAATATCTGTTCTCTGGATTCCCCTTTGAACCAGTTATGACTGGTTCCTGTGTTAATGATAAGTTAAAAAAAATCTTGAACACTTTTTTTATTTGTATGAAAGCCATAATTCTATCTTTTATTGAAAGGTATCCAGTAATACCAGTAATTGTTGAGTATTCATGTGGCTGGCTTTTGTCAAGATACTTTGTTTTCTTTCTTTGATTTATTTGTTTGTTTTGTTTTTCTCTTAGTTATGCCTATCATTATTGCCAGAAAATTTGTTCTGTAAAATAGCATAAAAATAAGGCAATGAAACAATTTTACTATCTTCCACATCCTCCCCCACCCCAACTGTTCAGATGTTATGCCTTTATAATATCATCAGAAGGCCTGTTTTGCTGACATTTCAAGCTCCCACAGAAAACGCTCCAAGTCTTCTGAAAAGGCCTTATTTGCAAGATTTGTTCAACAAAGAGGTTGGATAAGCATCTTGGATTAAACCTTCAAAGCAGCAGGCTTTTTGGTTACTTTTTCCCGATTAACCTGGAAACACTTTGAAACCTCTGCTTTACCCTAATACTTTTCTTGAAATCATCCATTTTCCTGAGAAACATTTCTGTAAATACTTTGTTCCTTTCCTTCTAATTAGCAATCCCTTTATTTTGCACAAAATTTCCATATTTAAACTTTATCTGCAAAGGATATTTAGTGTGAGGTATTAAAGAATTAGGCAGCTAATGGAAAATACATTTTTCCTACTGATAACATATCAAAATCTGTTAGTTTATCCATTAATTTCTAGCTGCTCAGCCTCCAGGAAGCTTAGAGCCAAATTTGCAACTTGATTTTAACAAGCAGTGGGACCTACCTGTCTGCATTGTACACTCTTCAGGCTTGGCCTTGGATCTTAATTTATATTTTACCTATTGCTGTCTTTTCTTTTTTATGTTCATTTCTTCCTACTTTATCATATGTATTTTGTAAACCATCTCAACTTATTTAGGGAGTAAGTAAATATAAAAAATAAATTCACATATGTAGATTATACATACCTCTGCAAACTTATAAGAGGAATTTTGGTGGGGAAGGAATCACAGTTTCTCTTATCATTGTTCTTTCCTGGTGTATTTCATTCAGAAGCAAATGAAGCACTGGCACTTAGGTACCTCTTTAACTTATTCATGTGCCATGTAATCACAGAATATACTTTAGAAATGAATACATAAATCATGGCAAAGTAAATCTGTGTCTCCCAGTTCCTACAATGACTTACATTATTTAAATATTATGTTCTCAGTTTCTATAAATATTTCCCAGTCTATCATTACTTATTAGAAGAACACTTTCTAATCACTAGAATCCCATCAGACTTTTTATAGACCTCTCATGGGATAAAAACAAATTCTTAAAAAGGCCTGCCATAATGCTTTCAGGTTGAGAATGCGATTGAAAAGGTTTACATGTCAAGGACTTGGATTTCATCTAAATCATCCTTGGAGCCTAATGCTCTGCAGATCCCATTAGAGAGGTGAAATGTTCATGAAAGAACCTAGAGTGTTGCCTTATAAGGGGAAAGAAAATGATGGGGTTGCTGCCTGCCTGCTGTAGTGCGGAAGACTCTGTGATGCTGTGGGATTAAAAACATACTGGACTTGGAGCCCTAAATCTGTGTTCAAGTTCTAGTTTGCAGCTCATTACAGTGTAATTTCCTATACCTATAAAGCATGGGCAATAATTCACCTAACCTTTAGACTAGTTGTAAGGATTCAGTGTGAATGTGTTTGGCATGGAACTGAGTTCCCTGGTCATTGGGTCCCTTTCTGCTTTGCAGTGAGAATTCAGTGTACGTGTAAGCCATTAGGTTTCTTGAGCCTCTTTTCTCAAGACTGGATGTCATTTTCCAGCAGCCTTCAGCAACAGAAGCTCAGAGCTTTAGGCTTCACACTGAACTAGGGACAAGCCTGTTCTTATATTTGGATACAATTCCTTTCATAGAGTTGCCCTTGAGGAGGCTTTTATTTATGTATGTATTTTCCCATTTGTGGCAGACTATGTTTTCCAAAGATGGCCATTTCAACTTCTCCCATTCCAGAGCCTTCTCTCTTTATGGTGGAAGGAGTGAGGCAGCTCTCAGGGCCCACTTTTACAAGGGTGCTAATCCCATTCATATTCATTAGGACTCCATTCTTAGGACCCAATCACTTAGCAGCCTCATTGTCTAATACATCACCTTGGGAGTTAGGATTTCAACTTAAGGCTTTAGGGAAGGCATAAACACTCAGACCATAGCAAGTCTCTTCACAAGATTGATGCTATGTAACACAATTGCATACATGTAGCCATGCTCATCCTTTTAGTATGATCATAATCAGAAGCAAGTCATGGGCCTCATCTACACTCAAAGAGAAGGGATTCAACAAAGGTGTTAATATCAGGAGATAGGAAGCACAGAGGCAAGAACTGTAAAACTCCATACAAACAACTCTGACACCATCCAGAATAAGAGACCTGAGCAAACACTAGCATGGTTTCTGTTGAAGGTTATATCTCTAGGATGTGATCCTAAAACCCTTAAAATCCCTGCCCAAAAAAGCTCAACACTGCCAAAGGAGTTTACTGATTCTTCCAGCTCCTGGCTACAGGGTTTTGACCTCCCTTCGTGCATGTACTTTGGAAAATTTGTAAATCATTTGTTAGTCAAATCTGTGATACCGTGACCAAAATGCCCGACAAGAACAACATAAAGGAAGGAAAGTTTATTTTGCCACGGTCAGCTGACTCCCTTGGCCTGGGCCCAAGGTAAGGCAGAACATTATGGTGGAAGGGCATGGCTGAGAGAAGCTGCTCCAGTCATGGCAGCCAGGAAGCAGAGAGGGAAAGGACAAGTGGCCACTGGGACGAAGAACCCTTCTAGGGCATGCCCTAGTGACTCTCTTCCTTCACGCATGCCCTGCCTGCCTACAGTTACCACACAATTAGTCTGTTAAAACCATCGTGAACTGGCTAGGTTATAGATCTCATAATGGAATCATCCATTCCACCTCTGAATATTCCTGCATTAACACAGGAGCTTTGGTCAGACACCCCATACCCAAATCATAATATTATTTATTTGTCCCTTTGAGACATATATCTTCTGCAACTCAGGAATATCTTTTACAAGACCTGGGAGCCATCCCTGGGAAACGGAACCATCGAAAAGGGTGGGTGGGTGGGGCAGTCTTTGAGTCTCTGTAGAGTCTCTGTAGGATGGCAGGAGCCTAACTTTGATAAGCACCAGTCAGCAGACACAGGTAGCCTAATCACGTGGAATGACAGCCTCCCCTCACAGCATCATTCAGTACCTTTAGCACAGGCCAGAGTTTAAAAGATCTCCTGTTTTTTGTTTTGATGGAGTTGACCTCTGCTTCTCTTGGAGTCTCTCTCTCTTCTACTGCACTAGCCTGAATAAAATCTCTCTTCCACCTTTAACAAATACCTGCTACTTTAATCAGCTTTTTCACCACTGCAACTAAAAGACCCAATCAGAATAACTGTATTGGAGGAAAGTTTATTTGAGGGCTCACAGTTTCAGAGGTCTCAGTCCATAGAAGGCCGGCTCCATTCCTCGGGGCTTGAAGCAAGGCTGAACATCATGGTGGGAGGTTGTGGTGGAGAGAAGCAGCTCACATGGTGATCAGAGAGCAGAGACAGACAGACTCCATGGCCAGATGCGAAATATATACCCCATAGCCATGCCCCCAATGAACCACTTCCTCCAGTCACACCTGCCTCCAGTTACCACTCAGTTAATCACATCAGGGATTAATTCACTGATTAGGTTAAGGCTTTAGCCCAATCATTTCTCCTCCAAACTTTCTTACATTGTCTCATATGTGAGCTTTTGGGGGACACTTCACATCCAAACTACAACACTCACTCTCTTTCCTTTTGATGGGGCAGTCTTAAGAGTTTGTTGACTCACTTTTGGAGATTTGGGTATCACTGTGTTCTCCATCCCAACTCAATATAGCAAAGCTAAGCTTCATGAGCATTTGTAGATGATATGTTTATAAAGTGACTTAATAGACATGATCATGAAGAGTGGTGTGTATTTTTAAATAAATTAACAAATTTGAAGCACTTGGGGCTTTGATATTGAAAAGAATTGCAGGTAGAAATCTATAGCCAAAGAAGTACAACCTGGAGGGTTGGGGGCAAGGGTGGAACTCTGGCTTTGTCCCATAGACTATTTTGAATAATTAGAGTAAACATGAATTTTCTTGGTGGTGAGGTATAATTACCTGTAGGCACATTAGGAGAGGGAAACCAGTCTTAACCTTGCTGAAAAAGAAACTGAGTGTGAGTAACATGATTATCCTTGATAGATAGCCTCTCAATGGGAGTTTATTCTTTCCCCTTAAGATATCAGGGAATCCTGAGCAGAAAATACTCCACTCACCTCTAAAAGCCTGCGGTAGAGGAACTGATAAAATATAAGGCAGGTCTGGATTGGAAGAAACAAAGCTTGCCAGGCAAGGCACACATGGCTTTAAGATATTTATTAGACTCCTTCTGTTAAAGAACCCCTGGGAAGCACTGTTGCATCAAAAGTGTTCGCAGCACCTGTCTTCCCTCCAGCCTTCTGCTTCCTGGTCACAATCCACCAAAGAACAGGACCTGCTGCTGGGGGCTTCCTGCAAGGAGAGTCACTTGGCTATAGATGTCTCTCCTCTTGCCCTGTAGGACCAGTTGCTCTGCCTCTCTCCCAAGCCCATCCCTGCAGCTCAGCTCCATGGAAGGCAAATATGGTGCGCAGATCATGGCACACTAATCCAGGCGGGAAAATGAGAACAGGCGCTGAATGAGTGCAGAGCAGGAGGATTTTGTTAGGTTTTGTGGCGGTGTTTCACTTTATTTTGCGGAGAAAGCTCCAAGCTATTATCTTCTATAGTATAACCTATGGATACCATGAGCTGACATCTCCCTTTGAGTTTTTGTCTGTTCACTAAACTGCAGAAAAATGCAAAGCTTTATAAATCAGAGAAATATCTTCCTAGATATGTATAGATTTACTTCTTTTTTTATATATTTAATTTTTCCCCTCTGAGATTTGAGCCTAGTTTTTGATAGGATTGTTTCTTCACATGTGGACAGGCCCATATTTTTAACTCACCCGTGGTTCAGTTCTGGATTCTTCACCTTAACATTGTCCTAGCTGCATTAAGAAGCTTCAGGTCTTGCTCTGAGTGTTAGTTACAGAGTTGGCAATTCTGACTCAGACCTGGTGCCTTGACCACCTTCACATCCAGGACCTCTGCAGACAATCCTGTTCTTCATGACTTGAGTTCCCATCATCATGTGTGGTTTCCTGAGCCACTTGGCTAATATGATGAACTTATTTCATTTTCTTAGGCGTTTATAAATTTAAACTCATTTAGAAGTGAAGTGTTTTAATAAAAAATATTTTATAAATGTGTAATTATTTGAGAAGTTATTTAATATCTGCCATGTACCATACACTGTTTTGTTCACTATTTAATCATAAAGTCTTTGTGATGCTCGTTGAGAGAAATGCCTTCTCCCAGTGGTCCCAGCTGTCATTATGTGCACAGCCTACCATTCTCTGCCCTAAGCTCATTGAATTGAGTGGAACATGTGACTGAAGAATTAGAATTAGTAAAAGCTTTGGAGTTAGAAAATCAGGGGCCAGTTGTAGTTAATATAGAACCATTGGTTGAAGAGTAATCAGAAAAAGAGGGTTTCCAGAGAGGGAGAAAATGGAACATATTTTAAATAAGATCTGTTTTTCCCCTCAATATACCCTTAGTGAATAGAGAGTCCATTATGTTTAATTGATTCTTGAAGATTTATTAATGAATAGGTGCTTTCCACTTTTAGACAAAGGTTCCTAAAGATCACATTTGAATTACATCCTATTAAAAAGCAAATAAATTGCTGGAAGTCTACAGAGAGGAATGCTGAAGTTTTGTAAGGCATCTCCTTGCTCATAAATCAAATCTTTCCTTTTGATTTAAAGAGGCTCAAATGAATTTTTGCTTCTTACAAACTAAAATATTTCACAATCCTCTGAAAATTGTATTTAAAACTTAGGAGTGATTTTTATTTGAAAAAACATCGAGCTTATGTTTTTTTTTCTCTCCAAGATTCAGTTAAATTGCAGTAAAAAATAAAAAATAAATTTGAATTCAGAGGGACAGAGAAGAGCAGTCAGATTTTGTTACACTCGGAAGAGATGAAAAGTGGTCACCGACTTAGCTAACCAAGTACTTCCAGAGAGGTATGAGGTCAGACAAATGTGTATCTCAAATCCCACCAAAAATAAATAAATAAATACAAATCAAGAAATTGAGCCACCAGGGAAAGATGAAAAGTTAAACAGAAAAAGAATGTGAGCAAGGAACACCCAGGTAATCCTCTCTAACCTACACCATAGGTGAGTGTCCTTTTAGCTGAGGATAGCTCACTCCCTGCTGAAAGTCACCAGAAGGTCTCCAGAATAAGGGACATCAGTTTCTCCTAAGGTGAAAGGAAACTCCCTAGTGACAACAGGAAGGAGAGAAGGATGTTTGTAGAACTACGAGACCACCCAGCTCTACTTCAGCCCTGGCTTCCTGGTCCAGCTTATTGTCCTGAGACACACGATTCAGGAAGGAGGCTGCAGCATTCTTCCAGAAGAAACGACCAGCCTCACAGATGGAATCAGAGCTGCTACATCTGGAGGGTCTGGGGGATGCTCCTGTCAAGGGCTTTGAGTGAGGCACTCACCAGCCCACAAAAATTACCCCATGTGCATAGTGTCCACCATACTGAACAGATAAATGAAGAGGCAGGCTAGGATCCCCAGACATTTGAAGAAACTCTCTAGCATGGAATGGGAGAAGTGGGGCAGGCTAGGGGGAGGGTGGAAATAGTATTTGGGAGAACAAAATAGAAATGACAATGTAAGATAACTTTGGCTAAGTGAGCATTTGTAGCTGTGTGTATCAAAAAGGAAGACTAAACTACTTAGAGCAACATATCTAAGGCCAGAGTCTGTCTGAAGTTGTGTTTGGGGATGTCAACTTTGGGAGAGAACGGCTTTAAACCAGCGGAGGTAGACAGATGAATGTAATGAGAGGATGCTCCTAGTTCTATAAAGCAACTCCTATGAGGCTATTTCATGAAAGAAAATGAAATTTGATTTTAATGTAAGAAAAAACCTTGCAGTTAGTAGAAAATAACAAGGGTCATTAACAAAAAAATGAAAACAACCCAATAGAAATGTGGACAAAGATTTGAGCAAACTTTTTCCTAGAGATAATTGATGATAGATAGGCATATGAAAAGAAGCATATCATTCGTCATTAGGGAAGGGCACATTTAAACCACAGTGAGATACCACCGCACAACCACCTGAATGGCTAAGGACAAAATAAAGCAAAGCAAAACAAAACAGCTGACAATACCAAATGCTATGGAGGATTTGGAGATGTGGAACAGCTGTAACCATCACATGCTGTTTGTGGATATATAAAACGTCACAACCATTTGGCAGACACTGAGGGTAGCATCTTACAAAGTTAAATATACACATACCCCAAGAGAAATGAGAACTGTGTCCTCACAGAGATCCTTACATAAATGTTCACAGCAACTTGATTCATAACCTATACAAGCCAGAAACTTCTCACAAGTCTCTCAGTTGGTGAATGGATGAACAAATTGACACATCCATACAATGAACACTTCTCAGTGATAAAAAGGAACATGCGCATGTTATGCCTAACAACACAGATGACTTAAAGGCAGAAGCCCCACTCACAAGGCTATGTATCGTGCAATTCCCTTTATACCAGATTTTGAAAAGGGTATGGGACAGAAAACAGATCAGTGATTGCCAGAAGTTGGAGTAGGGAGGAGACATTGACAGTTGACTGCTTAGGGACACCAGCGATGTCCCTAAGGGACATGGGGGCATGATGGAACTGTTTGTGGTGGTATTTCTTGGCTGTGTGTTCTGCACACAGAACTATATAGAAGTGTGAATTTTATTATATTCAAATCCCAGCTTTTAGAAATGAAGGAAAAAAATGAATGAGGTTTCTGGTTTGAATGATAAATGGAAAATGACATCGCTGAGGTAAATAGTTGAGCACAGTTGAGCAGCAGACGAGCCCCAAAAGAAATGAGAGTAGTTTCTGCTTCAGTAAGCAAGGTTTGTAGCCACGGAAAAACACAGAGTTCACGTAGCCAAGGGAATGAGGACTTTATTGCTGAGAAGTACTGCATTGTATGAATGTGCCAGAGTTTATTTGTCCAGTTGCCAGTTGAGGGGCATGTGACTGTTCTCAGGTTTTGACTACTATGGAGGAAGTCTCTATCAATGTGTACATGGATCCTCAACCACTCAGCAGAAAAGCCAATGACCTGTGTTCCACACAACTGACAGAATAGATTTCCTAAAATGCAAACCTGATCACATTATTCCTCCCATTAAAATTCTTCACCGGTTCCTTATTGCCTACAGCAGAGATACTGCATCGTGACTGCACACCAAATCACCTGAGCATGTTTAGAGGCGCTCGATGCTCAGCCCACCTACAGAGGTTCTGATTTAATTGACCAGAGGATAGACATAGTCAGGTTTTTAAAAGTTACCTGGGTGATTTAAGTTTTTTTTGGAAACAGCATTATTGACATATAATTCACATGTCACACATCTCACCAATTTAACGTGTTGAAGCAAGGAATAGAAATCAGGTTGACTAATTCCAAACCCATGGTCTTAAGAGTTGTGCTCTACTTTGAAGTGCTTCTAGGCAGAGGGGAAAATATGTTGACAGGTTCCCAATAACTAAGAGGAAAGTGAATTGAGGCATATTCTGTGCTCTGCCTTCAGCAGACAGTTACCTCTTACTGGGCTCACAGCCAAGACCTTCTTACTTTTCTCAGCCTCCCTTGTATATAAATGGCCACCCTGTAACCCATTTCTTGCCACTACAAATGTGAATGGAAGTGATAGAGACACAGAATCATAAGCAATGGAGTGTGAGCTGATTTTTCACTTTCTTAATCTCTCCTTCCTTGCTCCTCACGGCCTCTGTAAAGAACACAGAAATGGCGAAGTTGCAACACGGACATGAGAATCCACGAGGCAGTTTGTTTCCATGAACTGCCAAGGAGAGCCATTTGATCCATATTCGACAGTGATGTAAGAAGTAAACTTTTGTTGTTTTAAGGCACTGAGATCCCTGAGATTGTTTTCACAGCACATCCTAGTCTAGCTTGACTAGTACACTCATGAACAATTCACTCACCTTATTCATCAGCTGTTTTCCTGTGAGAAAATCAAAAGGAAGATGTGAAATTCCGTGGGAATTTTCCACGGAAATTCCATGGGGCTTAAAGAGAGGGGGCAGGAGAGCTCAACTTTAGAGGAGTCTAGGAAAGATGCAGGTATGAAGGAAGGGTCTTGAGCAGAAACGTTTTCCCAGGGAATGCAGACGGGAGCTGGAATGAGGAAAGAAGGAGCTCCCAAATTAGACATGTACAGGGTTATTTAAAGCACAGAGCCAGCTAAAAAACGAAAACATTTTCCATAAGACCATTCCTGACTTGAATTAGATATATTCAAATATAAATCCCAAATCAATGCATGCCAAAAAGATAGTCTCAAAAAATATAGCATTCCCTAGGAGAAAGAATCATAACCCTGAACAGATGTTCCATTTGTTAATTTAATATTTACTAACAAGATAACACTTTTGAAGGCATTGCTGAATGTACCAGTTTTGTCCCTTGTTAGTATAATCAGAAAGATATCTTGGTTCAACAATGCTCTGGAGCATTAAAATGTGTTCTCCTTTATGATTTGCAGCTCTGATTAGTTCTGTTTTTCTGCCTAAGGTGCAAAAATGCAAATATGAACTAAAAGCCTGTGTAATTTCTGGTTCTTATATCATCATCATTAAAAAAATCAAAACATGTATCTTCTTTTGAATCTCATTAAAAATGTAGTCTGCAGTACATGAGGCAGAATATATTGTCATCCAATCTTTCATTAACATATTAACCTACTGTCACATATTATTAAAAAAAACAAATGTACATCTGTCATAGAAAAATATGCATACATTAAGCATATCCATCACAAATGAACTGTTGAGAGCAGAAAAACATGTTTAAAAGTATAGCAGTCTGGGATCTGCTTTAAGATAAATTGGCAAAGAGAGAAAAAAAGGTTAGATAAAATAAACATGACAAAAATATTAGTAATTGTTGCATTTCACTTTTGACTACATGGGAATTCATTATACTCATCTCTCTAGTCTTGGGCATAGCCGAAAATGTTAAAAATAAATAGTAGAGGGATCATAAATATACAGACAAAATACCTTCAAACGTTTGCATGAATTTAAGGACACAGATTATAGAACTAGATTAATTAATCACACAATTTCATTGCCTAGTATCAAAATTTTGTCAATCGCAGGTTTCATTTTTCAAAGGTCTTTACCATGTTATTTCATCATGGAACATAGAATGAGAGATTCCTGCAGTGACGCTTAGATCTGTTGGTCATCAGGTGATACTTAATAAACTGTCTCATTGCCCTGAAATCTGAATGGTTCAATCCCCACTACCAAGAAAAAATTTAAAAAGCAACAGTTAGCTTGCATCACTTTTAGAATTAAACTGTTTTAAAAATGGTAATGGTTGGAATTTACATCAGGAAGATCCACATTTTCTACTCCTCTTGTATCAACCAGCAAGGTTATCATGTTCAGATTTATACATACATCTGATTCAATCATCTATTGTTTGTGTTAGCCACATCCTTGGATTATTTGTGGGTTGAATGACATGGTTATGAAATACTGATTTTTTTCAACACCTCTGACTGTAGACAGCTAGAGTGTGTCTTATTATCTACAGTGAGATATTTAGCATGTTGTAGGTATAAATGAAAGACGTAAACTAAGAGACAAAACATTAATGTGATATTGGCTGGGTTGTTATGAGCCCAATGAAATCTATGTATACGAGAACACATAGATGTCATGCTGGGAAACCAATGATCTAGCTCTCATCTTGACTGCAGGCAAAAGAATATCTCATCAAAGCTATAAATTTCATGAGTCGGTTCCCCAATTTAAAACCCTTAAGGAAAATGGCTTCCATGGCTCAACAGTTTTAAAGGGTTGTTTTTACTTAGCTTTGTAACCAGGAAATTAATAGTTTTTTTTTTTAAACAAATCAGAATTATACCATAGTTTGTCTGTGTTTTCATGCTGTTGCTGTTAGCACTTAACTTCTCCTCTAGATAACAAAGCCGTGGACTCCACATTGAATTCACCATGGGGAGATGTTTATTACCTGCTACGATTGTTCAGGATAGTCTGGGATGGGGATAAAATTTGTTTATTCATGGCTACACAAAAATTGTTTTCTTGAGGTAATGTGAAATGGAATAGTTTTCTAATCAACTTTCACAATTCACAGTGAATCTTATTTAGCCTAATACCAGTTGTAAGTTGCTTCAGTCCCAAGCAGTGTTAGCACACGACCAATGGAAATGTGTGATGGCCTCAGGAATCCAAGGCAAGGGGAATTGTCAAAGCTATTAATGGAACTTATTTCTTCTTTCTCAATAAGCTTTGAAATAAACCTGATGTAGCCCTGTGAGCGATGCATTTATAGGAAAAAGTCTCTCTTGTTTTGTATTTGTTCAATTTAAAGAATAACAGTTTGTTACTGCTGAGAAAAACAAGACAAATTATAATGGATGTGAAGAGTACAAATATATCAAATGTTTCCAACTGCTTAAGCTTAGAGGAAAATCATTAGTGATTATTTTATAGAAAGAATATACATGTTAACTGAGTAATGAGTATTATTACATTTTTCAAAAGTATTAGAGAAGCAAACTACCTAGACTCACCTCATTGCATCTAGATGATCAGAAATTTGCAAACGAAAAATTACTTTACCCGGAAAGATTATGTTGTATTTGGTATGGTGTTTGTGGAAATAAACTCAAAGCAATTCACAGATATTTAAAGTGGGAGCAACAGTGTGCACACCTTTGCTTTTCCCCTCATTTAAGGTTTTCCAAGGGAAAATGGATAGAATTAATCAGAAGATAGAGCCACAATTTAGTCTTAAAGTTGGGTTTCAATGTATTTTTAACCAAAAAGACCACTCAAAAAATCATTAAAATTGAACATAAAATCATTAAAAAAACTTTAGCTACATTGAATATTTTCAAGTAATGTATAATACCACCATTTTTGAATGTCAAGGTTTGTAAAAGTTTTTGATATTTTCTTTTAAATCTTCTGTTAGCATCTTTGGTTTTTATTAGTGCATTTAGCTTAATACATATTTTGTGAACAATGCTACACAGCTTAGTGTGACAAATGGCTCCTGAAAAGAACAACCAATGTGAAGTGTGACTTTCATTTAAAAAGAAAAATTAATTGGCTCCAGTTTGGAGCTATTATGAAGTCATTAAAAATAATTCATCTCTGTATACAAATACAAATCTCTACATGGCATGTTTCATTTCTTTTGTGTAAATATCTAGTAGCAGCATTATTGGGTCATACCCGAAGAATATGTTTAACTTCGTAAGAAATCTCCAAATTCTTTTGCAACATGATGTATTATTTTATTCTTCTACCAACAATATGAGAGTTCCAGTTGCTTCATAACCTAACATTTCATTTTCAAACTTAAAATTATAACCCATAGAAAATACAAAACTGTAAAAATGTAAACTGAAATATTCCAGTAGTCACAACTTCAAGTAAAAATAGTTGAAATTTTTAATAATGTATTTTATCTAATTAAATCTATTCAAACTATTATTTTAACATGCTATTAGAATAGAAAGTGAGCTAATTTGTTCTTTATTTTATACCACATCTGCAAAGTATGGTATGTATTTTATGCTTACAGTGTATCAATTTGGTCTAGTCCTATTTCAAGTGTTTAGTATCTACTTGTGGCTAATGGCATTGTATTGGATAAGTTATAGACATTTTAGTGGACATAGCGTAGTAACTCATTGTTTTGCCTTTTCCCAATGACTAATGATATTTTCATGTGGTTGTTGGTTATTTCATATATCTATTGTATGCCTGCTCAAATGTCCATTAACAGGTGAAGGGATATAAAAATTACCATATATTCATATGATGAAAACATACTCAGCAATAAAAAGGAATAAATTACAGATTTATATATTAATCTGGATGAATCTCAAAACATTATACCGAGTGATGGAAGCCAGTCACAAAAAATATGTATGACATGAGTCCATTTGCATGAAATTTTAGAATAGGCAAAAAAGAAGGTAGATCAGTAACTATAATAGGGTGTATGATAGCAAAATGGCAAGAAAGAACTTTTTGGAGTGATGGAAATGCTCTTGTATCTTGATTAGATTGGAGGTTATATGGATATATACATTTGTCCAAATTTGTTGAACTGCATATTTTAAATGGGTGTATTTTATGTAAATTATACTCCAATAGAATTGATTGAAAGGGCAAAAGTAGCATCTGCTATCTTGTTCACAAGCCGTGCAAAGTACAAAGTACAATTATCAGACCTCTTATTCAAAAATTATTAAGAATCTCAAGACAGTAACTGCAGAGGGAGTATTTTTGTCATCAGCTCCTATGATGAATAGGGTGAAGCATCATTAGTCCCATCAGTTTGTTGAATAACTTTAGGAACTTGAGCATCGTAGTGTCCAACAGCTTCCACGTGACAGCAGCGCAGTGCAACACACTTTCTTGCTTCTGTTGTTCATTCCCTAGACCTGAGGAAATAATATAATCTTGAATACAATAAATAATGCTGTTCCTAAGTGTGATAGAGACTAATACAAATTACAAGTTGTTTTATTTTTAAATTCTTAGATGATATGAAGAAATATAATTCTATAGCTAATATGAAGAGGATACAGTTTGGTTCTGTGGGTGGATTATGCAAGCATAATGAAGCATAAAGGAAGTCTTAATCTCCAGACATTCCACGTTATTGGCTCCAGTTTGATTTACAGTGGACATGTTGCTTACACCTACTATGGGCCAAGAAATGAGCCAAACAACAAGGATGAAAAGATACCCAAGCACGTATATTTAATTCTATAGGAGTTTATTTTCTTTAGACATCAACTTTAAAGATTAAAATCCAATTATTAACCTTTTTAAGGACCTTCTCTGAGCATATATAATCTACATTGCCAGTGATGTTTCTATGGGACTTTGCTTCAGTGCTCCTAAACATATCTCAGAATTGCTGCAACAGAGGTACTTGGGTTTTATTTAAATGCATTACATACTAAATGTGTCCCTCCCCACCTTCTCAGATTCATGTTCAAGCCCTAATTCCCAGTTAGATTCCAATTCAATAGGAATAGTGTCCCTGTAAGATACCAGGTAGCTCACACACTGGTGCTTTATCTCTCTGAAATGTGCATACCCAAAGGAAAGGCCATGATAGGATGCAGGGGGAAGGCCATCTATAAGCAGGAAGAGCACACCACCAGAAACTGTGCTTTGCTGAACTTTGATCTGAAACTCCTAGATTCCTAAACTGTGAGAAAGTAAATTTTCTGTTTCAGTCACACAGCCTTGGGTATTTCATCATGACAGCCTGAGCTAAAATGTAACATCCTATATAACACAGAAAATCAATAATACGATTATTGATTTGGGTAGAGGACTGGTTTAGTAACAGTCACATAACAAACTTGCATCATCAAAAGACTCCTGTGTATGCACACAGTAACAAACTATAGAAATGATCCCTGAAACTATAGTCTTTCATATATATATACACAGACCATGAAAGTATGAACCTTTAAAATTTGAGTAATTCATACACAAATTTTTCCTAAAGGAAGTCTAAGGCAAATTCTACTTTATCCTAAAACAAGGGGTATGTATATTTGAAAAAGTTTTCATAAAAGACCGCTTAAAGGGTTTTAAATGGTTAAAGATACCATTTATATATAAATATTTAAAAATGCCTGCAGGCCTCAAAAGGAACATTAATAACAGGATAAATGGATGATAAAACAATATGGCCAAAGATTTCTCAAAAAATCATAAGCAATAGGTGCTTTCAGACTTGCTCCATTACATGCAGGATTTTCATTTTCTGACAGCAGATAGAAGGGCAGTTACCATGGTTTCACATTTCATTCAAACCAAAGTATTTAAAATAAATTAAAGTACAGCAAAGAAAAATAATTAAAGAAGAGAAGCAGCAGGCAACGAATTAAATGTAAGAAAGATTGCATTTTTAGTGAAGATAGTAGATCAAAAGAAATATGATACTAGTAAGTATTACAGAATTATTAACTGTAATATTCTGGGCTAAGACTGGATTTGAACTCTTGCTCTGCCAATTAAATTATATAAAATTACATAACAAATCATATAACATTGGATAATTTATTCCCCTTCTAAGCTTCACACTGATTATTACTAAATTGGGAAAAGCAATAGTATCAATCTGTCCACAGAGACAATTATTTGGCATAATACATGCTAAACACTCAGCACAGTACTTGCAACACAATAATGCTATCAATCATGTATTATTGCTTCTTTTAAAAAATGACACTGTATATAATACCCATCTTTATGAATGGGTATTTCAAAATAGGTTGATTTGGGGGAAAATGTCAAATTAATTTCTGCATTTGCAATAATTCAAAGCACTCTGCTGCAGAGTATGAACTGCTCACACAGCCATTTCTTTGGCTCAAAGTCTTTGCTTCAAAATTCATTCAGGGAGTCTATTCTGAGGCCACAGCTGCTTTCCTGATCTCTGTATCTAGGTTTAGAGGATATCCTTCAATGATTTCCTGTTTTACCTACTTGCAGTTTTTCTTTTTCCCATTTCAGCCCACTGTATCACAGCTGTGAACATGTCCTACTGCTAAACATTTATTGAGCTTGTCAGAGGTATGTGATGAAAATATGGCTCCAGGGAAAATACACTGACTCCATTTTCACAAGAGGAAGCTGTATGCTGGCATTCTCTCATAAGCCTTGCAAAGTCCTGCCTCTCATTTTAAGAAACTGCCTCAGATAATCAGAGACGTCTGCCAAAAACATTTGGCTCTGCAAATAACAAGTAGATTCATTGCTCCTGATGTAGCTGGCAAATGACAGCTTAGTAACCACAGAGAATAAAATGCCTGGTTACTTGAAACTTTAATATAAAGATAAGGATTAGAGAAATTTTGAGAAATTCCTAAGCCAAGGAAACACATACAGAAATTCTTGAATATAGAATTCTTGAAATGTCTGGGAAAAATGTATAGGCTCATGCACATAGTAGGTCTTTAGTAAGTATTTTATAAGTTAAAAATCATGGCACTACTTGTGCCATAGACGATGCTAATTTATCATTCTTTTTTATCCTTTCCTGCAATTCTAGAATATCATGTGGTACATAAATATAAAATCAGAAAAAGATATTTCATCCATCCAAACACTGTCTGGTTTTAAGTGTTTTCATATGTAAGCATCTTCTGTTCATGTTTTTTTTTTAAACTATGCTGGTTTTTCTTTATATTGATCATGGGAATTCTGGTAAGGCCCTTGAAGACAACAGACTAATTAGAAAAAAGACTCAGTTTTCTTTTAGGTCACCCAGATGTGTTAACACTTTAGTTACAGATACAAGAAAATCCTATCTATATTCTCAAATTTCAGTTGAGAATCTTCTTCCTTGGCAGGGCATGTAGCTCAGTGGCAGAGCACTTGTCTAGCACGTGCAAGGCTTTGGGTTCAATCCCCAGGGCTGCGATAAAATAAAATACAAACATTCCAAAGGTCCAGGTTTTAAATCAAAGTTGAATTGTTCTAAAACCCATACAAAATTCCAAATACGAGTTCCTATTTCAACAACTTTATTGAGAATGTTTTGCAAATTAGATTTTACAATTTAACATTTTACAAATTAGAAATTTTATCTGCTACTACATAAGTTGAAAACTTTTCAAAACACTACAGAAAATCCTTTATTTCTTTGGATTTTTCTGTTCCATGCTGAGCTCCTGAGATACATGTTTTCTTTCAGCTTCATTTTCATCTTCCTGTGAAATAAATTTTAGAAAACATTAAAATATAAGCTTTAGGGCATTTTTTTCAGCTATACTTAACACATTTTAATTGTATTGTATCTGCAGGAGTATGAACTACTGTGATTCCAGGAATCCTAAGGAAAAGAATATAAACACACAGGGTAAAATCATATAACATTTAAATAATTACAGTACAAAATGTTTTATATTATGCATTGACTAAAATTTGCTATAATATCTTTTTAAAAGCAACCAATTTTATCAATACTCCAAGAATTACTTTTGAAAACACCTGCTACTAAAACATGTTCTTTGTAGGGGGTGAACCAGATATTTTCACTTCACTCTTTGATAAAAAACAATATATTTAACTTCTAAGACACTTCATGTGCTCCAGCATGGCATTTTGGTCCCATCTAGCATACTTTCTTGACAGGTCTGTCAATTTTCCAATTACTTGTACCACCATATGTTATCTGAAGATCAGTCAGGTCTAAAATAGGAAACATGGGCACGTCAGGCTGTAGAACGCTTACAATCTTCTACAGTTTCGATTCTAAGTGCTAGCCTCATAATTCACATCAGGTTCCTGTGGAACATGGTGAATAAATGAAGTGACATCATAATGTCTGCTACCACAGCAATGAAATGCATCTTCTGTTTAATATCAAATGGTGACCTTCAAAGTATAAATAATGACAGTCTGGAAAAATATTTCATCTTAGAATTTGTAACCCATCTCATTATACATGTTCCTTCAACAATACCCAAGTACAAAGCAGTCCTGCTTTCCCATTACTTCTGATTTATCATGTAAGATTTTTCATTTTTATTAGCTGAAATAAAAGGCATTATCTAACTCTCTATTGAAATAATTAAAGCATGAGCAAGCAGCAATTTCCTAGGTTTCTCTAGATACTATGTAATAATGTTGATATCGCCAAACACATTATCCTGTGTCTATCTTCTTTGTGAACTAACTTTATTAAATAAATACAGTTGAGGTATATACCTCCATTATATATATATATATATATATGTATATATATATATATAAAATCATGTATATCTCAATTATATGTCAATTATATAGATAATTGTAATATATAATACACACATACACATATAAAAAACTACAACCCTTGCCAATAAGTTGGAGAAAGCTTCCTTTATACACATTGTCTCTCTAAACTCAAAAGCATCTGTGATTTTTGACTTTGCCAACATCAGGAAAGGAGAAAAATTGTATCACCAACCACTTTAAATCATTACAGATATGAGACATGAGGGCTGAGGTTCTGAATATCATTTTAGCAATGTAACTTTATATATTTTTCCAAGCATAAGAGCTACTATATGTGATTTAACTTTTCCCCCTAATATCTCCAGTGAGTAAAGATATTATAGTATGCTCAATTGATTCTTGAAGATTTACTCATGAATAGGTGGGTTCCACTTTTAGATACAAGTTCCTAGAGACCACAATTTTAGTTTCATTTTTTTTTTAATTTAAATGCATTTCAAGTCATAGTACATAACCAGATCTCTGTTTTTCCATTTCTCTGATTGCAAACCAAATAAAGTCACACCATTAGAGTCTTCATAGATGTGCCAGGGGTAGTAAAGACCATCTCAAATAACCATCATTACTATGTCCATTTCCCTTTCCTTCCTCCCCTCTCCCCCAACCATGTTTAGAGTTCCTGCATTTCTCCTATGTTTCCCGTTCCCACCCCCCCTTATGTATTCTTATCCACTAATCAGAGAGAACATTCGGCATTTAGTTTTTTGGGATTGGCTTACTTCACTAAGCA
>CM053407.1:36681586-36818913 GCA_028644305.1 Xerus rutilus
AAAAAGAATTCAGAAAAAACACTCCATTTGCAATAGCCTCCAAAAAAATAAAATACCTGGGAATCACTCTAACAAGAGAAGTGAAAGACCTCTACAATGAAAATTACAAAACCCTATAGTTTCACTTTTTTTAAAATCACATCTTACTCTACACTTTCCACTATCTTCTTCAGGTGAGACACCGTCAGTGATAAGCCAGCAGATAATGGTGGCAAGACATTTTTGTTAGGTAGCAGTGAATCTGTTGAGATCTTCCTTGAGGCAAGGTTTCATCTATTTTAACTGGAACTACTACCATCTAACAGGGAATTGTGAGTATACAGTTGCAATCCAATTAATGTTTTCTGAACTATGTAAAATAGTGGAGTAAAATCAAGTATGAGAGGTCTGCCTGAACCAACATGTAATTTGGAAAAGCTCAGTATTGTTCCTTATCCTGTAGTCTTACTTCTAGCACTCTTGACTTGTGACCTCATTGAAAGGAGACAGAAGCAACAACAGAAACGCTAAATGCCACCCCAAATCAAAACAGAAATATAAAAACTTGACTATAAACCTGAGGACAAGGAAATATCTGTACACTTTGTTTCCTATCTAGCAATGAATACAAACTGTAGGACCACACTGTTACATGAAATAAAATTTCACAACTTCCACTAATGTGGATATGGTTTAATATATGGATAAGATATATGAAGATACACCAGTAAGTTAACATTCTTAATGTCAATCTTTTTGTTGTTGAATTTTTCTTAGAAATAAAGTATATTTCATAAATGTTTTTCTCTTCTAGCATGCCCTCCTCTTTAGGATAGGTACATAAATGTTATGTATAGTTCTTTATGTTGAGTATTTGTCTCTAAATATTTTACCCTTTAATATTTTTAAATCACTTGCATAACCCATAAGATCAAATCTGTTTTTTATTTTATAGAAAGATAGCTATAATCTGGATAAAGAAAAATATTATGGATGGGAGGAAAACTCAATCAGCTCTAACTGCTAGAGTATTAAAATTACTGTAGCATTAAATTTGCTATGGCATAACATCATCAAAATAATAGTAACAGGTTTTACTGGAAATAAAAGCATTGGAATTTGATCCAATAAAGCTCCAGAAGGAATTTATTTTGGGAATTGTGCTGATTTTAATATTTAATATTGTAGGTCATTTTTTATGAGCACTTTAAACTCAGTTTAAGATTAATAAATCATTAGTGTAGTTAAGGGAGCTAGTTAACTACCATTGACAAATGACTGCATAATAAATAAAACTGTAAAGAAAGGAAGCTTTTTTTACCAAAGCATTTCTTTACTGCCGGATATTAAAGGCAAGCAAAATTTTTTTCTGATAGAGGGCAGGATTTTTTCATTCTTTGCTGAAATAAGACATCTGTTTGTTTCCCAACAAAAGAAGACCCTTGCTACACGGATCATTTTCTTAGTGACAGCCCTGACAAGTTTGACATTTGTTTCACAATGTGTTCTGAAACAACCAGCAAGAAAACATACCCTTTGAGGGTATTGGAAGGCAGACAGGCTTACTTCTTGTTTCAGCTTGTTAATTTACACTCCAGAAAACATGATTTTAACAAATTTGTTACAGATCTGCTAGTTATATGTGGAATTTCAAGAATGCACACTCACAATAACAGTCATAACACTAAATAACTAAAGTTGGCCCTTCAGCCTTCCCTCTCTTTACATGGACAGGATTGTGGTAAGAGAATGGTAAATTTCTAGTGTACAGGGAACATGTAATAATGGTCTAATACTCCAGGTGGCAGTATGAGCCTAAAAGAATAATTCTAACACAGCAATAGGTAAGATCACTCCCATGTTTATCTAAGCTATTCCCTTTTAACACTGAATAAAATTTGCAAGATTTTGTTTAAATGTTACTCAGCTTATACCATAAATTTAGAATTAAGGAGTCCCTCTATTTTTCCTTTACACAAATATGATTCCATTGTCATAAAAATTCAAAGAATTAATAGAACCTATCTATCCTCTTCCTTTCTCTTAAGAGAAAAGCAACTCCAAGCAATGGTCAATTATTTTAGCATCTAGAATTTCTACAGCTCAAGTAATATTTAGACTCAAATTATAGTCTGCAATTACTCATGACTATTTACCTTGTAGACTGCCACATTTTAAATGATTTCTTTTAAAGTTAGAATTATACAAAGCAACAACATTCCTTGTTGTTTCTTTACATCCTTAAAATTAGCTATATAAGTGCCTTTATAGTCAAGAAACCTGGAAACATCACTATTATAATTTAGATATGAGGTGTCCCCCCAAAACTCATGTGTGAAACAATGCAAGGAAGGTTAGAAATAAAATGATTGGGTTTTGAACCTTAACCCAGTGATTTATTAACAAGGTGGTGACTGTAGGCAGGTAGGCTGTGGCTCGAGGAGGTGGGTCCTTGGGTCATGCTTCTGAAGTATATATTTTATCCTGGGTGAGAAAAGTCTCTCTCTCTCTCTCTCTCTCTCTCTTCTGGTGGCCATGTCCTGAGCTGCCTTCTTCCACCATACTCTTCCACCGTGATGTTCTGCCACACCTTGGGCCCAAAGCAATGGAGCTGTCTATGGACTGATACCTCTGAAACTATGGGCCTCAATAACCTTTTCCTCCTCTAAAATTGTTCTTTTTGGGTCTTTTGGTCACAACAGTGAAAACACTGACTAAAATAATCACCTTAACCAAGTGCTCAAGGTTAACATCAACAAGAATACATATTAACATTAAACCCCTGGCTAAAAAAGAGAAAATCATCTGTAGTAGTATCACCTGTCTGTAGTATCTTTCCCAGTATGTAAATCAAACTAATCATGAGAAAACATCTGATAAACACTCTACAAAATAATTGAACAGTAGTCTCCATAAGTGTCAAGGTCATGAATGACAAGACTTGGAACTATTGCAAACTGGAGGAGACCAAGAGGACAGGATGACTAAATGCAATGGGAAATCCTGGGCCATAAAATGGAAATTAGTATGAAATCTGGTAAAATTTGAATATGGCCCATAAAGTAGTTAATGGAATCATTTTGATGTTAATTTTCTGGTCCCAGTAATAGCATAATGCTTATTTGAGATGGTAATGCTACTGGAAACTGGATGAAGAGCAAATAAATAGGAATCCCTTGTACTATTTTTTGCAATTTTCCTGTACGTTTAATTATTTCAAAATAAAAAGACTAAAAACCACAAAATAAACATGGCTATTTAATGGATGTTTTCTGAATTCAAAGAAAGTATGATGTATGGGTATAGATTTTAAAAGGGAAAAAATTTCAAGGCACTGGTAGCACCTCCACTGAAATATGCAGCCCAAATCAACTGTTTGCTTTCCGTATTTCTACATAAAATTCCTTTCCTAAGTACCTAAAATCTTCATAATGGTAATGTTGTTGATTTTTATTTTATTGTTTGTTCCTTTCTGTATTTGCCTACTTTTCTACTGTAATCCTGGGTTAGTTTCACAAATGGAAAACATATTTTCTTTTATGAAGTCCCTTTATAACCAGACCATGTGAACTATTCAGAAATAAGTAAGAATAATGGAACCTAAGTTTACAAAGAGAATGATGTTAGTTGCTTTTACTTTACCAAGCTCCCTTGTTGGTGCTACAACAGTAAAATGAAATACAAAGGCACAGATAAGCACTAGCTTCAAATGCTTCTTTTTTTTCTTAAAATATTTCCTTGGATTTTAAACATTTCTTTGACTAATCAGATACGCAACATTTGTTGATACTGAATTCAAATTAACAGTCAAACTTACCTATATGCTTTAATAATGGTCCTTTAAAAAATATAAGTATGTATATATATATGTATATGTACATATGTATATACATATATGTATATGTATATATGTATGTATTCCAGGCACAGTGGTGCATGCCTATAATCCCAGAGACTCAGGAGGCTGATGTAGGAGAATCTCAAGAAGGCCAGCCTCAGTAACTTAGGGAGACTCTGTCTCAAAATAGAAAAAGAGCTGGAAAATGTAAAATAAATTAAAAAATAAATTGAAATTGAAAAATAAATTAAAAAATGAGTATATATATACCTTTTAGGAAAAAATATGTAGACACAATATTCTAAGTGTTGGTAGTATTGACCAAGTGAAGAGAAGCAATAAAGAACACACTGTTTCAGTCTGTGGTCATACACTACCTTCTCTTATTCATTTAAAACATACATCAGATATAATTCAACCAGTATTCAAGAATGTGTTTTAGTACAGAAAATATGCTAGTGCTGTGCAACAAGAAAAAAATTTATCTTAATAACTGGAAAAATACTGATGATAATGAAAATGTTTTAGATAAAATGAGCACACTTCATGCTTCAGACTAAAATTAATTAGAGTTTTAACATTTTACAATTCCACCATAATTCTTTAAATGGTGCATTTACTTCATAGTAATAAACACTTGGATCATTAAGTAAAGTGCGAAATGTGTGTGACGTGCTACATTTAACAATCTTTGGCCCTTTTCCTATACTTCTGCATTCAGTTTTCCAATGCACTGAATAAGCAATTGAAGACCACAATTAAATTTCCTGACTCTGCATATTCAAGATTCTTTAGTTTAATACAAAAGACAATTAATCTACCATTTTACAACTGAATTCCAATTTTAGTGGGCCATGATAGATACTGAAATGAACTTACAAGAAATGCTTAATTAAATCTACTGTAAGAAGTGTATGAAATTCTTTTCTTATGACATAAGTTGCATATTTAATTAAAGACTCTAGGTCTATATTATAAAATTAACTTGGGAGTGTTCAGGAAAACCCAGCTCAAATACAAATATATTTAAGTAAAATGGAGCTATTTTGTAAATTTTTACCCTTTTTTTCTCTACTGATTCAAGCAAAAGATAGTTAATCAAAGGACTCACCTTCACTTAATATCACAAAAATGTCTACTTTATTTTAAGGCAAATAAGATTTTAAAAAAGGACAGTAATAACATTTCTAAGTTCTTATATTAAAATACACAAAATAATTTTTTGTCAAGCAATAATTTCTCTAACTTAAGATTCTGGAGCCAATCTAGGGCAATAAATTTGCTTTTCTAAGTCTTTAGTATCTACTGTTACTGTTTACTTCTTTGTGGTAGTTTTGGGAGCAAGGAAATAGGACAGTTAAATATAAGACTTTGGATTGCTCACATGATTTGGAATCAAGAAGGGATCTACCTGCCTAGGAAAGAAGGGCCCTAAAGATTGGCACACCCATCTCAGGAGGGCAAATTTAGACTAAATGGAAATGGAAATCACAGAGAAGGATGAGTCTAACATAAAAGGCAGGATAAAAGAAAGAAAAGGAGTTAATGATGGATCACAATTGTGAGGTAGGGTAGCCTCTTAATGAATTTAAACCCAATTCTGTAAGAATAGGTCTTCCCATAAACATAAAAACTTATGGATTTTTAGGCATTTATAATATGGTACTAACCTGCAGGAGCTAAGAATAATGGTCTTGTCTTCTGACAGATGAGTTTTTCACTGATGTCTAATAACTGCTAAAGGATCTTTTTTTTTTTTTTTAGAATCTTAAAGACAAAATTTTCTGTCTCTTGTAGACTTCTAATATGTGGAAGACAGGAATGGATATGTATGCTAGAAATCTACATGAGAGGGTGCTACATTACTTACTTGCCTTCATTTATAACATTTTTGCCTTGTTTTAAAATATATTATCTGTTCTTGAAGTTTTTAGGTTGGTAAGCTGGTGTACATTTAGTGCCAATTATAGGAAAAAAAATCAATGCAAAAAGACAAAAAAAATTAAATTGCCTAATAAATTTAACAGTTTGGTTTTGAAATGTTACTCAAGGCCTCATATGTTGAAGGCTTGATCTCAGTGAAGTAATGTTCAGAGCTGGGATTTGGGGAAGTGATTAGATCATGAGGGCTCTGACTTCATCAGTGGATTAATCCAGTCATGGATTAATAACAATGACATTAGTGGGCAGTGGTGGAAACTTGGAAATTTTAGGAGGTGGTGCCTAGTTGGACTTAAGTAGATCACTGGGGCACACCCTGGAGGGGTATATCTTGTACTCAGCCCTTTCCTCTCTCTGCGTGTTTATTGGCTGCCATGAGCTGAACATCTTTCTATGCTATGCCCTTTTGCTATGAGGCTCTGCTTCACCTCAGGTCCAAAGCAATGTAGCCAGCTGACTACCATCTGAAATGATGAACCAAAATAAATCTTTCCTTCCATAAGTTGCTTATACCAAGTATTTTGGTCACGATGAAAGGTAATATAAAAAAACTATACTAGGAGTGGGACCATTGCTGGGACTGTACCTCACCATGTGGTTTAGAGGACTTTGGAACTGATTTGTGGGAGAAATTTGGAAAAGTTTGAAACTACAGACTAGAAAGCTTTAGAATGCTATAATCAGAGCTTAATGGGCAATTCTGCTGTGAGAATGGAAGACTAGAATGTTGACGGGAATATGAACAATAAAGACTTTGCTCATGAGGTTTCAGATGGAAATGAAGACTCTCCTGGGAACTGTACTGGAAGCCACATGTGTTGCATTCTGGCAAAAAACTTGTATCTGTCCACACCCTGAGACTTTGTGGAAGGCTCAATTTAAAGATGATGAACTAAATTTGGTAGATGAAATTTCAGGACAGCACAGCATTTAAGCATTGGCATGGATGGGTACTGCTGGGTGGACTTTAGCCAGGTTTATATGATAATCAGGGGCAAAAAGCAGAGCAGAAAAACTTAAAAGTTTGGCCAGAAAAGGAGTACTATGAAGTTGGGGCTGATGCAGGTGTGGTTGCTGAAGAGATTAATTCCAAAAAGAAATCAAGTAATTTGTACCTGGACAATAGAAAAGATGCCTTGAGGGCATCTCAGGAATTGGCCAGAACCCACCCATCACAGGTTTAAGTGTATGAAAGTGAAAGCTCACTTGAAAGACCTTGAGAACACAGGGTGTCCGATAGTCCCAGAGAAACACCTAGAAAGTTGTTTGCCCAGGATTCATTTCACTATGTGTAATCCCCCAGGGAACTCAGAAGGTGATGCAGCTGTGGCTCAAGTGGGCCCAGTTACTGCTTGAGCTGGCTGTGGACTCTGGCATTATCCTCATGATACCGGTGTCATAGGTAAGAAGAATGCTGGGTCAGGCAGGCTTCCATCCAAACTTGAAAGGAAGGCGTGCGATACCAGGCGATGTGTGTCAGGGTAGGAAAGGTCAATACATAAAGTTGTGAGAGTGAAGTAGAGGCAGCAATGGAGACCTCAAGAAGTTAGGAATGCCAGGAATGTGGAATGTCTGCCTGGGAAAGCTGCAGGCAACAAGCAGAGCCAGCCCAAGAGAGGCCACATGGTTTGTGACTGGTAAATGCATAGAAGCAGGGCTGCCTAGCCTTCTGGAGCCCACATGTACCACCATGTGCCCTGGATGCCAGACCTGGACCTCAAGATTTAATGTTTTCCCTTCTAGGTTTTGTCTTGCTTTGGTTCCATCCCTTTCTATGCATTTCTCCCTTTTGAAATATTTACTTTGTGCCTGTTCCACCATCCTGTTTTATATTCTAAATATGTAACTTTAAAAAGTTTTCTTAGAGATTCAGTTAAGTTGCCTTGATTCTCAAAGGTAACACCGGACTTGAACTTTTGAGCAATGCTGGAACTATTGAGACATTGGGGACTCTTGGAGATAGACTAAATGCATTTTTCAGTATAACACAGACATAAGACTTTGGGAGCCAGGGGAGGAATGTGTGGTTTGGATCTGGAATGTCCCACAAAGACTCATGTACTGAAGGTGTGTCTCTGATGCAGCAATCACCAAAGGTGGAACTTTTGGGAAGTGACTGAATCATGAGAACTCTGATCTTATCAGTATATTAATCCAGTCATGGATTAGTAATTTGATGACATTACTGGGAGGTGGTTGAAACTGTAGTAGGCTGGGCTTATGTGGAAGTAGTTCACTGGGGAAATGCCCAGGAAAAGGGTTATTTTGTCCCTGGCTTGCTCTTTTTTTTTCTCTCTCTCTCCATATTTAAAATTCTTCTAATATTATTATTTCTGAGACTAGATAAACTGTAAATATTTCATATCAACAATTTTGAGACTAAGAAACAGGTTAGTTTTTAATAAGTACTTAGTATTTACCTAATAGGAAATTTATAAATTATCTCAATTTAGGATATCTTCTGTATATAGTATTTTTAAGGAGGTAGTATTCAAGGTGTTCATTTCAAAAACTACAATAAATTCAAAGATGGATTTTAGGTTGATCTGGAGGTAACTATATGTATAGAACACCTACCTTATTCTCTTATATTTTTACTTAAAGCTATCAATTCATAGAATATTTAAAGTTGAAAGAGTTCTGAGAGACCTTAACTAATCCCTCATTCTATGTATGAAATACTGATCTTTACACATTGGCAAAAGCATAAAAGCAATTTCTTCATCAAACTCTTAAAACTGCATAGTAATTTAAATATAAAACAATTCCCCAATATGTCTTTCAAATTAAAATGATTTTAAACTACTTTAACAGAAAAATAATAACTTTATAGTGGAGAAATATGACAAACGAAAATTAGCTTCTATACCAACATTAGAAACACATCATAGTTGGATTCAGGGCCACAAAAAAACACCACCTTAATTGGTTAATCAAGATTAACATCACTAATAATACATACTGACATCACATTTTCCTGATGTGATACCCTGTGAAGTGACAATACCTCTGGTCTGTGGTCATCTTCCTACTAATGCACAACGTCAATCTAATCCTGAGAAAATATCTGATAAAGCTGACTTGAAAGACGTTCTACAAAATAGCTGAAGAGTACATTTCAAAAGTGTCAGAGTCATAAAAGGCAAGGAAAGAGTAAGGAATCTCTAAACTGGAAGAGATTCAGAAGACATGATCAACAATATTAAATAGATTCTAGATTGAATCATGGACCAGAAAGAAAAAAGGGCACAAATGGCAAAACTGGTATAATCTCAATAAATTCTAATTTATTTAATAGTTGCACTAAGATTTATTTCTTAGGTCTTATCATTTTTCCTTTCCTTTCCTTCCTTTTTTTTTGATAACTGAGGATTGAACTATCAATTGAATAATTGATAATTGAGGGGTGCTCTACTACTGAGCTACATCCCCAGGCCCCCGTCATCTGCTTTTTTTTTTTCCCCCTTAAGACAGTGTCTGGCTAAGTTGCCTGGGCTTGCATCAAATCTACGATTCTCCTGCCTCAGCCTCCCAAGTATTATAGTATAGACATTCTCATTATGGCTGGCAAGATTTGATAATTTTTCTATGTTTATGTAAGTTCTTTTAAGAAGCTGGAAAAGGGGTTATCACAAGATTTTATATTATTTTTACAGCTCCTTTTAAGTCTAAACTTATCTGAGCATAAAAAGTAAAAGCAAGCAAATAACAAAGAATCTGTTAGATGATTTAGAAATAAGTATACTTTGGTTTCAAGTACTATAAGGTTATGTGCCAAATAATATGCAGAAGGTAATCAATCAGTTATGGATAATGGGGTTTCAGTATTTCTAAAACATGGATAACTCATTACAAACTCCACACCATAAATCAACATCTACTACTAGAAAAATTATACTGTTATTCAGTAACAATGGGTGATGTTTCACCAATGAAATTCATTGTCATGTATTTTTAAAATTCTTACAGTTTAAGAACCATTAGAATGAGTCAATTAAAATATTGTAAAAAAGTAATATAATTGGTTTTTATTTTTTCAACTGTAGTTTCTTCAGATAGCAAATGGTCTTATGAATATATACATGTCAGTACCTTTAATTGGGGGCTTCAAAATGATATCCAACAGTTATCAAGAGGAAAAGAGGCACTTTTGCTTAACCAAATAAATTCCTCCCAAAACAGCACCATCTGATCTACAAATGGCTTACACGTGTATAAAATATTAAAGCAAAGTGAAAATGTTAGCCAATCAATACCTAAAGAGCCATTTTGCCTTCTTTGTGTGTGTCAATGACAGACTTGATTGTATTGATTAAATAATTTTCTAATTTTTAAAATATTTTTTAGTTGTAGATGGACACAATATCTTTATTTTATTTATTTTTATGTGGTGCTGAGGATCAAACTCCGTGCCTCACACATGCGAGGCAAGCACACTATCACTGAGCCACAATCCCAGCCCCTAATTTTCTAATTTCTGAAGAGTCTAGAATAGATATTGTCCCTTTGCTCATATTAAATATTTTCTCTTTATCTTTTTAAGATGATATTAACTCTTGAAATAACTTCTCTTCCCCAAATTCTCTCTTCCTCTCACAAAACCTGACTGAACAATGATCGTGTGTCAGATCCTGGGCAAGATGTGGTAGATAACAAAGATGAGTAAAATGTTTTACTGCCTAGAGGACTTTATGTTCCAGTGTGGTAAATAGGCATATAAATAATGATAATGCAATGGAGAAAGTATATAATAAAGTAAATAAAATATATAAATGTGATACAGAAAACTGAGCCAAAAAATTTATAAGGAGAGTTTGTATTTTAATGACTAATACTAAACAAGATTGGGCTATGACATCCAAATCATATATACTTCTTCATGTCCAAAGATTACATTTCTCAATGTAACTTAAATGTCTTATGATAAACACAACATCAAGGACACCTTTCAGAAATAGATCTATTACAAAGTGAATTTTTCAAACTTTTCCCCCAAGTGCACAGATTAAATTATTTCAAATTTCTAATTTCAAGTTGAATGCTATTTTCCCCAGAGGGAACCCATTAATCTTCATTGTTTTATTATAAATTAATAGCTCATTAGATGTTCAAGTAATACATTTCCTATGGCACATTAATTTTTCAGTTTAAAAAAGTGAATTTTGCTTCAAGAAAAATCAAATATAGTATTTTAAAAAATTGCACAAAAAATTCCCCTATATTGCCACTTTATAATCAGTGTCAAAAATAACAATTAAATTTCCATATGTTGAATTTACAGACTAGCTCTTAGCTACTATTTTGCTTTTCTCAAAAAGTGACTAAATATTTTAAGCTATTTGCATTAAATTATACCATGATTGGCATGTATTTAAGTGACTAAAAAGGCAGGCCACTTGGCAAGCCTCAAATCACTTAAAGAACTTGTCTAAAAATGTGTTCATTTAACCAATGGTTTCTATAACCAACTAATGTTTCTGTAAGTATAAACTATCTCCCAATATTTCTTAATGTAGGCTATAAGACTAATAGGAAAATATTATATCATATAATGACATTTTCAAATATCCTATTTGAAAAAAGACATCCAGCAACCTATCTACCCATTTCTTCCTAAGTGAGCATCGACTATATGTTAGGCACTGTACTAGGTGCTGAAAAAAACCCTGGTATATAAGATAGTCACAGCTCTGAACTTAAGGACCTTATAGTCTTTGACTAAAACAATTAATTACCAAGGAATTAAATTGCCTAAATTATGATACATTCAATGGAAGAAATATTTAGGAATATTAGTCTTTTAGCAGAAAGATCTCAAAGTTTCAGGGAAGTTCCCAACCCTCCAAAAATGACTAACAAATACATTGAGACTTGAAGGATAAGAAGGAGTTGGTCAGATGAAGAATGGAGGTAAGTCGGCTGAAGCCTAGTAAGAAAGAGGAAAGCAGTGAGAGATGACATGGAAAGGCAGACAGAGATGCTATATAATAACTCATGGGTTGACTTTATATTTCTCCTATTTCTTTAGACAAACTTTGTATTTCTCCTATTCTACACAATTGTATAAGAAGGAATCTTGGTCAGTGACTGGCAAATCTAGATTCAAATCCTAATTCTGATACAAACACTATCCAAAACTTCTTCAAAGAAATCACTTAACCTCTTTGAACCTCATTTTTCTCATCTATAGAACAGTAATAACTATTTCTGATGGATGAAGATATTAAATGAAATAAAATATAAGAAACCTCATACAAATTCTGGCCTAAAGAAAGCACAGTTAACTCTAATCCCTCCTTTTCCCAGGGTAACTATAAGAGGTTTAAATCATCAACAGACTACTGACACGCTTGTAGGTCACAGGAATACTCCTCTGAAACAGTGCTTTCTTAATATCAATAAGTGAGATGGCATCATTATAAAGCTTCTTCACAGCAAAGGAAATAATTAATGGTGTGAAGAAAGGGCCCACAGAATGGGAGAAAATTTTTGCCACCTACTTCTCAGGGTGTTAATATCCAGGATATACAAAGAACTCAAAAAATTTAACAAATACCAAATAACCCAATCAATAAATAGGCAAAAGAACTAAACAGATACTTCATAAAAGAATAAATACAAATGGTAAACAAATACTTGAAAAAATATTCAACATCTCTAGAAATTAGAGAAATGCATATTAAAACTACATTGAGATTAAATTACACTCCATTCAGAATGGCAATTATCAAGAACACTAGAAATGACAAATGTTGGCAAGGATGTGGGGGGAAAGATACATTCATACTTCTAGTGGGACTACAAATTGGTGCAACCACTCTGGAAAGCAGTATGGAAGGAAATTCTTCAAAAAACTATAAATGGAAATGCCATTTGACCCAGCTATCCCACTCTTCAATATATATCCAAAAGATTTAGAACCAGCAGTACTAGCCGGGCGTAGTGGCGCAAGCCTGTAATCCCAGCACTTAGGGAGGCTGAGGCAGGAGAATCACGAGTTCAAAGCCAGCCTCAGCAATGGCAAGGCACTAAGCAACTCAGTGAGACCCTGTCTCTACATAAAACACAAAAATAGGGCTGGGGATGTGGCTCAGTGGTTGTGTGCCCCTGAGTTCAATCTCAGTACCAAAAAAAAAAAAAAATCAGCAATACTACAGTGACACAGCCACATCAATATTTATAGCAGCACAATTCACAATGGCTAACCTATGCAGCCAGCCTAGGTGCCCTTCAACAGATGAATGGATAGAGAAAATATGCTACATACACATGATGGAGTATTATTTAGCCACAAAGAATGACTTTCTATGGTGTTTGCCAGTTAATTGATGGAACTGTAGAATATCATGCTAAGTGGAATAAGCCAATCCCAAAGAGTCAAAGTTCAATGGTTTTCTCTGCTATGCAGAAGTCTATCAGGGACAAAAACAGAAGAAAGGTTAGTGGAGATGAAGGGAATGAAGGGAAGGGAAGAGTGACAGGATAGGGAAAGACAGTGGAATGAATCTGACCTAACTTTTCTATGTACATATATGAATATACCACAGTGAATCTCACCATCATGTACATCCATGAGGCAATAATAATATTAAAAAAAAATGTAAGTAAGTAGCAGAAAGATCAGTAAAGAAAAGGGAGGGGAGAGAGTAAGGGAGGGAAAAGGGAAGTACTGGGAATTGAATTAGAACAAATTATATTCCATGCTTTTATAATTATGTCAAAATGAATCCTAATATTATGTATAATTACAAGGAACCAATAAAAAAGAAAGACAAAAAGAATCAGAGTTATGATGTAGAATACCATTCCAATAATTAAATAATCCCTCAATCACATCATGAACCACTGATTAGTAGTTTTGATGGTAGTTCATCCCTGCATTGCCCTGTTAGTCTAAGGTTGTCAGTGTGGATGAATATTAAATAATGCTTTTTCTCCCTGAGTGAAATGACAATCTTAGTATAGCAGTCCAAATGAAATCAAAATAATCTTGTGAACCTAAGCAGTACCAATATAAAAAGACAGTAAATAATGACTGGGTGTAGAAGCTAAACAAATACAGTTTTATTAAACTGACTTAAAATCCTTTTAGACCTACAGTTTCTTAAAAGGTAAACTATATTCTTACGGATAAAAAGCATTTTCAGATTTTTAGAAATACTGAATACTGGAGTTGAAAGAGAAATTAAAATTAATTTAATTCACCTTCCTCAAGTCCTGTTTAAACTTCATTCCCTTTTACACACATAAATGCACAGATGCATACACATACTCAAATGAACAGTACTTTAAATGGAGTATATCTATATAACCATACGGCAAATATCATTATTTTTATATAAGTAGTAATTTTTGAATACTGTAATACTATAAACCACAGGAAAAAGCTTCATTGCAATATAAATTACACATAAATAACCTGGTCAAATGTATTTGTTTCTTTCAAATGTGTTTGACTATCATTATGAAGGTAGACTCTATTGGATATATGAATTAGTTCTGGATATGTATTGAAGCATACCGGAGAGCTTCTGGGAAAGTCTTTCTCATTTTTAAAAAGAATAAAACAAGAAAGAATTCCTTCTACTGGCTTTTATCTGTGCATTATGATGTGAGGACACAATTCTTAGAGCTCTTGCAGCCATTTGGGGAGGGTGGAGAAAAGGCCTAACTTTAAAAATTAACAGACTGACACTGTTGGAAGACAAAAGTGTCTTTAACTAATTAACCCTATAACCACCTCATCTTCTCATTTCTCATATAGTATGAAATGAAATGTTAAAAGTAGTGGTGTTTTCTGTTTTAAAAACCTTACCAACACAACACTGGCATCTTTTAAATAATTCTTCCAGTTGAGTTTCCCTTTTCTTTTTTAATTGTACATATTCATGGGGTACATAATGTTTCGATTCATGTATATAATATGTAATGATCAGATCAGGATAACTGGCATATTCATCATCTCAAACATTTATCATTTTGCGTGTGTATGTACGTGTTGGAGCATTCAAAGTCCTTTCTCTAAGCTATTTTGATGACTTTCCACTTAAATCTTTAGCCCTCACATCTTTATCAAGCTTTAAACTATACTCAACTACTACTGATGTCTTCATTCAGGTATTAAGAGGGACCTCAAACATCCCTGTCCAAAGGTAAACTCTGGATTCCTCTTCTTCAACTCTACCCCTCTTCCAAAAAGGCCATGGATCTTCCTTGGCCTATAGTATCCCATTGCTCAAATATAAACTCTAGGATCATTTCTTAATTCTTTTCTTTCTCTCAGACCCTATAACTAATTCCTATTGTATTTATCACCAAAGAGTTTCTAAAATATGGCTAGTGTTTACCATTCCATTGTAATTATCATTCTAGTTGAGGCTGTTTCCCGCCTAGATTATTACAACTTCCAAATCAGCCATTGCTTCCATTTTATACTTGCACTACCATTCTTCATGTAGGAGGCAGTACTCTTTGTAAGATGCTGGCTTAACTCTCTAGCAGCATTGTATTTAGAGTAAAATCCATACTTCTTCCATGACTCGGAAAGTAGTACTGCATCATTTGGTCCCTCCCACTCGTCTAGTCTCATCTTGTACAGTTCAACTTGCTCAATGGCTCCAAACACATTGGTCTTCCCTCTGATTCTTGAATAAACTGCACTACCAGTTTCCTCTGACCATGATTTTGTATGGTTAGTTTTTACCATGTAGGTCTCAGTTGTGAAGAGTTCCCTAACTTTATGCATACTCTTAGTCCTTCTTCCACTTCTCAGATTATTATCCATAACATTTATCACCAGTAAATCGACTGTTTTGCAAGTTTACTTATGTCTTCCTTTACTCAAGTATAAGCTTCATTACAGATTTCCTTGGTCTTGCTTACCATAGTATTCATAGGAATCAGTATTATTCCTAAAGGTTCTCAGTAAATATTTCTTGACTATTTGAATAAACTCCTTTCTATACAGAAGTATGGAACTCAAATAAACAATAATAGGATTTACATGCATGACTGTCATTCTCAAAAAAGCCAGAGAAGGTGTTATCATTTCTATTTCCCTGTGAGGAAACTGAGGATTGGTGACATTGAGGAATAGCTCTTTGTCACGCATCTAAAATTACAAGAGCCAGGTTCAAACTCAGCTCAGTCTGACTCCAAGAGTATTCTCTTTAAAATATACCAGTTGTTATAGTTTAGATGTGAAGTGTCCCCCAAAACCTTATGTGTGAAACAATGCAAGAAAGTTTAGAGAAATGATCAGGTTATGAGAGCCTTAACCCAATCAGCACATTAATCATCTGATGGAATTAACTGAGTGGTAACTGAAGGCAAGTAGGGTGTGGGTGGAGAAGGTGGAGCATTGAGGGGTGGGGGGCTGTAGCTTTAGGGTATACATTTGTATCTGGCTAGTGAAGTCTCTCTCTCTGCTTTCTGATCATCATTTGAGTGCTTCCCTCCACCATACTCTTCCATGTTGTTCTGCCTCACCTCGAGCCCTGAGGAACGGAGTGGGTTGTCTATGAACTGGGACCTCTGAAAACATGAGCACTCAAATAAACCTTTCCTCCTCTATGATTGTTCTGGTCAGATCTTTTAGTCACAGCAGCAAAAAAGCTGACTAAAACACCAGGTATACAATTAGAATGGCTCAAGATCAATTAATTTTAAAAGCTTCACATACTGTTAAAAATTCTTCTACTAATGATAAGGTTTCCCCTCATCATTTTTAAGATCTTATTTTTAAAAATAATTCAATTTTCACCCAATGAATACTGACCACTTTAATTATCAAGTTACTCAAAAAGACTATAAAGTTTATTTTGCAGAACTGATTAAAAAGTCATATTCAAAAAATAAAAATAAAAAAGTAATCTTCAAAACATTTTGATAATTTTGCTTCCCAAGAGTATTTGTGAAAATTTTGATTAACATACCTACCTGTCTTTGTAGCTTTTCCAAGTACAGTAAATCCCATTATTTATAGGGGATACATCACAATACCTGCAGTGGATGCCTGAAATCATGGATAGTACCAAATACTATATACACCACGTTTTTTCCTATACATATATCCCTATAATAAAGTTTAATATATAAACTAGGCAAATTAAGATTAACAAAAATAACTAATAATAATGAAATAGAACATTAAAACAATAAACTGCAATAAAAGTTATGTGAATGTGGTCTCTTTCTCAAAACATCTTATTGCATTGTAGTACTCTTCTTATAATGATGAGAGACAATACAGTGTCTTCATGATAAATGGAGTGAGGTGAATGATGTAGGCATTGTCACTGTTAGGCTACCGTTAGGCTATATAAGGGCTACTTGACAGCAGGCACTGTAATACTGTGACAGCAGATGTGATAACCAAAACAGCTACTAAGAAACTAATGGGTGGTTAGTATATACAGTGTAGGTATACACTGGACAAAGAGATAATTCAAGTACCATGCAGATGGAATAGTATGGTGCAAGATTTCATCTGATACTCAAAATGGTGTGCAATTTATTTAAAACTTATGAATTGTTATTCTGGAATTTGCCATTTAATATTTTTGGACCTCAGCGAATTGAAACTGCAGAAAGTGAAACTGAAAATTAAAAGGGGACTACTGTAATATGACAATATTTAGGATCTCCTGTGGTCTATTTCCTAAGTCTCATGAGGATACAGAAATAGAACAAAAAAGTCCACTCAAAAATGTTGTGAGGATCAGCCTCTGAGCAACAAAACATTCAATATTCTTGGAATGACTGCATGCAGGTCCTAAAAACTTCTCACGTAAAGAGGATTTACTATCAGAGTTTACAAGGGCTTTCTCAATTCTTTGACAGCTACTAACATAAAAGCTTATATTCCAGAGGAAAAAAGCTTCCGTTTGTAAGAAGAAGAATCCTAAGTCTCTATAGTGTCACGTCCATATGTGACTCTTAAGGCACTTGGGAATGTTGAGAGTTCAAACTCAAGATTCTTCAAGGAAAAATCCAAATTTGACATTAAGTCTAATATAAAACTGATGTATTACTATTGTTAAGGAAAAATTAAGTCATATATTTAAAAATATAAAATGTAAAATTATTCAAGTCAATGATTTCATAGTGCTGGTCATGTGGCAAAAATATGTTAAATGTTTAAAAAATGCAATTTTTATACCGATGTTGAAGAATTACTTAAAAAATTTAAATTAGTAAACATCTACTGCTTATGGGAAGAATTTTTCTAAGATTTTATCTTACTTATTTTTTAATTACTAACATATCACTTGTCACAGAAAATACATTAAGAGTATTGTTCTTGGGGCTGGGATTGTAGCTCAGCGGTAGAGTGCTTGCCTCGCATGCGTGAGGCCCTGGGTTCGATCCTCAGCACCACATACAAAGCAATAAAACAAAGACATTGTGTCCATCTACAACTAAAAAAAAAATATTTTAAAAAAAGAGTATTGTTCTTTTACTCTAATTTTCTTTTAAAATAGAAAATAAACTATGGTTAAATTGTTTATACATTTTAAATTTTCATCATTACTTGAAATGTTTTGTTGACATACTGAACTTCAAAAAACTGTAAGAATACTACCCACTATGTGTATTTCCAGGAAGAGTAAATTGATATTAAATAAAATTTCACACTCAAATGAAAAATTCAATGCCAAGACAAGTTACAATAGATTTTCAGCAGATATCTTTTCTAAATTACACTTCTCTAATTAAAATCATGAGATTTTGGAGTTAGAAAGTCTCATATCTAAAGCTCATTTGACCCACTCTTTATATTCTGCAGATAGATAAGTCATTCCCAGATGACTGACTGACATCCCTAGGGTCCTGCAACTAATTAATGGTCAAGATGAAATCAGAATTCATGTCTCCTAAATTGAAGTCTAGAACTGTCTGCCATAGTGAGTCAATACTATGATTAATCAGTATTACTTTAAATCAAGTTATGTAGTGTGAGTGTATCCTATAAATTATCTGAAATTATATTGGAAAACAATTGTTTTCTTATCCAAAACATCTACATGACTGCAGTAGAAAAATGCATAGGCTTTGATGTCAGATAAACCTATTTAAAATCTGCTTTAGCATACACTATTGGTACAATCTTAGGAAAGGCACATAGTCTCTCAGTCTGTTTCCTTAACTAAAAAATAAAAAAATAAAATAAAAAGGGAGAACCCAGCCTCAAAGTTTCTTTGAACTTTGAGTTTAAACAAAGAAAACATGTAAGTATGTATGCAAATTACACTGGTAAAATGTTTGTAACAGTTTATACTCAAAACAGTGTTCAATATTATTATAAAATTTAAAACATACTTCCAAAAATTGTAGTCCCAAAGTTAAATCCAGATGCACAAGGTTAGAGAAAGTAATTTTTCCTCTGACTAGAATAAACATGACCATTTTTGCTTCATATTCTAAACTATAATTTTATTACTGCCATACAAATGAAAATTATTATACTTTGAAGCATTACTTAAAATTGTAATATATAAATGTTTCCTATTTGTTAACTATAAATCTCTGTCTACTATGTGTGCTAGGTTGTTCTAGCAGATGGACAAACAGCGATGAGCAACAACGTATCTTTGTCTTCAAAAATCTTAAGATTCCCTTAGGGAGAAATAGGCAATTAACTGATAAATACATTCATATTTTGATATAGTAGAAAAAATAGGATGAAGAGATTGTGGCAACATACTTTTTCTTAGACATAGTAGTTAGAGAAACCCCTCTGTGAGGTAGGTAACATTTCAGCAGAGACCTGAATGATTTAAAGGATCCAGTCATGTACTAATTCATGAGAAGAGAATGTATAGGGGAAAGGGGTTACGGCACTGAAGTAGAAATGAGCTTGATATCTAAGAGTATCAGAGAAGACAGAGCACCTAATATGAGATGAAGTGTTAGGTATGAATACAACTCCCAATACTGATTATTTCATTTGCACTGAGAAGCCTTCTTGGAAGGTTTGCAAATTTAAGTAGTATGATTTGATTTTGAGTTTTACACTATAGAACAGAGAGTCAAGGGTAGAAGTTAGGTAAGAATAATGGAAAAGACCAAAAGTAAAATCACTCCTGATACCCTTGAGCTGTTTGACAACACTACCTCTGAGCTTTTTGCCAGTTGTTTTTCTATATTTCCTATATTTGATCAAACTTTTCTTGCAGCAGGAAAACATATACCTCCCACCCCAAACAACATACGGTAAGGCCTCTATTCTGGTCTATTAGCTTTCAGTTTGAATAAAATCAAATAGGAAAAAAAAAGCTGTGGCATTGATTTGCACAAAGTAAATCAACTGTACTTATTGTAAGCAGAACCTCTTTCAGCATCTTATTTTAGTTTTGTAAGTCCTAGTTATGCTGGAAATGACCTACAGATGCAAATGTATGCACAAAAAGAAAAGTCTTACACAGAGCAGAGTTTTATGAACCCTTTTGAAAAAATGTGCATATACATTGACTTATATCTGCAATCAGAGACAGACAGATGAATCAAAACTCTTTTCCTGACTTTAATTTAATGATCTGAGGATTATTTCTACATGGTTATATTTAGGAAGTATATAATACTTTGTACTCTTTCTCTCATTTCTTATAAACATTTCCATTTCTGGAGAAAAGAGAGGAAATGGAGATGAACAAATGAAGGTCATGAATATAGACAACTGTGTAGAACTATTACTGTGATATAAAAATATGGAGTAATAGCAGAAGGGATAAGGACCAGGTTAGTCTCTGAAAGAAAGGGAGAAATGAAAACATGTTTATCAAAGGAAATATTAAAACAGGTGGAGATTCCTCTTGAAGGAACAAAAAACATTTCCATCTCATACTTTTGTGGTGATAGTCTCAAAAAGTCTTAGATCATAATAATATCGAATTTCAAAATATTATTTTATAATATGTAAATAAATACTCTCAAAGGAATTCACACTTTGCAAAGTGCTAGAAACTATGTCATAAAACAGATTAACATATATCTAGATTTTCTAATAAATCATTTAAATATGATATAATTAATTTAATAATAGTTCATGATGAAAAACAGGCTCAACACATTCACGAGTTTATCTGTCATTTCTTTTTAAAAAAGTGAATCTGAATATGAAATATGCTTTCATATTTTCCTCAGTTTACTTTCTAGGATTAATGCAACAATTTTAAAATATGGTAATGTCTAATGCATACAACAGAGGTAAAAGAGAAGAAACTAAAAGACTTAGCATTCTATAATGTTAATTTACTGTTTTAATTAAATAGGATTATAGTAATCTGTGTATTTATAATGCAGACTAGTTTCATGTTCTTTCATATATTTCATTATGTTATAAACAAAACATAAGAGTTACTTGATTAGAAAAGTAGCTATTTAAATAGTTTGATGAAATTAAGTATATTAATATAAATTAGTTATAAAATTGCTACAAACTGTGCTAATTGCTCTAGGCAACACTAGTGTTAAAACAGGGAAAAATATTTTCAATGCTCCATGACTTATCACATCTGAATCAGTAGCTTTATATTATCATAAAAATAATTTGAAAATGCTAATTTTTTCTGCCACTAGTAAAGTAACTGGCTAATCAATGTTTTGGGTATTTGCTCATTTTCAGTCTATTTAAGTTTATAGCAGCAATAATGATACCATAGTAGTTTTGTTAAAAATGTGAACTTTTTAGATATGATGGTTATCTATAGAGAAGTACTGGTTTCCTTTTATAGATCACTGAATGATCAATGGAACTTAAAACAATAAGAGAGAGAGAAAAAAAAAGGAAGTGAGAGCGAGAGAAACCAAGAGCACGCATGCACAAGTATGGATATGTATCAGCAATAGTACTGGAATTATGGGAAAACTCCTAATCACATTCTATAAAGAATATTTACTAGGACCTATCAAACCAGGCTAGTTGTTTTAATAGCACCTTGAGTTCTTCTTTTATAGATTTCAAGTCCATATATATCTGACAGCTATCAAGAGGCCAGGCATATGTCTTGAAAGGGATACTATAGTATTCCCAGTCATTATCATGGAGCCTTTCACTTAGAGGACGCTCAGAAAATAGTTGTTAAATCAAGACAAGAAGAAAAGTTAGAAAAAAATAAACCAATACGTGAACAGTTGCTGTGAAAGTCATCTTTTTCTGTTGCTACAATACCACAGACCGAGTAATTTATAAAGAAAATAAACTTATTTCCTAAAGCTCTTGAGGCTGGCAAGTCTGAGATCAAGAGGCCCACATTTGGTGAGGGCCTTTATGCTGTGACATCCCATAGTGGAAGGTAGAAGGGCAAAAGAGTGCATGAGAGCAAGAAAGCAAAGGGGAATCAAACTTGCTCTTATAACAAGCCTCCTCTCATGATAACCCACTCCTGCAATTAACATTATCAATTCATTTACAGTGGTGGAGCCCTCATGACCTAATCACCTCTTCTTAGGCCCTACCTCCCAATTCTGTTGCACTGGTGATTAAGTTTCCAACACATGAATTTTGGGGAACACATTCAAACCACAGCAGTGGCAATCTCTGGGAGGAAGGTTATGACTTTTGTTTTCTTCACCTATTTTTTCTGCATTTTCCAAAATAAAACATTTTAAAAAATGCAGCTTAATACTTTATTTAAAAATACATAAATAAGGAACAATATGAAAAAAATAATTAGAATAAATTAATACTGTATGGTTACCGAGGAAAACACTAATGCTAAATAAAGTTTAGGTACTATATTTCCAAATAACTGTAGTATATATATTATCTTCAAAGAATGATTTAGGAACACATCATTCTTAGTGCACAGATTACAGTTCAATAATTTTTGATTTTCATTACTAGAAAAGCCAATATGAAGCCAACATTAACAAATGTAAATCTAGATTCCCAAAGTAAGGTAAATACTTCTGACATAATAAAACTCTTTGTATTCCTAATTTTTATGTAATGTAGATTAAGTAGCAGATAGCCTATTCCTATCCTACACTAAATTAACTATGCAACAAAAATCCAAGCAGCACTAAATTATAATAGGGCTACAATTTATGTAAGCAGGGAAAAAAAAATTTCAGGGTTTTTCAAATAATTTGTATGACATTAGCCAACTAGCCCTTACGTTACTAGAGTGGTATTCTCACTGTATATTTCAATGGGATAATAACCTGTTTTTGAGAACTTAAAGTAGAAAACTATGAACTATTAATATACATATTAGTTTTGTAGCTATTAACATGTGAATATGTGAATAAAAGAAAATCTTACTTTTCCCTATCAAACATACCAGGATCTTTAAGCTAGGTTTGTGGTAATGATAGGTTAAATGTGTCATAACGTTTTTAACAATTCTGCTTTTTTTTTACTTGAATATATTTAATTTAATATATGGAAGATACATTTTCAAGACAAAAGATACATTTTCAAGAAGGAAAATGCTGATGTTATCTTGGTTATAAGCTTGCTGCTAAAATGATTTAGTTTTCTTTTCCACACAGTATTAGTATAGGTTTTTCTTTTCAAGCAATGAATTATAGCTGATACTTCAAGCCTATTTTATCTGTATCTCCTACTCCAGAAAAAATGAGAAAACATAAATATTTATTCTATATAAATAGAACAGACATAAGATTCAGATAAAAAATGATCCATTATGGGACAGTGATTAATTGCTACGTGTAGCACTATAAGAACAGAAAGGGCATGAAATATTTCAACTGGTTTTAAAAGTGAGGATAGCTAAGGTTACAAAAAAAATTCTGTAATTTTATGAGCTTAGGCTAACAGGTGTTTGTGGTTCATGATTTTTCACTGATGAATAAATTTAACATTGTTGTCTATATACAACAATGTTATTGGAAATGTATTGGAAAGCTCAATAAAACTATTCACTTTAATGGAGAAGTACTGGCAGCATCAAAACAAACAAACAAAAAATTCTAATGTAAAAATGATAACCAGTGAAGCTATTTGCTTAATTATTCATTTTATTTGCCATTTCCGATATTTAGATATTTTTAAAATGGCCATTTAAAACTATCTAGGCAAATAATTCTGACAGTCTAATAATTTCAGGAAAACATGCCAGTAGTTTGCTTTTTCCCTTTCAGGAAGCCATATTGGCAAACAACACAGTAAGGAAAAAGAATTATCTAGTGGGAACAAAAAATATCTTTATCAATCATAAAGTCATATAAGTATTAAAAACTCAGGTGCTAGAGACAAGTTCAAACTAGTTTGAAAATGAAATAAAAATCACTAATAATTAGAAATTTACATACTGCACTGATGCAACACAAAACTAATTTCAAAGAATAAAGCTTTACATCAGATTAACCTCCCTATGAGAGTCACATATCAAATTATACTTTTGATGAAACTCAGACTACCATATAACACAATACAAGGATAATTTCAGAGTAATTTATTTTGTATCCAAACAGAGAAAAATAATAAACCCAACTAGCACAATCATGAAAATGATACGCTATTTGGGAATTGTGTGATACTGTAAGAAATTTAACTATAAACAGTTATTAGGAATACTGGACATTAGTACTGCACAGAGGAAAGATCAATGGAGTTGTGTATAAAGAGTTCAAGTCCTTATCTGGGACCTACCAACATTTATCATGGGTCTTCAGATAATTCATTCACAATCCTATACTCTGGATTTCTTAACTGCAGAGATAACCTTGAGGAAATCAAGATCTAAAGGAATTTGACCAGTCGATCTACTAAGTCATTTCTAGATTTAAATTCTAAGATTCTAACTATGCTAAATAAATGACAAAGATGATTGGCATTTTCCTCAAAAAAAAAAAAAAAAAAAAAAAACCCCGTAAAGAATCACTTTTGTCTCTGAGGAGGAAATTTTAACTCAGAAGGGTTAAAGAATTTGCTCAGGATGGGATGGCTGGCTATTTAGTCTAGATGCGCAAATCCAGGTCTGACTGACTACAAATCTCATTTCACATCACAATTTCATGGAAATAAGCATTTAAACAGAAGTTACTTCCCAGATAATAAAGTGCTATATTCTTGATATTTACATCATAAGATTGATCATATTTCAAAAAAAAATAATTAAATATCTCTCAATTTCAGCAACTAACTGGGAACAATTTTATGTAATGCCAGCATTTGTAACTTACCCTTCAAATAGCATGAAACCCTTCACTGTATCATAAACAGCAGAGAAATTATAACTGTATTATTTGAACTTCATTCAAATCCTATGATTTCAAACTCTGCTTGAACTACTAATCTCTACATGTTTCTTCATAGAAGTGTCTTGTAGTTTGTATATAATGTGAGAAAAAAATTATAAATGTGTAGTTCATTGTTATTAAACAATGAAAGACTACACAAAAACCTACACACAATTTTCAATGTAAGCAACATATTATTTTCTCCTAGATTATGTATACTTGCTTCTTTATCTTCACTTATATACCTATACTCCTAGGGGGAAAAAAATTAATTATAAGTCAAGACGTATTACAATAGCCAAAACACTTGAGTCTTGGTGAAACAAGGATTTAATGAGTTGTGAACATTTGTTTTTTAAAGATAAACTGAATAGAGAAGAATGAAATGGGTACACTGTAAAGGGTAAGGATAAGAAGGTGAGCTTCATTTCAGTGTGCATACAGTAGGGTTGGCGATGGACTATGTAGGTATACAGGTGCGCATAGGACTGTATGTAGAGCTGTAATTAAGAGGTGTGTGCCTAGGGGTACAAGAAAACTGATGCAGGGCTATGTATAGTGTGTGGGAATGTGCAGGAGTTTGCAGGGTCCATGCATTTCTTATTGTGAGTCCCAAACATCCTGAGTTACTGCCCAAGGGCTTGCCTAGCATGTGTGAGGCCACGAGTTCAATACCCAACACCCCAAAAAGAAAAATAGGAAAAAAAAAAAAAAAGCCTAAGTGGCTAGCTCATCTTTACTACTCTGACAAGAATCCAGAAATTAATGTCAAAATTATAAGGATGAACTGATAACAAAGATGTACTGATACATTACTAGTACATAAAGTCATACTCTGTGGAGAAGATTATGCAACTCCTCATCAATCCTATAAACGTTTACAGTAAATTTGTATCTTAGAGGTGAACAAGAGTCACTTATCTTACATTTTCCATTTACTGTAATTTATTTTTCATTTATTTCAGAAACAAAGCTGGCTTCTTGAAGACTCTAGATAATTTAACATTTTAAATTACCAGTATTTGAGGGTTAGTGGGAAATATATTCTTCATTCAAGTATAATACAATTATGTAAAATCCTTTAAACCAAAGGCTGATTATTTCTATTTGTGTTTAATTCCCTTTCAATATGAAATTCATCAGTGAGTGACAACTGGTTAACTTAATTCATCTAACCTAATTATGTTTTTGGGGGGTCAATATGTAAAGTTATTCAAAGTGAGAATAAGGTTTATAAATTTATCTTTTATATAAATGCAAATGACACTAAATCATGTATTAAATATCCTCCAATATCAAAAGAAACAAGTGAGTACACATAGAAATAAATATAGTGATTTTGAAAGGTCAACAGATGAAGGCCTAAATTTTAATAAGGGTAATAACAAAAATTATAACAACTTTCTCTCAATATATCTTGTTAATCATGTGATTAAAAAGTAAATGTTAACAATAAATAATTAACAAGTAAATAACATGCAATTATCTTGTAAATAATGTAATTCAACGTTAGAGGGAAATTTTGCTTTAAATTATTCATAACTAACTGCTTTCTATTGTCCATTTCAATGAAACTAGAAAAACATTTAAGAATTTCTGCTACACAATGTAATTTTTCTTAAAAATATTATGCATATGAACACATAATGCCTTTTGTAGACCTCCCTGATCCCAGAGAGTTCTGTAATAAGAATATCTTTAGAGCCCTCACTTTTATTAGATTCTTTTAAAAAGTCATAAAGAAGAATTTTTTTTTGTTTTAGAAACATTCAAACCTAAGATAAAAGCATTTTAAAAAAATAACAATCATTTGTGTTGGATACGTTATTTGGGTTTCAAGCTCACTAAAGTAATGTGGGCTTTAAATTCACTTAAATAGAAGTAAAAATTTAAAAAATAACTTTAAAAATATTATATTATTCAAGTAAAGGAGTATGTGATTTAGCGACAGTGACATTTTCATGAAAATTAAGCTAAGTATAAAAAACCTGAAAGTCTTTAAACTGTAAAAACCAGAGAGAAAATACAATTAAAAATACATTATTCCTATTCCTCATTTTAAGACTTAATAGTACTTAGCTTTCACAGTCCTCAACCTCCTTATATACTGTGCTGGAACTAGCAAAAAATTATACACAAGTGAGATACTTTAGAAATTAAAATATTACTTGCTGTAATAGTGTAATAGCATTTGATTTATATATTATCCTTTGTTGTTATATTTCATTCTTTTAAACATTTGGTTGCCTAACTCAATTAAAGAATGGCTTATTTCTATAGTTCCACAATTTCATATAACTTGGATTTTTTTTGGAGGGTGAGGGAGTACAAGGGATTGAACTCAGAGACGTTTGACCACTGAGCCATATCCCGAGCATATTTTGTATTTTATTAAGAGACAAGGTCTTACTGAGTTACTTAGTGCCTTGCTTTTGCTGAGGCTGGCTTTGAACTTGAAAGCATCCTGCCTCAGCCTCCTAAGCTGCTGGGATTACAGTCATGTGCCACCGTGCCTGGCATAACTTGGATTTTGAAAGTAGTAATAAAACCTCAGTTTTCCAATTCATACTCCTATGTTCCTAATGATAAAAAGTTGCTTAAAAGAATTCTAACTCAGTTTTTGAATCTTCATAGTATAATGGTAGCCAGGATAAAGGTGCTTAATTAATGTTTGTGAATGGGTAGAGACACAACTCTAGAATTATACAAGAGAAGGGAATATATACAAGAACTGAAAGGACATTGGCAAATGCTAAGGTCATATCATTCAAAAGATCTTATAGGTTAATACAAAAATGTTAATTATATGGATGCTTCAATCTGTAAATGAACATTCATAATTTTCTGTCTTCAACAATCACAAAGTGATCTGATACTTTATTTGGTATGTGTGGATTAAAGGTGCTCCTTGACTTGTATCACAAGGAGTAAATTGGTAACACTGTAAGTTAAAAATGTACTTAATACCCTTAACCTGCTGAACATCAAAGCTCAGGAGCACAGCACCCAGTAGATCATCCACTATCTAATGAGTATGCACTTTCTGAGAGCTCCCAGCTGTGGTTCACTGCCCCTGTCCAGCATCAAGAGAAGATTTCATAGCATATGGCACTGTGAAGAGATAAAAATTCAAATTTCAAATAAAGGCTTCTATTGAATTTAGTGCTTTCACAATATCATAAGGTAGAAAAATCATAAATTGAATCATTGTAAGCTGAGATCATCTATACTAGCAATCACAGGCTAATTATCCCAATGGAAATGTCAGACAATAGTGATTTTAACAATTGATGCTGGTAGCACAAATGAATCTATTTACTTCTTAATTTAGTAGCATGCCCACTGTGTGGAGAACACAAAATTGGCTTTATTGAAAATGGCTTTTAATGTTTATTATGTAGTATAAAGGGAAAGAGAAGGCTAAAAGTTGTTTATGCCAGTGTTTCTTCCATTCTTACCTCTAAAAAGTATTATAGAAATACTTCCCCCTAACTGATCCTTCATGAAATTTTAGAGCTACAGGTACAGTACCGATCTATTTATGTAATATATGTATAGGTATACTTTACATATAAAAAGTATACAAGGCTAAAAATGACTAAATAAAATTTTAAGTCAAAATTAAGACTTAATCATAACTATTTGCTGAGTAACTTCTGATATTTTTATAAATTACACAAATTATAGATTCAAATTATCATTTGAAATAACATAAAAATAACAAGGTTAATCAAGTTTTAAAAATCATTAGATACTAATATATTTACAGCAAAGTAATTGAAAAAAAATTCAATAGGTGTCATATAAATAATTTTTAGTGAACTATATACTTTCAACATTTTGTTGATAAGAAAAAGTAATTCTTAAATAGGAGTATGTGTAGAGTTGTCACACACTAAAAGCACTGAAAATCAAACATGCAACATACACAAGGCAGTCAATGGCAGACAATAGGCAGATGCAAGCTACTTCTGAAATAACTGAGACTGACCTACTTGTATTGTTCTGTAGCACTGGTTTTATAAATATTTTGTGTATTTTCCATCAACTCAATGTTCTAATGTCATTAATATTTGTGCAATATCCATGGAAATCTAAGAAAAATTAAATACTAAGAGTAAGATCTTGTCAGGATAAGCTTAGCTGTAAAGAGTCACAAAATACTTTTTTTTTCTGGCCCCTACAAGAACCAGTGTGCCCCTACTGAGAATGACTTGTTACAGGTTAGACACGTGTTACAGGTTAGATGTGAGGTATTCCCCCAAAAGCTCATGTGTTAAACAATGCAGGTGAAATGATTGGCTTATGAGAACTATACCCTCCTCAGTAGAGTAATCCATTTGATGGATTAATAATTACAATGGACTACTGTGTGGGAACTATGAGCAGGTGAGGTATGACTGCAGTAAGGTGGTCACTGGGGGTATACTCTTGTAGGTATGTCCCTGGCTCCAAGCTCGCTCTCTTTCTGCTTCCCAGCTCCAAGAGCTAAGTAGCTATCTTCTGCCATGTCCTTGCACCATGATGTCCTGCCTCACCTCAGGCTCAAAGTGATTAAGTTGGCCAACCATGGACCGAATCTCTGAAACTGTGAGCCCCAAAGAAACTTTTCCTACTCTAAGTTGTTCATGTCAGGTATTGTGGTCATGACAACAAAAACTGACAAAAACACATGGCATATGTCATATGATATTAAGGTCTTAAAAGATACACATAGAACACATAACAAAATGTTAGCAGTAGTTATTTTTTAATAATGCTTGTCATTTTTATATTTGTTCTTGAAGTTTCCCACAATAAGCATGTACTACTCTATAGTCTTTAAAGTTATTAAAAACATCATGAATATGTTTATCTTAGACATCATATTATATCACATCTTTTGACTTTGTCTGACTAAAGAGCTGGACAGTCTTCACTGGAGAAACCACAGTATTTTTCAGTTTCCAATTTCTAATCTGATATTTACATGTACTAGTTTATACACTTTTTCTTTAATGCAGATATCCTGAACATTTCCAATGTACTAGGTACAATACATATGGTAAAGAATAAATGCACTGCTGAAAATTTTGACGCTTTATAGGATGTTATAATACGGAAAAAGACATGCCCTTTCTAAAATCTTTTTTTTAAAGGGTAAAAAGTAATAACCATGCAAATGACTTACATATAAAAAAGGAAAATATGATCTATTTTTGCTTGTAAATGCTGACAGAATTTCTGAAAAACTGGATTCATTCACAACACGAAATACTTTACTAGAGCAGTAATATTATTTGTGATTAAATATGCCAGAATTAAGATTTAAAAATAGGCTGCAAAGGCAAAAAGCCTAACACCAATTTTTCAGCTCTAAATATGAAGAGCTCTAAATTCTTTCAGCTTGCATGTTGAAAAAGATTATTTGTAATTAAAATGCTGACAGACCAAAACTATTTTGCAACAGTAGCACTGCCACCATAGCATATAATAGACTTGGCACGTGAAAACCACAACAGCTGCCAACTGTATCCAGTCTTTCACTTCATGTGATGAAAACTGAAGGATTTTAAATATAAGAAATGCAAATAGAATTGATTTTACACAGGAACAAGATGATGAGAAATTTAAACTATTGTTAACAATATTATTTATTTAAAACAACAGCTTACTATTTTTTTCTTGCCATTCTCTGTGTTTTTTAATACCAGTTGTTTTTAACAAGACATGTCTGAATGTATCATAAGTTAATTCTTTATCAGTTTTCATACATCATCCTTTACCTTGGTCGCCCAGCTGAAAATTATGTAAGCTATAAATTAGCTTTAAACAAGCTCTGAATCAGGCTCGAACTGGTTTTCAAATTAAAGAGCCTTCAGTATATTACCAGGTGCTGTCATTTTATTACCCCAATCAATTCTGTGTGGCCTGAGGTGGAAGGAAAATGAATACTGTCTTCATTTGCAATGGGTTTATCTCCTACAGCAGGCTCTGGAAACATAACTGCAGCAATGAATTGAAAGCTAAGGTTACATTTAACATTGCCAATGCAGGAAATTGTTATTCTTTAACAATGCTGAATTTTCGGTGAAGAAAAACAGACATTTCTTTTCTGTGAAAACTACAAAATGTTAATATTTGGGTAAACTTAAATTAAAATTGAAGAACATTTCCAACAAGTATAGTAAACCAGTTTATTACTGTGATTTTAAATGGTCTTCAAATAAAAAAAAATTGAAAACACAATTAGTTCAGTCTGCAATTGAATTACATATTCAAATTATCATGTCAACATAACAAAAGTAACAAGGTGAATCAAGTTTTAAAAATTATTACATGCTAATATTTAACTGTCCTTTGACAAACAAATGCATAAAGAATCAAACTCTAAGAATGAGATCTTGCCATCCACTACAATATGGATAAACTACAGGACATAATGCTAACTGAAACGATCCAGACATAGAAAGGAAAATACTGCATGATCTCACTTATGTGGACTTTAGTTTTTTAAAAAAATGCAGACATAGAAAACAAAACAATAGCTACCATGGGAGGAAGGGAGGGCTGGAATGGAGATGAAATGGGGTTTGAAGAGGATGCAAACTAGCAGATATGAAGGATGAGATCTAATGTACAACATGAAGACCACAAGTAATAAAATTATACTATATTTGAGTTCATGCTAATTTTTATATTAAGTGCTCTTATCACACAATATACCCCCTTCCCTCCAAAAAACAAAACAAAATAGTAAACTATGTGATATGATGGATATATTAACCTGCTTTAGTAAAGTAACCTTTTTACTACCAATATGTATCTCATAATGTCACACTATATACCTATATGTATAGATATGCACAATAAAATTTATTTTTTAAGAAAGAACAAAACAATCCCAATAACAACAAAAATTTCAATTGCTCACTGTTAGTACAAAAGAAAGTAAATGAATTTTAAATTTTAACAAATGGTGCCCCACTATTATACAATGCACCAACATATATAATAATATAATTAAAATATGATGCCCTAATAAAAACACAAATACTGAAAACAACAACAAAAAAATGGTGCCAGATTATCAGAACAGCCACATATTACAAAAAATTTCAAGCAAAACTGTAAAATTCCTAGAACAGAATATAGGAACAAACAAGGCGGCTGGGGGTTGGTGATGACTGCTTCGTGACTGCTTGGTACCCAAAGTATAAACTAGAAAGAAAACAATGTCATATTGAACTTCATTGGAATTTAAAGATTATACTTTGCAAAAGATAGTGTTCAGAGGACAAAACCAAAAGCTACTGAATTGGGGAAAATCTCTGCAAACTACATATCTATAACAGGACTGGCATTCAAAATATATAAAGAATGCAAACCCAACAATAAAAAATTAACTCAATCAAAAATAAGCAAACATCTGGCAATGAAGCATGTGAAAAGATATTCAACATCATGTCACTAGGGTACTTAAATAATAATGAGATACTATTACACACCAACTAGAATATCTATAATTCAAAACACTGACAACAATGTGGCAAGGATGTGAAACAATAAGAATTATGGAAAAGGCAAAAATATAGGAACAATAAAAAGATTTGTGATTTAAAGAGGTTTGAGGGTCAGAAAGGAGGACTAAATAGGTGGATCACAAGAGATTGTTAGGGCAGTAATACAATTTTATATGATATCATAATGGTGTATATATGTCATTACACACATTTGTCAAAACCCAAAGAATGTATAACAGAGTATATCCTAATATAAACGACAGACTTCAATTAATAATACATTAATATTGGCTCCTCAGTTTTAATAAATTTACCACACTAATGCAATATAACAAGGGAAATTAGGGAGACAGTAGGAATAATAAGGGGCACATGGGAACTCTGTACTTTTAATTCAATTTTTCTGTAAAAACTAAAAGTCCTCATTTAGAAAAAATTAAAAGGCCAAAGAGAAATTAAGAAAACATTAGCAACTATTTTTACTACATTTACTACCTTTTAACCTATTATATAGTTTTTCCTATACAAATTGCATACACATTCTCTCTCTCTATGGATTTCCTTGTTGTGCTTCAAACACTAGAAAGACCTTGGAACTATGGTAATACATGGCCTGGAGTACTATGTGTCAATTTCCAAATATGATTTTAAAAGCCAGTGTACAATCTGCCATATTTCTTGCTACAGTGCTATAGACCACATATGGTGAAATAAAACCTCCATCTGCTTGGATTCCCAAGTGACTATGATGAGCAGAGCTGCTCTGGCTACCTATACTGACATGATACATGAATGATAAATCAATTTGTATCATGTTAATCCACTAAAAGTTTGGGATTCTTTGTGTTTGTTGCATAATATAGAAAATCCTAATTGATGTTTCTATCAAATACCTCCTAGCTTTCACAATTTCATTCAAATGAAAATATTATATTCACAATCTCTTTGATTCTGGAGCTGAAAGCAATCTTCCTGTTCTCTCATTTTCCACAGTACTTATCTGTATCTTCTAATGGTAGCACCTAGAAGAATATGGCACATCCTAAGAACATTACTCTGATTTTTATTCAATATATTATACCCTATTGCAGATATATGGTAGATCAATGAAGACAAAGAAAGTTTCTGTATAAGGGCTATTTCTTCTAAGATTTTGTAGAAGAAAAATAAAAACAGATCTTTTCTTCCAGATTCACTTTATATTCATAGACAACTCTAATGTTCTTCAATTTGGAGAGGTAAACTTCTCAAAAATTTTTTTAAATTAATTTATTTTTATTTTTTTAAAACAAAAGAATGCATTTCAAGTCATAGTACACATATGAAGAAAACCTCTTAAAAATTTAAAACTATAGTTCCATTCCAAAAATATCTGCTGTAATCAGGAGTTATTATTAAATGTTAACAGAAATGCTGAGCGAACTAGTTAGGAACAGAAACTCTTCTAAGGAAGGATATGATTTTAAACTTGCTGAACAGATATTTTCTTATCTCATATTCTCTTTTTTGCATATTTGGGTCATAGCTTGCAGAAATTTGTGCTCTTGACATCTTCTGTATTTCAAGCCTTGGGCCTATACGGCAAACACTAGAAACTGCACTACTTCACTCCCTTTCATCAAAATGTAGGTTTAAAAAATAATTTCAATAACTAAACAGGAAATAGGCTAGCAGTGGAGTGCCAGATATTTTAAATCTTAGAAAAAATTATGTGTAAGATCCATGCTCTTTGTCTTCAAAGGAATATAAGAGACACATTCTTTCAGGATAGATTCTACAGTCCAGTTGGTAAAAAGACCCTAGACACAAAAAGAGAATGGTACCAAGAAATATCTGCTAAAGGCCAAATAAATAGTCTAGCAAAAAAGCTGCAAAATAAATTTAGTCTAGTCCTGAGATTTGTGGGGAACCTGGGACTTAAAGTGGATGCTAGGGTTTGAATGTGGTTTGTTCTCCAAGAGTTCATGTATTGGAGACCTGCACTTCAATGTGGCAGTGTCGGGGTGGTGGAACCTTTAAGAGGCAGGGCCTGTGGGAAGCCCTTGGGACACTGGGGCACTGTTCTGGGAGGAAATTGATGTAATTCTCCTAGTAATCTGGCTAGTTTTTAGTAGACGATAGTTTTCAAAGCTAAACACTGACTCTTGAGTTTGTGGCTTCCTGTTTCACTATGTGATATCTCACTTTAGCACATGCTCCAGCCACTATGATGACTAAGATCTGTACCATAGTAGAACAAATGCCAGTGCCAAGCTCTAAACATCCAAAAATGGTGATCTAAACAAACCTTTTTCTTTATGAAGAAGCTTGCCTCAGATACTTTATTACAGTAATATAAATACACTAATAAATTGGACATTTAATTTAAAAACAACAAATCCAGATTGAGGCTTTTTTGTAAAAAGCAAAGATGGAAGATGAGGCAGAAGGAGATAAAGAGGGAATTAGGGCCTCTTTCTTATCTTTCTTCCTTAAATTTTCTGATCTGGAAATGTGAAAAGTGATCTTTCAAAAATAATGACTGGGGAACAGTTTATAGGACAGCTCAGTAAGAATAGAAATCTAGATACTGAAGAGAAAAAAGTGACTTTTTTTTTCTTTCTGGGACAGGAAATAAGACTGAGATAGGGAAAGATTTATTTTTTGGGTTGAGAGAAGAAAAATAAAGATATGGCCCATTTTCCTAAATGAAATAAAGAGATAAGATTATCTTGAAAAAGTGAGGTTCCTGGGAATAAAACCAAAGAGTTGAGATATGAATGTGGCAAATATAGCAGATATTTCAAATATCTGCTATTAAAAAGCTCACAGAAGAAGGCAATGAAAGCTGGTTTAAATCAGGAAAAATGAATTTGTATAAATCCCAAGTTCATAAATTTTTCCACTTACTTCAGACCAAAAAAACAGCTAAGATAAACCAATACAGAGGATCTAGTGAGTCCTCTGTTATAACTGCAAAGGTGAGTTATGATTGGGGATTCTAATGTTTCTAAAGGTAAAGATTAAAATGCTAAGTCACAGGTTTTAAAAGAGAAAAAGAAAGTCAGGAGAAAGATGGTGGCCTGGAGGTCTTGAGAAATGCTGAAGAACTGGTACAAAATGTTTTAAAAATAGAAAAAATGATAAGGAAAAAAGAGAGTTAAAAATGATCATGATTTGAATCACAGTGATAGGTATTTGATATTTTTATTATATCTTCATTCTCTTTAAAATAATTTGAAGAGTTTTTGTTTAAAGCTGTCAAATTCAGACTGCAAGTTTTTCTTTTTTTTTTTTTGCAAACTGTTTTAGTGAATTTTAAAAATGCAACTAACTGTATTTGAGTCTACTAGGCAGGTTCCTATCTTAGAAGAGCTTTTTATTGGTAAAGAAACACAAACATACTTGACACACATATAAAATATCATGTATACAAATGCTGCTTGGAAATGTAAAGGAGGAAAGAAGGATTGGAAGGAAGAGAAAATCTGTAGATTGTGGAACAATTAAATCAAGAAAGGAAGTTCACTTCATTGCAAAAATCAGATACATGTGTAGTAGACTTGGAAGCACTCAAAAAGAAAAGAAAGATAAAGATGACAATATGTTCTTTAACAGTCTTTATACTGAAACAGGCTAAGGCATCAATTACAGTCACAGAAAAAGGTGGAAAATGTTCACACAGCACTTTGTCTTCTTATAAAAGATTAGACACTGTTTTCTAAAAATATCTACCTTATTCACACTTCTATAAACTGGCTTAAAAGTGGGAAAAATTAATAATTAAACAAATGACTGGATACTAGAAGAAATCTCAAACTGAGTTATTAAGTAATGATTTCCTGTTGTGACTTGTTGAAACAGCTGCACTGAAATAATAAAATATGGTATACTGAAATACCCTATGTTCATCTTGCTTTAAGCTCCTGATACATCTCAAACTGATTTACAAATATATCTGATAATCTAAATTTATAAATCTGACTTTGGATACAGAACATAAAGAATAGTACTTTTGTCTTTAAAATTTAGGAGAATAGTCCGTCCATCAAGAACACAGAAGTGAACAATTGCTGACAAAAATGTTTTGATGCAACTTGAACTTTTCAAAGTGATTCTAAAAAACTTTAATCTCCGTAGGCATACTTTAAAGAGTTCTCGAACCAATGAAGCAGATAATCATTTGTAGCCATTATTGAAGGTACATTTAACAAAAAACCAACTTAACTTCAATGAAGGTATAATACTACAACATAAACCTTTAAGAAACCTTCAGAGAAAACATTAAAATAAGTTGCATCTCAGGTGAACTGAGATTGGATTTGGCATATGAATATAGTTGAAGGGGCTAAAAAGAAGAGCAATATATCAAACCTACCAAAACTTACAGAAGTCAGGAATCATAAAAGATGATGTCTGAGCCAAGTCACATGTGGAAATACACTAAAAACAGTTATAGACAAGGATCATCGTCTGTCAATGAGGTAGAATCATCTTTTAATTTTTTTATAAGTGAGATAATAATTTTATACTCTAATTAAACCAAAGAATTAACACAAATATTGCCAGCAAGAGAAGTAAACCAAATGGGTCTAAACTGCATTGCATTTAGTATGTGGCATAGTATAAACAAGCCATTGTTCTCAAATAAGAGGAAGTTAAGAATATATAAAACAGTGAAACTTAAAAATTCTTTCAATACTACAAAGGAATGCTGACATTGGGGTAAAAAAAAGATACAGGGCTGGGGTTGTATCTCAGTGGTAGAGCGCTTGTCTAGCACTTGTGAGGCACTCAGTTCGATCCTAAGCACCACATAAAATAAATAAATAAATAAAAGATATTGTGTTCATCTACAACTAAAAATATATATATATAAAAGATACAAAAATCTTCCCATGTGTACACAAAGTGGCTGACACTGACAAATCAGAATATTCTTAAAACTATCTTTGCAAAGAAACAGAAAATAGCTGGCTTTAGTTTCTTTAATAATATAGGTTTACAAACATCATAACTCAGGACTACTGTTAAAGAGTAAGATTTGATTCAGCTAAAATACAGAGCTTAGTGCCTAACTCACTCCCCACCGGCCCAATCAACTTTAGACTCTCTTCCCTCACCTTTTTCAAACTTCAATGGATTAGTTTCTACTGAGTCTACAAAAATCATCCATAATTGTCACATGGCAACTCCCTTAACACAGATACTCATTTCATTGAATTTTATGAAGAAAGGATCTTGAGTTGTATCATCTTCAACATCCATCTTCGTACACCTTAGACTAGGAGCATCTTTACTAACTTTGTTTTAGAAATAATCTCTAGGTTTCATTCTCTTATCTGTTAGAAAAATCCCACGATTCCACATAATAAAGTTATTTTTCCTTTTTCTATTACTAGTGGTGTTTGTTTATAATAGAACAATTATTCAAGCCTCCACATCATGAAAATCTAAGATGATTTTAGGACAAAATCTGAGAATCTCTTTCAGTAACAAATAGACAAATACCTATTTCAACATATATGAATGGTAGCTTCTACAACAGTCTCTGGAATCAAACAAACTTGGTCTTTGAATTACGATGTAAAACTTGGGTTTGAATTACGATAAACACTTCTTAGCTGTGTAATCCTTAACTTCTCTGAACCTCATTTTTTTTCATCTGCACAAAGGAAATAAAAACAGTAACTACCCTGAAGGCTATGCTGAGGATTAAATGGAATTATACATTTTATGTGCTTTTATAATGCCAGGTGCATGGTGGTACTCAATAAATGTTAACTGCCATTATTAACAGTAGTATAATATTTTCTTATTTGTTTGACCAAGTAATTACACTGATAGTATAGTCTGTAAAGGAATATTGTTCAGCACTTAAATATAGGATAAGAAAAGAGTACTCGAGAATGTGAAAAACTGTCATATATGCAATTTCATAAACAAAGGCTATTATATAACATAAAGCATATTGGAAAATATTATTAAAAAGTAGGTTACTGTACGATAAACTACCAAATCATGAACCAAAATGTCATCTCTATGTGCTTTAATTGCATATAATTTAAAAATTTTTTTTACTTACAAAATTTTTAAATTTTCCGCACTGATCATTTTTTTAAAATTTTTTTTAGTTGTTAATGTATGTGGTGCTGAGAATCGAACCCAGTGCCTCGCACATGCCAGGCAAGCGCTCTGCCACTGAGCCACCGCTCCTGCCCTCCACACTGATCATTTTATCTTTTTTTCATAAGTAGAAAAGTAGCTGTACTTTACTGAACGCATGTCATATGTTTGACACCAAACTATGTACTGGACTTGTTATTTTTTAATTTTTTAAAATTAAAAGTGGTGGAATATGATGGTCATCATAGCCCTAACTTTATGTATGACTGCATATATGCTGTGATTCTACACAACTTAGAGAACTGATATGTTATCCTCTATCTATGTACAATGAATCAAATTGCACTCTGTTATCATGTAAGCCTAAATAGAACAAATAAATAAATTAAACATGAAAAAAAAATTTTATTTATTCTACTTAGGTATACAAGACTGCAGAATGCATTTTGATTTACTGTACACAAATGGAGCACAACATTTCACTTCTCTGGTTGTACATGATATAGAATCACACCATATGTGTAGTCATACATGAACCTAGGGCAATGATGTCTATCTCATTTTATTTTTATTTACTTATTGATCATTTTATCTTTAAAAGAAATCTTCTAGATCAAAATCAAAATGTATGTAATTTTTTCTCCTGATTCCAACTTCTTTAGAAAAGTGAGTCAGAGAAAAGGAAAGAAAAAAGGAGAAAAACAGTGAGAAGTAGATTTTTTTAAAGCAGGAACTTAAATAAATAATATTAGTTTGTTATGTTAAACAAAATTCCTACTTTGAATTATTATTTTAGCTTTTAAGTTAAAACTCAAAGAGTCTGATGCCACAAATATAGCATATTTAACCATATCGTCATAATAATATTTTACTTGAAGAGCAAGTTGATAGGTATTCTCTTATTCAAATAAATATCATTTAAACTCTGTAGTAAATATTGCTTGGCAGAGGAGATGGCCAGCCAAAGTTTATTGGTAAATTTATTGCTACATTATATCATAATTATTAGACAAAAAATATAATATTTTCAGAAGCAGAAAGTTTCCTTTTTGAGAAATACGTACTCAAAGAAATAGATGGATCATAAATCCTAATTACAAATTTTCCTGTTGGAAAGTGGATGTTTTATTGGACCTTAATAATACATGCTAGGCAGCACTGAGAAAACAAGACTGTGAAGCCAGCAAAAAGAAATGGTATGTTAAGAAGATGGGAAACCAGGTGCCTTCGTTGAAGACAAAGGAGGAGTTTTTTGTTAAAAGGTGGAAATTACAAAGTGGATGAACGATGAAGCAGAATAATGTAGGAAGATTCTTGATGGACACAAACAATTTAGGACTTAGAGGAGATCCTTAGTGATCTTGCTGGGCAATTTCAGGACTGGAAAGAAGTAAGGAAATGTTATGTTGGTAACCCAAGAAATCAGTGCATTCAATCTGGATCGGGTGTCATCAATCTATCTTTGATCTGCCAGTGAGATTGAAACAGTCTAGTTATGAACAATGAAGTATGAGAATGTTATCCTCAGGTATGATAAGTGAACACTTCAAATACAGACAAAACTATGTATAAGAAATTTAAAGGAGATCAGAGTCAAAGCAGTGGTTCTTAAATTTTCATGATCACCTGTGTTGCTTGTAAAAATGCTTATTCCCAAGCACCATTCCAGAGATACTGATTTAGCTGGTCTGTGTAGGGCTTTCCACATTGCACATTTAGTGGAAATTTAAAAGACCTCAGTGCAAGTGGTTTGCATATTAATTACTTTAAAGAAAAAAATCATGGGCATCTGGGTATGTGGACTGACAAGTAAAGAAAATATCGAAGTATGATGAAAATTAGATGATTCTTTTTATTTCTGATAAAGCACAAGTAAGAACAGAATTATTCTTAAGAGTAGAGATTCACCTAACCTATTAAAGATGGTTTTTAGGGCTTTGTCAAATGAGAACTGAAGCTAATAACTTAATATGGAGCAGGACTGGATTAAGCTAGAACTAACAGAGGGAGTATATGTGGATCACATCTTAAAATTTGTTTTACTTAGCATTTTTCCAATGGAAAATGAGTTAGGAATTGCATATCCAGTATTCCTAGAAAGAGATATTCAATTTTTAAAGTAAAATGGAGGTAAACAAGTATTAAGGAAGTATGTTATTAATGGTCCTTTGCACTGGGAGTTAGGAGAGCCAGAGGCAGAAAAGGAGACAATAGTAGGCTGTATAGGCAGATTCTGAAGAATTTACATGTACAAATCAGTGTCCTTTAATTAATACATATAAAACACTTACAGGAATTCTACCTTCCTGAAAGAAAAAAGTAGCTTCTAAGAATAAGTGCAACTTTCCTTACTTAAAAATGATGTTTTTTCTTCGAATAAATGACATAAGTATATTGAAAGCACATGATCATGTTCTGATATTCTACACGTGTTTACACAATATACTATAAAACCTTAATTTCTAGGCTCCACATGGAATGTATAAGTGCTAGGCCTAAATTTCCCACATTCTCATCTTTACAAATATTTAAATGTGTATACAATAAAGGATGTGTTGCTGATATATACCTATTCTCTAAATGCCATTGTTGGGTTTGAAAACTCCATTATCATCAGAAACTGCATACACCTTGACAAAGTACACTCATACATTATCTTACAGCTGTCTTGGATGATTTATTATCTTTAATTTTATTTACTTTATATTTTCATGCCAGTTTCAAGTTTCTATTTTCAATAACTAATAAAGAAATAATACCTCTTCATATTCTATAGGAAATGTCTTGGATAGTTCTTCAACTGTTACTAAAACATGACTTCAATTAAAAACAAGTTTTCCTTTTATGTCATCAGTGGAATCTTTTCCTATTACTTTTTATTCAAAACCTGGCAGAGTAGTAAGTTAAATATGAAGGTATATTTTAGCTTCTAAATATTCTACTTAGAAAAGAAACACACTGCTAGGTGATACACAGAAGACAGTAATTCCATATTTAATGTGAAATATGAATTATTACCAATACAAAAACTACCAACTCTGTGTTAATAATATACAATCAATTTAGAAAATAATACCTGATGGAATAGTGTATAATTTTGAAAGTCTAGAGAACCATGAATGCCCTGGTTTAAAAATTATTAATTATAAAGATAGTTCTCATTGCCTCTTAACTCTAGCAAGAAATTAAAACAAATGGACATTTTTCTGCATGAAAAAGTTAAATATGACTAACTCTAATGTGTAATTCTGAAAGAGATAAGAAACATTTTTATTTCATGTGTGTGAAGGCAAAAAATGAAACAAATTTCCTCTGCTTCTTATTCTTTAAAAACATTTCTTACATTTGGAAATCAGAACTCATCACTAATTGTGAACTCTTGTCTCTGTGGATGAACTGCTTGTCATATACTGAGCATGTTTATTACTCTATGAATTGTCATTCAACCTTTTACAAAGAACAACCTTAAGTTCAGTTACTGAAGCAACTTGCTGAAGGTCATAAGCATTGTAGATGGTTCAGATCTAAACTCAGTCTGTTTCTTTTTCAAGCTCATAAAACTTTCCTCTATGCCAAATTGCAAACTTTGATATTCTAGATAAATTACTCTATCTTTGTACTATACAATGCCTCATATTATCCATCAATTTGATGGCAAATTTTTATGGAAAAAATTATTATTACCACTTAAAGATACAAACTGCTTAGAGACATAATATCCTAATTTCAGAAATGTCAAAAAAATGAATAGATTAAAATGTAACATAATAGCACAATGTACTTTCACTATGTCTCCAACCCCCAATCTACAATTCTGTATATTAGTAAAAATGCTTTTAGAAAATGAAGATTATAATATTTAAGTATATTTGACTGGAGAACACAGTTCCATTAACTATCAGATTTCATTCTTTGAATTTTCTTAGCTTAGATTTGAAGATTTAAAGAAGCCTGTCTTAGTTATAGGCAAAAAGTACATGCTTCCTAAACCATAGTGAATTAGAACAACAACAAAATGTTAACAGATAAGAAGTTCTACAAAATGATGAAATAATTAAATGTTTAATAAATTAGAAGGACCAAATTAACTACATTAACTATATCTAGAATATATGAAATCTCACTGATTTTTGAAGCAAGGATTTTAGCCTTTTCTACTATTCAGGTGTCACTTTCACAACTCTAAGAATGGACTAGCTTATTTCAATGAAGACCAACAGCTCTTCACAGTCAACATGTCTCTTACACTACATATAAATACTGGAATAACAACTTTACATAATTAATATATTCCACATTCCCATGGAATTTCCTAAGACTATGACCTAGGATTTATTGGCTTACTATACAAATCAATTTTAGTACTTCAAGCGCTAGGTTTAAAAGGTTACATATTCTTTTTACTAACTTTTTTAAGGACTGTAATAAAATATTCTTTAGCTTAATAAATTTTCTGTAGGTAACTTTATTTCTCTATGATAATAAAAATTAAAAACATAAAATGTTATTTTAAACTATAGGACATTATGAAGTTGGTGACTTTTGAAAGGCATTTATACTCATTGCACCCTACTGTACTTTGATTAATTATCTCAGTTATGATATAGCTTCTAATCACATATGGTATTCCACAGCATGCTATATAAATGCATCAAGCCCACATGTCACTTAGCTTAGAAAATGGCTTGGTTTTTCAAATTCACAGTAAGTGTAACTTAGAAAGTGATTTAAATTTTCCATTCTGCAAATTATTTATTAAATAATTTAGAAAGGATATGCCTTTTCAGAGGTTTTAAGAATTTTCCTTTTTCTCTGAATATGATATAAAAATATGTAAAAATATGTATGTCATAAACATTGACAACCTTTACCTGGAAGAAAGGAATTAAATTTTCAAAAAGATCCTTAAGGAATACCTGACTATGACTTATTGAAATGTATTTAATAGGTACTATATGGTTCTCATGAAAAAAATACCTTAAGTTATAGAACTGATCTATAAACATATGAGTCCTATTTCCAATTCAATTACAAAAAATGGCCCATGAACAATCTATTTTGCAGAAAATTGATACTTGCAGAAAATTGTAGGAAGAGGTTTCAGAAAACATGTCCAGGAAAATGAATCTAACGACAAGAAAACATCAGAAAAATACAAGGTAAGTAGGAAATAAGGACAAATACGTTCAGTTCAGTATATAAATGTTTAATTTAAACAACACATTCTACCATTTTTTTAATTGCACAGTACCAAGTATAATTAGTTGGACTGTTAATGACAAATCACTATTACTAGTCCCAATATATAGCCACCCATTTAGAAACTAAGGAATTAAAAGACATTTATAAAATTTTGCCTCCCAGGGAAATTGCCAGAGCAACTGACAACAGTTTGAATTAGTCTAGAAGAGCCTACACTAGAAGATCAACTGGAATTTTGTGGGCTTTATCCTACCTGACAACAAGGAGAAAATCCAAAGTTTAAATACAAAACTGTAGCCATGACTGAGGATAACCACTTCAGTTTTAATTCTTAAATTTTTTAGTAAGATTTGTTCTATGGGATTCAAATATAGGAAATGGTACAATAAATTTTTTTTTCAGATTTTTACATACCTCTGTCAACAAAAAGGCAAATCAAAACTTAGTAAAGCTCAGGAAAGCACATTTTTGTAAGCTCTAAGGCTTATTATACAAATGCTAGGTAAGTAGTGACTTTAGACAGTTAAAGGGTATGTTTTACTTGCAAATTATTTCTGTCATTTCCATTCTCAGTTCAGAAACTTCAAATTCAACCTAACGTCACAGAAAATCCCAGAGGTCAAATGAATAGTTAAAATATTAAAAAGTTCTTTTTTACGGGTCAGTTATATGCTTCAAATTTAAAAGAACTTTAAAGGATAATTCGTTTTAATTTTATATTTTTCATAAATCTTCACAATACATAAAACTCAGACATTCAATTTCCAATATTACCAGGTTCAATTAAATGTGCTTGTTTAATGTATTGTGGTAAGATACTCCTTGGAGAGACTGTCTGCTCAGTTCTTAAAGAGACACAAATTCTCAATGACTGTTTTACTTGAAAATAAATATATACATATTATTTTGATATATCAGTTCTAGAATTCTAATTGCTCAAGGCACAAATGGGGAAAGTAAAACAAAAATTTTAAAAACTGTACTGGTGTTACTGACAGATTTCTAATACAAACGATTATTAAGAAATACCACTTGCCTCAGCTGGTATGTCATGCATTTGCAGTTCTAGAAAGACTTCCATAAGAGATTTAGATGAGATTCCTATGCATATGAATTCACAATTTATTACTGCTCAAAAAGTGTAGCACACTAGAAAGATCAAATAGGAGAACCAAAGGGAAGTCTCCAAACTAAGCTCATTTTGCAGTAGTCAAGTAATGGCCTGTCATGTTTATTTGATGGCTTCTCACAAAACAGTTTGAATAGGATGAAAAGCTAGAATTGTATCTGGCACAGTCACTGTAAAGTACCTAATATATACTTAAATCCTCAGTGGCACCAGTGAATACACTTGACTTGGAGGAAACATTTTTTTAAAAAATATTTATACATATTCACTTAACCACTTCAAGACAAGTTATCTTCATTTTGGGTGTTTCAGCAGACACATGTATAGGGATCTATAGCAAAGATATCCTCAACAAGACTGAATAGTGAACTATGCTCTATTTTTTAAATATACAATATAAAATCTACTTTATATCTTATATGAAAATACATAATTTTAAAATGACAATTTGTTAAAAGTTAGCTTAGATTAATATGTATTGTGTATATTTGTTTTAAAGTTCCAAAAATTTAATTTTGAACTTCAAAACTCTGTTTACTAAAGATTTTATAAAGCAAGTATAATAATGGTTCATGTTCCTGACAGCTTATAAAATCACCTATAGAGCTTGTAAAAATATAAATGCTCTCTATCCTCTTTCTGAACTTTTCAGTCAAAAAGTCATCAGAACTTAAACAAAATAGGTGTCCATGTGAGCTAGGGGTAGAGTGTAACAAGACTCTGTTTCCCTATGAGAGGAATTATCATCCAATAATACATAGTAAGGACAACAGGAGCCAGTTTCTTTTTCTTTTATTTTCTTCTCTTTTTCTTTTTTTTAACAGAAAGCGAATTGCAAAGATGGAAAAAGAGAACAATGAAATGGTTTTCAATACCTGTAAAGACAGAAATATATACCTAAATGTGTGTATGTATGAATATATGTATATACATCTAGTCCTTAGTTTGTCTACCAAGAAGAATCAAGAAGAGCATTGTCCCAGAAACAATGGGCACATCAGATTTTGTTTCTAAATACCATTAAAAGCAAACAGCGTTCCTTGGAGAAACAGCTGATTCCAAGAGTGGGAGTCAGGAGAAAGTACAAGTCAAACCATAAATACCTTCAATTAACAAAGTTCTCAAAGATTGGCGAAATCATGTACGTAGGGCCCAGAAGCTATCTTGAAGTGGCACTCTTTCATCAGTCAAATCTGGGACAATTTGAACAATAAAATGAACAATGATAACCAATACAGCCCATAGAAAAAAAACGAATTCAAATTTAATGAAGAATAGGATACTTATAAAGTTTCAAGGTTCTTTTCCACAAATTACTTACTAATTCAAAAGTGTAAGTGAATACAGAAGACTGGCAAACAACTTAGTCAAGTGATTAAAGTTAACATCATCATCGTTTCCAATCAACATCACATGTACAATGCAAACAGCATCATATCTGTTGTAGTCTCATCAAAGATGCATAGAATGAATCCAACCACAAGAAAACACTAGAAAAATGCAAATTGAAAGGCATTCTACAAAGTAACTGCTCTATAATTTTCTAAAGTAATTGAAATTAAGGAACAACTAAGGAACTGTCCAGATTAGGGATTAGGGAAGCATGAAAACTAAATCCAATGTATGATTCTGTACTGAATCCTTTTGCCACAAAGGACATAACAGTAAAATCCTTTTGCCACAAAAATAGCAAAGCTTGAATGAAATTTCAGAATTAGATAGTAATAACATATCATGGATAATTTCTTGATTTTGTTGGTTATATTCTGGAAATTTAGGAGGAAAAAATACTGTTAGATTTAAAGCAGATGTGACCATTATATTTTCAAAATGATTACTCTGATAGCAATACAGTATAGTATATGTACTAAATATACTATACTATTTATCAATAGTAAACACATTAATATGCACTCCACATACATAATTGTCAAGTTTTACATACCTGTTCTTAAGTACTAAAATATTATAAAACTTACCCAAACATGAAAATTAAAGTGGGATGTTATACAGAATTAAGTTAATTTAATGTCACTTTATATAAAACTTCATTTGGAAGCCTCTAGTGAAGAAACTGCATCAAAGGTAAATGTCTGGCAGACCTACTTAGATGGTTTCTAAAACTGTAACAGAAGGAGAAACAGTGAGGCATTCAATCAAGGAAGTACATGTGGGGGCGAGTAGCTAAGACTAGACTGGAGGAAGAAAACTTTTATAGGATTCAGGAAGTGACTTGGTATGTGAGATAATGATGGGTGAGGCATGAGGATGAATCTAGGTACATGGCTTGGGTAAATGGAAGAAGGTAGAGATGGAGGAAAAAACCAGGAGACAGATGATATGGAGGAAGAAGAAGAAAATACTCTGATTTTCCAGACATAGTACTCATTAATAACAGGATTTTTACAATGCTATAAAGAGTAGGGGAGAAAATCCCCTAATGCATGGTGATAGGTAGCAATGAACTAGTTCCAGTGAATACAAGTATAGTGCACTGTCTGTCTGGATGGCTGCTGACATACATGATTTGAAGCAAACCTATGAGAAAAGACAGGTTTGTGTATGAGTGCTAATATGTTTCTACATATCCACTGTACACATTAATGGATTTCCATGTGTGTACATGTCTGTGTCCATTATCTAGCCAATTTTCGTTAAACCTAAAATTACCTAGACTTCTTAAGAGTTGAAGAGGCAAAGAGTCCTAACATGTCATACTTCAAGGGTTTGATAGAATAAAAAATCATTCTACTTTTTAGGTAAACTGTTATTCAATCAGTTTTATACTTGACAGAAAAAAATTCTGTTCCCATAAAACCCACAGGAAAGAAACTTTTTACTTGAAAATCAAGGCATACATAAAGAAAAAGAATACTACTGAGTGTATATGGCAACACTGTAGGTCTCCCTCTGGTACAAAGAAATTGGACAAAATGTTAACAGTTAAATAATGTTTAAAGACTGATATATTTTCAAGCAAATATTCAACCATATACTCTTGTTTTATATTTACAATATAATTTCTATATAGGAGCCAAATTTTACAATGGAAGATTTGTTGGGTGTAACAACCTCCCACAAAGAAAGTTGAAGATGTGTATGTATATATAAAATGATTTTACATTCACTTTCTCCATCTAAGTTTGTTGGCAACTGGTTCACTTCCATTGTTATGGCAATCGGTATTTTTCTTTTAGCTTTTCATATCATTAACATATTTTATCATGGCAAATAGACCCATATTATCTAACAAATAATATTTCATCAAGGCAACTGAGCAAAATAAAAAATAAGAAAAGTATATTAAATTTCATTCTATGTTTCTTTTAGGCCCTAAGATGATAATAATTTTCTTCATTTGGATGGTAATAATATACAATTTTCTAAATTTAAAAGCTTCTGAAGCAATACATTGAATTGAATTGAATTATAAACATTATCTATGAATGCTATTTCTTTAGGACCTAACACTAGCAAACATCTTTTCAAGAGAAAATACAAACAAAAATTTACTACCTGCTAGTCTTTAAAAGTAGAAAAACAAAATTAATGTAACATTAATATTCAAGGGCATAAACTGCCTCCTTAACTTTCTGCTTAAGTATTACATTACACTGAAAATTTTATTGAAAAAAAGTAGAATATATTACAGTCATTTTGGTATGATAAAAATAGAAATCCATTTGATTGCTAAAATCCTTATAGTAAACTTCTCTGATATTTTAACAATTAGATAAAATATTTGAATTTTGAAAATATTATTTGCAACTGATAATGGACCACAGGATAAACAAGGTACAGCAAATAAACTGCACATTTTCTAACAAAGTATTTTCCAAATAGCTTGCCAAAGACCCATTCCCTAGAAAATAATCACAAATCCTTATTCAATGGATATTTTCCCTCTGGCATGTATATAATGTAGGTAGTCTCCAAAAATAATAAGTATGCCCCCTTATATTTCCAATGCTCAGTAATAAAATTACAACATAACTTAAGAAAGCTACCCTTTGCACTTAAAACAATGCGATACATTTACAGTCAGATAGAGCTTTCTAAAAACATGCAAATGTGCGTATTTATAAGAGAAAAATTCTTTTTCAAAAATTATTTTTTTAACTTGTTAAGGGTAGAAGGGAATCTCAAACAAAATATGCACTGAGAAAATATACATTATACTATAGAATAACAAAAGACAACTATTTAAAATCTATAGAATTCACTATTTTTCTCATTTAAATACAACTTCTGGAATGCATTTCCAATTATGCCATAAACTTTCTGATGTTAAATATGCTCCTTCTTGCTGGATTTGATGGTGAATGCCTGTAATGGCAGTTTGAGGTAAGAAGATCACAAGTTCAAGGCCAGTCTGGGCAACTTAGTGAAACCTTGTCTCAAAATAGAATTTTATAAAAGGGCTAGAAATGTAGTTCAGTGATAGAATACCCCTGGGTTCAATCCCCAGCAACCACAAGAACCACAACAAAAATTATTTCTTTATTCGGGGTCTTAATTCTTTTTTTTTTTTTAAATATTTATTTTTTAGTTGTAAGTGGACAGAATATCTTCATTTTATTTTTATGTGGTGCTGAGGATCAAACCCAGCGCCCCACGCATGCTAGGCGAGCACGCCACCACTGCGCCACAATCCCAGCCCCGGGGGTCTTAATTCTTGCTATTGCATAGTTTACAATCTTGAGCAACATGATTTATTATTAAATAAAATATACAGAACATTATCTTTTAATAATCATTGTACAAATACATAGAATTTTAAATAAATTCAGGTCATTAAAAATTTGTTTTTGCTTTTCTATAACCAAATCATTTTTTGCAGTTTTTTAAAAAATAAGCTGAAGCAAATCACTTTAAATATTGAGAAAATGAATAATTTGCTTCCACAATCTGACAGAAATTCTATACTGATTTTAATTTAATCTAGAACAGAAACATTCATTATTCATTAAATGGTATGAATAAAAGTTTGATGACAATTTCCATTGTCTTTTCTTAAGAACAATTTGATTGGTTCACAGTTGACCACAGTGTCTTCACTCAAATATATTTAAGATCTAGGTCAAATGAGTCAAAGTATTAAGAGTATAGCTATTCATTTACAAACTTAAAATAAACACAATAATCTTAAACTATAGGTCACCACAATTTAAGGTTAAAATATTGATATCCTAAGGAAATAATTGAAGAGTTTATTTTAGGGGATAAACTATTAAACATTATTGGAATTTCATCCTTTCTATTCAGCTACAATAAATATCAGAAATAAGATTTAGGATATAAAAAACAGGGTATTTTTTATTTTGTTTTAATGAATAGATCTTATAAAACATTCATAACATATTTACTATATTTTAAAATGGATCATGAATAAAATAAATTGAATTTTACTAATTAGTCTGTTGGCTAACATAATTTTTTATGACTCAGAATGGAATTTCCTGCCATTCCTTGAATGTGGCAAACTGGCAGAGTTATTTTTTTGGGCTACCAGAAGAGTATTTAATGTGTTGGAGTAATACAGAGAATACAAAAAATAGCTAAACATGTCACAGAGGAAATTTACATCGTTTAGTAGAGTTGTTAATTTCCTTAATTTAAGGGCAATAAAATCACCACAATAATATATTCTTACTATAGGTTAGATTAAAATGTTAATCCCTCATATGTCAATTCTTTTTAATGTTAGGAAGTTGCTGGTATGACATGGAAAAGCTGTCAAAATGAAGGAAAACAGTTCTTTCTCTTATAGGTTTTTTCCCCTTACCTTAGAAGATGAAGAATCACATTCTTGACATATCCATCCATAGCCTGTTTGTTTAGGAGACTTTTTCAAAGGAGGATCCAAACAGCCAAAATGGTAACAGAGTCTGCATTCATCACACCTGCAGGGTAAACAGATTTATAGGATATCTAAATAATATAAAAACCAACTGTTTCAAAGACAGAAAAATAAAACAATTATACATTTCAATTTTAACACTGTTAATTCTATCCTTTGCTCATAATATTATTAAATTAATATTTATGACAAAGGCAAACTAAACCTGAAATAAATGTTTTAGGAAAAAATGCAACATTAATATAATTGACAAAACAAATACCATTCAGAACATTATGATAACAGAAATGTTAAGAGCACATGAATAAATATATATAAATTATAGGTACTCCAAACTAAAAATCACAACAATTTCAGTTTTGAACTTAAAATAATTCATCATTTGTCCATTGGATAGTTTAAAAAACATTTACTAATAGAAGATACATATAATTCAAGGTTATGAATTCAATAATACATTGTAATTATTTTAAAACTTTTAGAACTCTAAAGAATTACACTAGGCTACAATCAATGCTACACAATTTTCACCTCATTTGTTTCTCTAAAGTGGACTGTAAATGAACTTTATAAAATTTATAGCATGCTAATGCAATCTACAACAAATAAAAATAATCTTCATGTATCAAATAAAAGATTTCTTATGCATTTCTTACATAAAAGTATTTCTTATGTAAATTTCTTTAAGAATTTAATATTGTTCTCTCATAATTACCTGTCACTTTTTCGGTGCATTTGGTTGTTCAATGTATTACCTAGTACATTTTAACTTTTTAACAAATGTTTTGATAGTGTCTTGTCACCTATGATGTACAAAATCTAAAAAAACTATCATACCTATTCTTCGTTTCAGACAATCTCATCCTGCTGACAATGAAGAAAAATCTGTATTATTTCAATGTTTTGTAAGAATTTTGCATCAATTGGAATAACAAGACCAAAATTTCACAACAAATACCAAAGATGTATATATCTTATAGAATGAGTTATAGTCCTCATTTTCTTTGTGCTTTTTTAAATTAAAAAATACTTTGTCAATCAGTCTGTCAGATCTTTTTCTTATCGCTTACTGATTTAAGAAGTGAAAAACCAGGGAATCTACAACTAAGAAACCAGGGGAAATTTTTATAAATATTTATTGCTTGAATGAATTAGTACAAAATTACAACTCAGTAAACTTTATTCAGAAAATAGAGGAAGGAGCTATTCTTAAACAAAAACCACATCAAGAAAAACAATTGACTTTAAGAAATCATCACAATAAGGGAAGCTATCAATCCCTAGTTTTAGTAAATATTTCATATCATGCAAAACACACGCACACACACACCATTTTAGAAATCAAGCAAGCTTGCTATCTGGCTATAAAGAAGTTTAAAACACATAACATCATAAGTTTATGCACTTTTTTCTCTACATTTTCCTGATGAACAACGTAAATATACATGTTTTTCTAAAACCTTTTAGACTCAAAACATGAACTTGAAAAAAAATATTTATTGTAATTCTAGCTACAAGAATAGATAAAATGAAACAGCACTAAGTACTGTATTTACTATGCCATATTACAAATAAACCAACCAACAATCAATTTAAAAGGAGTCAAATTTTTCAAATACATGTTGTTCTGCTATTAAGAAAAAATAATATATAGCTAACTTTGAATGTAAAATAAGAAGATTAAATGGTAAACCCACACAATTTCATGTTCTTTCTCAATATAACTTACTCATTTTTCAATACCTAAAATTTCAATTACATTAAGCATATGGGTATAGAAACCTCCCAAATATAAATGTTTCTGAGTTTATGAGAAGGTTGAGATTTCTATACAACTGGAGGGCACAGTGATTCAAACATGAAACAGTTCACTAATCTTTGATGGGAAATTTTAAAAGAATCACAATCATTTTCATTATCAAAGGACTATATTAAATATGGTTTATCTTTGTCATCTTAGGGGCATCAGTATGAATAACAAATGCTCCTGCATTTCTAACTATGACAGGTTCTTATACTTGGAGTGAATACCATTAGTCTGCTATCTTGTTTTAATTCTGATGTTCAACTTTTCCAGATCTTCAGGGTTCTTACTTGCTTGAAAATCACTAGGCCCTAGTTCCTATTATCAGTGTATCTGTCTAAGCATATTTTTTCCCAATATTAACTTGCTGATTTGGGAACCAGACCACTAAAACTATTAAGACTATGTAAAAATGACAGTAACAAGATATGAAAATGACAACTTCTGAATTAAGCACACACACTTACTTTTAGTTATTAACTACAGTCTTTTTTTCTTAACTTCACATTGCTGGGCAACGTTCCATATAGTTCAGACTGATAAGAATCCTAGTTTTTCTCAGATGAAGAGTTACATTAATACTGTCCTAGTTCACATCAAATTACAATCTAGTTACTGCATATCTGCTTTAAAACTATCAATTTACAAGTTATTTCTAAGTATAACTCAAGGAAAATACACGGTGAATGTAATAGTAAATCAGGATTCATTATCTCCATGTACAAAGGTGATTTTTGTTGGTATAGCTATCAATTTTCACATAAAAAATTAAGAATATTGATATGGCTTCAATCTGCCACTGGCTTCAATTACTTGTAAAATCAACTCGAGAACAAATAAAATAAGGGAAAAGAAAGCTCTGTCAGAAGGTAATCTGATGTATATGCTATCGAGAAATGCCCTAATCCTCACCAATTGATTGTTTTATTAGCATATCTTTCAGAATGACTTGGTTGATGTGTAGAATCCTAACGTATTTTCATGCTTCCAGAGAATTAGGGGTGATAGGGAAGTACTCTAAAACTCTAGGTAACTCACCAGTAAGTAAAAATTGCAATTCCAAGACTAAACAGTAAAAAAGAGTGGCTAATATTCTTAGTAACTACCAAAATTCAAGAGTAGGAGGGGAATAACCCAATCCTTAAGTCAATGGCTTTGTTGATAAACAAATAAATATAGAAATATAAGCTCTTTGTAGAAATTTCTAAAATTCTTTTAAGGCAGAAAAATTTTAGCTATTTCTATCCTAGAATATTAAATTGAAAAAATCTATAGCACTAAGTGCTGAGAACAATAATATTCTGAATTACAGAAGTGAACTCTTAACAGAATCTGTAAAAATTAACATACCATAGACAAATGTAACAGATATATTAAGAACTCTAGAAATAAAAGTACAATGCAGATGATCAAAATAGTGGATTGTTTACTTCACACACACATATACCACTCTGTAATCTTTATCAAATCTTGTTAGCCAACAAATTCTGGCTATGTTGAAAAATTAAGTCAGTTTAAAAACTTAAAAACCAGAATTCTTATATATGAATCTGTAATCATCTGCTACTTAAAAGCTGTAACAGTGTTAAAGTAGTTATTGATCAATTATGGTCTCTACCTCTACTTCTAAAATATATCTGAAAACACATTAATTGCAGCATATACTATAGCATGTATTTATCAAGATAAATAGTGAATAAAATGTTTTTAAAAAGTTTGTAAAAAGATTCATTGACCCACAAAAGTATGGTGATAAAGCACAATATACTTTATTAAACAACACAAATGTCTATATGATAAAAATTATTATAATATACCAATAGCACAGTATGAAATAGGAAGACAATGTCTTGAAATACTAAAAGAGAATATAAAACTAACCTATTAAAAAACCTGAATTTTCTAAATAAAATGCAAACTGGACATTTAACCATCTTTAAAGCCTCTAATGTATACTATGCACATTAACACTAAGGGACATTCTAAAATTAAAATTTTAAAGGTAATAAAATGAATTCTATTATAAGATAAAATAAAACTGGATTTTTAATTTGACTCTTACTAAAGACAACTTCCTAATATTAGATTCATATTGCCTATAGACATAAATAACACAGCAGTTTCATATGATCTTTTACACATTGATTCAACAAAATAGAGTGACCAAATAAACACAGTTCTACATGTATTTAAAATACTTACTTAGCATATGATTAAGATAGCACCCTAGACAAAGAAGAGGAAGAAAGTGATTTATCTTCATATGTGCTATGTATGGTCCATACAAGTAATCAATCAGATGTTTACTGACTATTGACTATATGCAAACAGTTCTACTTCTTTCCTTGCCTAGGAGATAGGCTAACAGCCAGTCTTTGAAAGGTTTTAATTCCCTTTATTTCCATTTGGTAAGTTCATTAGAGGAATAAACTAAGTGATTACTTTTCAAAAACTAAAACAAGTATACTTTCTATGCAAATAATTTATAGCCACATGATAAGCAAAACTTCAAGAAGAAGCAAAATCCATAGTATAGACTTAAAAAGAGACTCACATTTCTTATGATCAAACTCATCTTGATAATTATAGGTATTTTTTCACATCAATGGAACAGTTTATTTAGTTTATATAAAGCTAAAGAAAAAAACTGATGCTGAAAATAGACACTATTACACTTGTTCACTTAAAAAAATACACATCAAGAGAATTGATGAGTTGGATTTTCTGATTTTTTTTCACCATTTCTATGTAAAACTTCACATAAGAAAATTTTTAAACATTAGTCTTGGATATTAGCATTACTTAAATAAAAATCTCTTTGGCAGCTCAAACACACAATCTATTAACCATAGTGATAGATTTATTCATTGAACAGTGGCCAATTATTTCTACTACACATCTTAATAGATGGAGAAAAGATGGACTGTCACCCATTAAATCACTTTTAAAACAATACAGATTTGAACAAAATTCTCCATTCTGGAATAACAATATCAGAGTAACATTTAATATCAATAAATACAATATTTTATTCCTTATAACTATTTTAGTGCAAATCACCTAATTTTATAATTATATAAAATAATTAGAAACTGGCTTTTTAGTAATGTTTAACAAATATCAAACTATGTGAAAGAACTCAACCTATTTTATTAATGCCACTAGCAACTTCTATCACAGACAATAATGAATGAATGAGTAGTAAGAAATATAAGGAAAATATTCTTTACACATAAAAGTTAATTCATTGAAATAGTATTTGGAAAATTATTCAAATCAAAATTCTTATTTAATAGTTACATAATGGTATCAATTCAGTTAATTACATGTGCAGCAGCCAGGTTACAAGATTAAAATTAAATAAATAAAACATAAAACACAACAATTGATAAAAAAATATGCAATAAGGTCAAGTATCTCTTCACAGCATGAGAGAATGATTTCCATACCTGAAATGTCTGCTTTGTTCTTTAATAAACTGATCTCCATCTGCTCATGCCCTTGGAAAATTTTTAGCAGTACAACCTGCTGTGTTAAAGCTCCACGTAACTTTGTATTTCCCTGTTTATAATTAACTAATTATGCTCTAATCAATAGTGTAGATCCTGATTTTACAATGTAAATCAGATAAAGAGATAATGGCTAGGGGTCAATCTCATTTTATTTACAAAGCCCAGCATGAGCATCCAATTTCATTAAATCTTATGTACCTGAACAGCAGTGAATCTTATTGGCAGGCTAACAGAAAACCTTAAAGTGAGCAGTAAGACAAAGAGGCCTACATTTTTAGAAGGAAGTATTTGCACAGCATACCCATCTTAGATCACAATCCTTGATGTTATATAAATTTACAAAGTACTGATTCAATTCAAGTGGATAGGAAAAAAATTCTCCCTCCCTATAATATGTGATACTAAGTTGTCTCTTAAGTTTCTGAAAATTTAAAAATCTTTTGAAGAATGTAAATACTGCTCTCTGCTAAAGGCCTTCTGAATTTCTTGAATAGATTTTGGTGAAATACCCATGAAATAGTCTTGTGTTGTGGATTAAGTAAAAAACACTGGTGAAGAAGGAACTTTAAATATTTAAAGAATGGTTTTATTAAGTAATAGGATATAAAACAGGGATATGGAATAATGAAGTAACTATTATTTACTGGTCAGCAATCATAATATCATAAATATAAAATCAGATAAACATTCAATAAACACACAAATGACAATGATATATAAATGAAGAATAAATATAATTTCTGAACTTGGAAGGCTAAATTTTGTTTTTGTATTTAATCATAACCCTAATTTCAAGTTTTCTTTTCTTTTAAACAAAAGTATCAGTAATAGTGAAAAAATGTTCCTAGATCCCATGTGTAAAAAACAATGCTGTTTCCAGTGTAAAATAAACATTTAACTAAACTTACAAAGGAAATTGCATTTTATGCGTTGTAAATGAAACTACTACAGACCCTTTTATCTAGAAATAAAGTTTTACAAAACTAAAGGAACTCTGGAGGAGATTAAAGCCACAATTAATCAATGTTGAGCACAACATAATGATTTTTTGAAAATATATGACTGGTTGTCAAAGTGGTGTTCCTGGCAAGCTAAAATCACCATCACCTGGGAACTTCTTACACATGCGAGTTTTCAGTCCTAATATCAGACCTACTGAATGAGAAACTCCAGGGAGACAAAGAGAGTAGGTGGAAAGGGGGAAGCCACAAGGAGAAAAGAGGAGCCAAATGAATTCTAACAAATCCTTCCTGATACTAATGCATGATAATAAAGTCTGAGAAGCACTACTATTTACTACTAAGTCATTCTTGTGTTTCAGAACATTTAGTTTCCTTCCCAATATTTTAGTTTCTTTCTTTTCCTATTCTGTGGAAAATAACTGTCATTTATCTGATTTCTCATTTTCTCTTACATGTATTTGTGAAAGATTAACCATTAACCCTCAGTACACATTAAATTTTTTCTCTGAACTGCAATTGGACCAATTACAGATAGGAGTTAATTTTGTACTACAAATATATGAATGTTTAGGAGATTATTATGAGAAAATGCTTCATTCCATTATCTTCAAAAATTCTTCTATACTTTTATACAATTTTTCATCTTATGAATTATGCAGTTTATATTTGTAATGTGACAAAGTTCTTAGGCTTAGCACCAAACATAGAAGAGAATATCCACTACTGAAAATTGCAAGATGAAGAATGACAATTTCAGAGTATTTTAATTAAAACTAAAGTGAAATAAAGTTTAACAGTGATGCCAAAACCACAACACCTAATGATTTCTCAAAACACAAGCAAATAAGTATTAATTAGTATTTTCTTACCATAGATTAAAAGAGAGTGAGGGCCAAATATATTAGCACAGATCATTCAGAACATGGTATTCTTTCATGTTTCTTAAAATGAGATGGAAGTCAGAAATAGTAATAATTACCAACTTTCTCTTAAACTTAAGTAGTGATAAAGTCTTTTCTTATTCTTAAAAAAAGCCTTTTCTGAAAGATTATTAATATTTTCCTTCAATGAGTCCTTTCAATAATAATCTGTTTATATGTAATTTCATACACATTTTACTTCTATTAAACATTTTATCCAATCATATGATTCCTATAACTATAGACTACTAGCATATAGCAACTTTATACTTACACTTGGATTTGAATATCTGTAACACTGCCTATTCTACTCCTAAAGTTTAAACTATTTTCACTTGCTACTATACCAGAAAGGAAGTCCAAAATCACATTTATAAATCAGGAAATTCCAAGAGACATGTTGACGATTTACACGTATATGTGCATTTCGATTTCAGCAAAAAGTCTCTTCTAAATCAGTTCAAGATTGAGTGGTGGAATAGTCAATATATTTCTGTCGTTGGCTTAAAACTGGATCATTAAAAGTTGAAGATCAAATTTTAATTCTGTAAATCTCTGAAAAGATACAGTTGTTGAAGATCTTTCAGCTGGCAGGTTGTACAGTCAACAAGCTTTGTATTTCCCTCCTTATTTCATAATGCCATATTAAAGGTTGAAAAATATTATGTTATACTGAACACAGAAAGTTCATATTAAATAAAACAATAAGGACTGAATAAATTTGAGTATTTCTAACAATTACCTACAGACCCACAGGCATATTTTTACTCATGAGCTTAAAATCTAAAATTGTAAAAATTCATGCTAATAATATTAATACCTTCACACTAGGACTAACAAGTCAAAAATAGAACGTCATATGCTTCACAAGTCTTTCACTTTTGCTGAATATTATAAATAGAAATAATGTTTAATATAAGAGTCTATAGTTGTTCCCCAATGCAGTGGCATTTCGCATATGAATATATGTATTAAGTTGGATGAAGCAGATTAGCAGACTAATAGAAAGCATTGTCTTTCTTGCTTGTTACTGGTATTGTTCAACAACAGGGAGAACATATTGCATTTAAGTCCCACAGACTTCTGTAACTCTTCAGTGAGTCCAAACACTGTGTACCATCATTTGCCAAAGAAGCAAGAGGGAAAGACATTCACTTAATAGGACAATTCTGAAAAGACATTTATCCAGTATTTTTCAACAATGCACATATGGAATATTTCTGATTAGTGCAAAAAAAGAAAGAAAGAAAAGAGAAAGAGAGAGAGAGGAAATAGGGGAAAAAAAAAATCCACACAGGCAAATTAACTGCCTTGTCAGTCCAAGTAACAAACCAATCAATTACATTCTATTCAAACCTGACAAGCAAAGGCAACTTTTTGCAGTGATAAGCTTATGGAAAGGACAAGATAGCTGTTCTCCTTTACTTTATGTACTCTATTGAGAGTTATATCCACATTTTTTAAATCACACTTATAAAAGAGGTTTCCGGGATTGCCTCCGAGGATGAGCTGTGGCAGAGTTGGGTCTCATGAAGGGTATCTACACAGTAAAGTGATAAGAAAAGAACATTAACATTTAAAGATCATAGCAGCTCTGTACTACGTCTTAAGAAACATACTAATAACACCACAGTAGATTCAAATAACATATGATCTGATCCAAAGATATAGATAACCTAAACCTAAATGCCATGATCTTGTGTAAATTCTCATTGGTTATAATTGAACTTTATCATCTTTGGAAACACTGAGTTGCCTCCTCTTGTATTATTATTACTTTTAATTATCAAAATAAACCTATTTTACTAAAATAAAGAAGTGTAAAAAGATGAAGTGCTTGTATTTATAAAGAGACACATATATTTGATTAATAAGCTTTTTGACAAATAGCAGTTTGCTATTATTTTCACCAAATACGACAATTTTAACAATGTTTGAGAAAGCATGCAACTGTGCTGAAAACAAGCAAACCTAATCCATGTTACTGGGCTGGTTATACTCAAGTAGTCTTAGGGAGGAAATTTTCAAAGTGATTTTTATCCCCTGTGCCTACATTGCCTTCCTTCCTAAGACTTCACTAAAAATACTGGGCTACCATTATTTACTACCTTGTCTTTATATTCAGAAGAGAAGTTTTAAGAGCTTGGTAAATAGAAATAACATTTTTGACTGTGGTAAATATAAGAATTTGTCATTTCCTTCATATATTTAGATTTGTGTAGATGAGGTGAAATTGCCAAGTAGTCAAATCATAGAAAAAGTTCCTTTTTTATATTTAACTATTAGAGAGATGTGTTTAATGCTTCTAAGTTCTGCTGAGAAAAAGAAAGTGAAAAGTGGCACACAGACAAATAAAGCACTACTGAGGAGAGCTACCATGCTAAACAGAATAACCTCCAAAGAAAGTGAAACAAAAGGGTACAAGAAAAAAGAACATAATGTGAAACACAGTTTTCAGAGAAATGCTGTATTTATCAACTTATGAGGAATAACAGAAAGAACTGATTCTATTGAATAGTGGGTGATACATGCTAACTTTTCTCACTGCTTTAGTCTCTAAGTAAAAAGCTTTGAGCACATTCTTAATCTGATATTTTGGCAAGTGCTTTTCTGCAGGTTAAGCATCACTGGAAAAGCATAATGCAAGAGGAAGCAACCACATCATTAGTAACAGAAGTACAATTAACTCTTAATTACATGCATAAATAGTGGAGAGGAGCAGACAACTGAAAAAATTATTTGTATTTGACCCTAATTTGACGTTGAATATAGAGACATTAGATATTGTGAAAATCTGCTTTAAATCTCAGTTAAATCCAAGTTGAAGTCTGAGAAAACTAAAGAGCTATTGCTAATGCTCTTCCATCTAAATTTCAATTAATATTCCAAATCTCTCTTAATGTCAGGATAAGTGGCGTGACTTGTCTTGGCTCCTATTTTTTGAGGACAAAAAGTGGTGCAGTATTTTAAATAAAAAATAAAGTTATCTTTGTATTTATTCCAAATGTACCTAGTAAGCTTACTTAAAAAATAATGTAGAGGGCTGAGATTGTAGCTTAGCAGTAGAGCACTTGCCTTGCATGTTTGAGGCCCTGGGTTCGATCCTCAGCGCCACATACAAAGCAATAAAATAAAGATATTGTGTTCATCTACAACTAAAAAAAAAATTTTTAAAAAATGTAGAAAAAAGACAATTAACTACTTTCAAAGGACTTCATGATGCATGCCCCAGTGATTCTTCACCTGTGTAGCTGGAATTGCAGGCCAAGAGGAAGTTATCTACTACTTTTGCCCCAAAAAAGTCAAATAGGTCAAAGCAGCATAGTAGTGAGGCAACATACCTAATTACTGTATGGGCTCCATAGTCAAGATAGCCTAGATTTTATCTGCAGTTCTAGCACATTCTAGTTGTGAAAACTTTTTGTTTTCCTTACCCATAAAACAAACAAAATCAGCATCTATTTTACAGGGTTTTTGTTTTTGAATATGCAACATTTTTGGGTTGTTGTAAAGATTAAATGAGATAAAATATGATACCAGCATAATGACTGAAATATATGAAGATTTCAATAAATCTTGACAACTAATGTGAAGGCTGGTAGGTTTGTCAAACAATATGGTAGTATTTTTGTGGCAGGAAAGAAATTGCCTTTTAATATATAACAACTTGTGTAATGTGATTTTAATATATAATTGGAGCAATTTCTATTCCACATTGCTTAGTACCTCTGTACTTCAGTTATCTTACATCTAAAATGGAGATATGCATACCTCATTGGACTGTTAATAAGAATGAAAGGAAATAATATATTTAGAGAACAGAGTCTGGGACCTAGTGATAATCTAATATCAGCATTATTATAATGCCCAGGCCAAAAAAAAATTTCAAGTTCAGCTGGTATCAAGATAATACAAGAAAAAGGTATGGAAATAAAAGCCAAAAATTTAAAAAAAAAATTTAAGGGAGGGAAGTAAAAATAAATAAAAAATGATTTCACTAATTTATATAGGTAACTCAGTTGACACTTAACTAAGCAGAAGTAAGCATTATTTGTAATCACAGACATTATAGTTGGCAAAATAAAGCTTAAAAACAAATAGCAAATTATTCAACAACCTCATCTTTAGGATCTATGACTTGGTATTTAAACTTCTCTAGAGTCAGCTTGTGGCTCTACTAAACCAAAGACTTCTACACAAGCCTTCCAGTTCCTCTTTTCATACACAACCCACAACTTCCTACCACCTTCACTATCCACTGGGATATAGTTCTTGATACAAAGTAAAGGCAGAAAAATGAGAATTGAATACTTGAAGGGCAAAGGGTAGTTACCAAATTTGTTAAGTTGCCAAATCTATTTTTATTCCTCTATATTTATAATCCCATAACATTAAGTGCTTCTAGAAATCTCTAATTTGACAGGCTTAAAAATAAACCTCACAATCCTCTATGATAACATTTGCCTTGTATTTGTAAAAAAAAACAAAAAACTACTGCCACTCTCCTTTCTGTTACTGGTCTACCATTCTCTCTAATTATTCAGCTTAAAGTCACTCAGTTGGGCTGGGGTTGTAGCTCAGTGGTAGAGTATTTGCCTAGCACGCATGAGGCACTGGGTTTGATCCTCAGCACCACATAAAAAATAAATGAACAAAATAAATGTATTGTGTCCATCTACAACTAAAAAAATATATATAAAAAAAAAAGTCAGTCAGTTTGATTTAACACTCCTCACTCTTTCCTCCCTCCTCATTTTTGGTTAATTATCTGCTGTAACCTTAGTGTAGCATTGTTGCCTGGTTCCCTCCAATCCTTTCAATTTCCAATTCCATCAGTCAAAGGTCCAGCCCCCATACTGGACTACCTACAGTTGCCCATTCTTTCATCACATAGGCCACTACACTATCAATTCCTCAAAGTGCTTCGCTTTGTATGAACCCTTATCTTTAATGAATCTCCATCAGGCCTCTTAAAATCTAAGCCTGAACCCAGGCCCCCTTCTTCCTGTTCTCTTAGGACAGGAAGAACACATCACTCCTAGAGTCTCACCCTGTGTCTTTATTCATGTTCATTCACCCTCCATCTTCCTTCCATCTTCCATCTTCCTTCTCAACCTCCCAGAACTCATTCTTCAGAATCCAACTCAAATATCACCTTAGAAAGACTCTGCCATTCTTTTAGGTGATTCCTTGACCATCTAAATTCTTATGCCCTCTACATAACAATAGATGAATAAACAAATAGATTTCAATATTTTTTAAAAATGTGACTCAATATAATTCTAGTAAGAAGAAATACAGGAGTGTCGTTTTTTACAGAATAGGGAGAAATGTAATTTCTTTACAAATAAAAGCTTCAGAGGAACAGTCAAAGAAATCTTCAGTCAGTATGCTCAATGCTCTATGTGAAACTCAACTTCTTTTTAAAAAGACGATGTTCATAGACCATTCTGTGAACGTTCTGTCCTGTCACAAGAAGGTCCTTGATATAATCAGTCAATTTTCTGATTCTTTAAAAACTGACACAAATGAGTGACCTGAGAGGAGAAATACGGGTGTGAAAGATTTCAGTCACTTAAAAGGAAAGTTATTGATTGATGTAATTTCACTTGGATGTAACTGAATGCCATTGATTTAGCCCTTCCTAAGTCTATCTTCCGTGTGCAGCTGTGTTGATCTGATTCACTGGGCAATTACAGACAGTGCCCTAACAGTTTCATTTAAAGCAGAACTACTCCGCTTGCTATTATTTGTAGAGAACATACTTAAAGAATTACTTTCATGTAGTTTAATCAGTCAATCCTCAGATTTCAGCTGGTTGTGTTTTATGAACTAAATCACATAGTCCTTGACTTCATGCATTAACTCAGAAATAAAAAGTAATATGTACACACATAAAGAATGCATGAAAAAATTCTACACTAAAACACATAAGACCATAATGTTCATAACATAGTTATGAAATGATAATTTATGTCTTTAATTTCCCCTTCTTCATAGTATTTTTCTCAAACTTACCTAAGTATTTTAGGAATGCAAATACATATTAAGTACTTCATAAAAAAATGTTTGAGTTCTGAAGTATACCTCTTAAATAAATAATAGAGTAAGTCAGATAAGGTTCACAGGAAAAATCATAAAAACTAAAGGACTGACATAGTATCTACAGAAAGCAGAGGAAATGTTGTTATTCATTTTTAATGTTTTTATAAATTTTGTTTCTTTCAACAAAGAACTAAAGTTAGGGTACAATAAAACAAAATTTGGTTAAATAACAGGGTATCCTTGTCTAGGATAAAAATGAACATCATGAGAACCAATCTAGGTAAATGGAAAGAAAATATTGTTTTGGGGAGAGAGAATAAATTCTGAAATTCAGACTTTAACTTTCAGATAATAATATACCCAAGTGAATAAAGTTAATGAGAACACTCTTATGGAAAATATATAAGACTTTAAAGAGAAAATCAATATTTCCTAATAAATAAATATCTTGAAATTTCTCTGGTAAGTCATTTCATTTATTTGTTTGTTTCTAATTCTAGTTCTACTAATAAAGAAAATGTAATCCAAAATTCTAACTGATAAAATAATCATAGAAGAGACAATCTCACCCAAATCTACTTCTTATCCTATGGATATACAGGATAAGCCATGAAATATAAAAGAAGTAATATTATGCATATGGAAATATATATACATACACATATACATACACATACATATGAATTTATTCATTTTCAAACTGTGATGTGCTATCAAAAATATTTAATGGCTAATACCTTAGAAGCGTTAAAACAGCTGTTCTGCCAACTACCCCCTTTAAGCAGTTTGTCATATAAAGCCAATTAAGGGAGTAGACTATTGATCAATAAATGAAATATTTGTCTGGCACAGTGGTGCATGCTTGTAATCCCAGCATCTTGGGAGCCTGAGGCAGGAGGAGCACAAATTCAAGGCCAGCCTCAGCAATTTAGCAAGGCCCTAGACAACTTAATGAGAACCTGTCTTAAAATTTTTAAAAAAGAGGAGAAGGGCCTGGGGATGTATCTCAGTGGTAAAATGGCTCTGCATTCAATCCCCAGTACCCCCTATCTATCTATGTATGAATGAATAAAAACAAAAACAAAACTGTGGTGAAAGCACCAGCACTTCATTAATTTATTTATATATATATATGTATGTATATATTTATTTTTAAATTCATCAAATCATAAACTAGGCTTCAATATTGTCAGGCAATCCTTCCACGTTTTCCTAAGCAGCTTGAACTTCGATTCCTAACAGCACCTCTTTTCATTCTCATATTTATGACTCCATTATTTTTTTTCTTCCTCTTTTCTTTAGCAGATAACCTCACTTTACATAGAAGACAGAAGCCATTAGACAGAAACACATAAACTTTCTAATGCAACCTACAAACTTGCCAACATCGGTCAGCATATCTGACCACAGATCTCTCCTCACTTTGTGTTCCATTTCCCTTCTAAGCCAGTCTTTCTACCAGTCTTATAGATCTGTCCTCCTTAACTTTGATTATTTTCGTACTCTTCTGTATCTTGTGTTGCTCCTTTTTTACCAATTCCTTCCCTTGACTCCCAAACATTCCATGTTTCCAGATGCTGTCTCTCACAGGACAGTTTTTTTTTAGTGTTCACTACCTCTGACTTCCCTGCACATAGTAGTGTTCTATCCAAGGCCCTTTTCTCATTGTATGCTTTCCTCTGTGATCTAATCTTTAACATCTCTTTATTTATCACTTTAATGCTGAATACTCTCAAATATTCTAGCCAGCCACTCTCTCCCCTTCTTTCTTTCTTCTGTTTTTCAAGCAAGGATGGTCTACCCACTCAGTATGCTGTGCTTTACTAGCAACTGTGTTTGACTCTTTGATAATCCTTGTAGCACTGTATTGAAACTCTCCTATTTAGAGTCGGATTTTTTTTTCAGTTGTCCCCTCACCTTCAGTCTTTGAACTTAATGGAGTTTTACTAAGCTTTGTATCTCAGTCAGGATAATCTTTGGCATACTATACAGTCTTTCAGTAAGTTTTTGAATGGATAGTATATAAAAGGTCACAGAGTTAGTGAAAGGCTTTGAATGTAGACCTCTTGAATTCCATGTTCATTATCATAGTGTTTCTATGATTCTGTGTTATTACAAAATTTTAGTCTTTTAAAGGACTTTTACAGTGTACAGTTCTATCTTTATATGCACTATGGAGTAAATGGAGTATAAAATGGAGTATATGTACTTTCTAAAGACTGTTGTTTTAGTGTATTAACTCATTATTTTAGTTGTTTAGAAAGAATGGCTTTGCTTTCACTGTGAAGTCTTGTAATTGTTAAATACATGAATACTAGTCTTTGACAGAGTCATGTTGCTATAGGGAACTGGGTTTCCACATTTCCCTTCTGTGACAGCTACTTACAGTCTTTGAAGTTTCATTCAGTCAGTCGTCTGGTCAATTTGGTGATCCTGATAGGTTTCTTGACCTTTCAGCTTCATAGTCATATTTTAAATTCTTCCCCAATATATTATTACTATTACAATAGTACTAATATATAAAAGTACTATTATATAAGTGTTGGCCTTGCCAGGCACCATGGCGCATACCTGTAATCCCAGCTGCTTGGGAGGCTGAGACAGGAGGATTGCAAGTTTAAAGCCAGCCTCAGCAAAGGTGAGGCCCCAAGCAACTCGGTGAAATCTTGTTTCTAAATGAAATACAAAAAGGACTGGGGATGTGGTTCAGTGGTTAAGTGCCCCTGAGTTCAATCCCAGGTAACAACAACAACAAAAAAAAAAAGTGTTGGCCTTATAAATTTCTTAGACCTTCTTGTTTTGATCCCCCAAAATAATCTGTAGTGGCAGTGTGTGATTTACTAGCATCAGATAGTATTTCACAATTACCTGGTTTAAATTATATACACAAAAGATATTCTTGATGGCTTTAATGTCATTTTTGAGAAGGAGATTTGAGGTTTATTTTATTTACATATAAGTTTCTCTAGTAAATGGTACTTCTGAGCAAAGGTTTATCTTAGGTTTTTATTTGCTATGTTGAACTGATAGTAGCCAAGTTTTTAATATTTAATTAACCTTTGTGCATGAATTCTTTAACTTCATAAAATTAACTTAATTAAAATTTTGTAAAACATTTCATGTTTTACTCATCTACCATACTAAAATAATACCATGCTCATTCCTAGTTCCCTTTGGGTGAATACAGTCTACATATATAACAATTTTGTAGCATACACTTATGTATTAAAATAAATTTTTTCATTCCTTTGTAATTATCATGGAATCTATAAGAGATGAATATTTATTTATGCTTATTTGCTACAGTTTGTAATTTCCCTTCTATACAATGTTTTAGCTCTTTTTATTTGGAATTTGTGCTTATTTGGTGGGGCTAATTTTCCTATTATAATAACACTATACATGTCCTTTTCTGTAGTACAGCACTTCTTTCTTTGAATATTTTCTTGGGATAAATTCCCAGGTAGAGGGTTATAATTTTTAATAAAGAATATTTATATGACTAACAAAACCAAAATGTTAACAGAAATTTCTCCCTAAAATGAAAAAGTAGATTTACATATGAAATAAACTGAATTTATAAAATGCTTTAAAAACGCCTGACCACCCAAAATACTGTATTATTTTTCATTATTTTACAAATCACTTGACAATTTGTGTAATACTTGTGAAAGAAAATAAGTCAAAGTGTGTACATATATGTGAGAAAATAAACAAATTTCTTTCTGAAGTGAATTATCATGCAAAAATAAATTTTTATACTGAAAGAAACGAGGTTAAAAATTGTTAAAACTTATAAAGTTATGTCCTAACAACAGTGATTGCCCTGGGTAATTTAATCTCTATGTTAGTTTTAAGTTTATTTCATCTTTTGCCTCCATTCAACTTCTGAAAAGTATCATAATTTTCCTAAATTATTCATTTCTTCTTACATCTGTAAAATTCCTATCCAATGCAAGAAAAGAATAATAGAATTAGTCTCACCTATGTGTCTATGTGTGTCATGCACATACATACACAGAATGTGTGATGAAGCCAATAGTATAAATGAAATCACCTTGAAATTAATTATCAAGTGAGAAGGGTACTGGGAGTCAACTGGATAGCTTGTGGACATAATCCAAGTCAGCAAGAGACAGTGAAAGGAATAACTGCATGAATGAACACTAACTTAGAAGTCAGAAGCTGAAAAATATGGCTCTATAGCTAAGTACCTACATTTAAGATAACAACAACAAGGTAAAAAAAGAAAAGCTCTGCTTTCAATTGCCACAGAATCACCCCAGCAAGCCTCAGGAGCTTTCAAGCCGTTAAGCAATATCTTTCAGATTAGCAGTAAAGCAGACTCAGTTATACATTACAAAACAAAGTATAGCCTTATTTCTTTAATGGTGACCAAAATTAGATTAAGATATAATCAGATATAATTTAACTGACTATATTTCTAATAAAAAAAAGTAATGGTAATGAAAAATAATGATAATTATTTCAATGAAAGAGGTATTATCTTTTTAAACACAAGAAGAATATTATGGGTAATAAAATTCATTTAAGAATTTAAAATGTATCATAACTCATACAGCAACATAGCTATAAAAAATGAACTGAATAGAACCTATATTAAAATAAAAAAGAACAAAAACTTCTAACCCAATCTAACCAAAATTTCTTTATTAGCCAAATTCCCATGCATATCTGATCACTGTAACTCTTAAAATATTAAGTAAGAACCATCTTAATTAGAACTCAGATTCTTTTTCTCTCCTTGGATGTGTACCAAGTATTAGTTTGGGACGTACAATATTAAAATTAATTTAATTATTAACACATAGTGCTTATACCCTAAGATTTATGGGCTAAGACATAAGAACTAAGCATAAATAATTGAAAAGCACCCATCTCACAGAACAGGGAGAAGTTATTTCACAAAGAAAATATAACATATGAAGTAAAATCAAGTGGCATACAAGGACAGTTTTGGAAGGAGAAATAATGGTCTAAATATAGATCACTTAAATTTATGAATGGCTGGAAATGAAGACAAAAAGATAAACTCAGGCCAGGTTGGAGGGCCTTTTAACTCACGTTATAAAGTCTGGGTTTACCTTCCAAGAAATGAGAAGAGTCTAGGTAAATTTACGTACACTAGGATTAAATTCCTTTTTTTAGTAGAACAACTGTATAAAAACGAGAACCGTTCAAACTAGAGGTGTTGGTTATAGCAACAGTCCAGGAACAAGTTGATGAAGGTGCATAAGCACCTTCTATTCATTTAATTCTCAAATAATTCTAGAGATAGAAACAATTACTATCCCCAGTTTACAGGTAAGAAAACTAAAGCAAAGAGATTACATAATCAGCTCAAAGTCAAGCCCAATAAGCCCTGGACAAGGATCTGACACTAAAATACTTGGCTTCAGAATTCAAGCACTTAACCACTCTGGTTTTTTGTTGCTGTTGTAGCTGTTTGTTTTGTTTTTTTAAAGTGTCATGTTTTACCAGTGATAAGAACTAGCATAAAAAAAATTACACCATGAAATCAAAAAAAGTTCTAAATTGTGTGCAAGTAAGAACATGTAACAACAAATCCCACCATTATGTACAATTATAACAAACCAGTTCAAAAATGTGAGGAAAAAAGGGAAAGAAAAGTTTTAAAGGGAAAGGTTGGTCAACAATGTTTAATAGTAAATAGGCAAAATGGTAAATGAGGCAAATAGGATAAGCACTTAAAAATGAAAGGGCCATTAAATTTAGCAATTTGGAGTTCACAAGTGGAAATTGTTTTTGCCTTTGGAATCAATCATCAAACATATATATAACATCTTCACAGACCAAAACACTACACAAAAGATTACAACATCCACAAACAGCTTTGCCATGTTCTAAAATTATCAGTCCTAATATTTAAATATTAACAAAGTAAGTCTCTGAAAACTGATAAATTATTTTTAAATTGACAGGAAAATATGATATATACTAGTAAAGAAAACAGCATTTTTTATTAAGCTAATGCCATGAGGTATTGTATTATTCTTAAATAATATTATTTCAGCAGATCTTTAAGCATACTGCTAAGTAAAGCTGTACATGATCATTAAATGGACAAAGATGGATAATATGCACTTATTGCCAAAGTAATGAATAAGATATTAGTTGGCTATTTCATAATAAACATCAGATTCAGTTTTTTAGATGTACATAAAACATAAAAATTTAAATTTCAGTTTGGCAAAAAGTAGCATTAGCAAACAAGGCAAAATCAAAGAAAGAAAAACCCAACAACCTGGAAGAAAATATTTGTAACTCATACAAAGATGTGATAAATTCATTTTAAAAAAAGGAAAAACCTCTATAGAGAGGCACTGAATATGGAAAGATAATTCAGTTAAGAAAACTCAAATACCTAATCAACATATGAGTAAATGTTCAACCTCATAGTTACAAAATACATTTAAAATGTCAATTTCTACCCATCAGATTAACAAAAATCCTTGCTATGACATAATTACATGCTCATGCTGAGTGGGAAATGAAATACCATTATCTATTAAAATGTAAAATTTGCATACAGGTTGACCTAACACACATACTTTGGGGTAGAAATTAAAGGAAAAAAAATAACTTTCCTTAATAAGGAAATACTACAGTAAATTAATGGTACATCTATACTATCATATCTTATTTTAAAAACTGATTTCTTTCCATATTTACTGAGAAAAAGTCTATGATGTGCTATCAAGTCTGGGGGAAAAAATGTCAGGGTAATAGCTATAATGTGAAGGAAGAGAGGAACAGCCAACCAGCCCTGACTATTCTGCTTGTACTTAGAGAAAAGAAGTGTGCATACCTGTAGAGCAGTCCCTCTTATATCCATAGGGGATATGTTCTGAGATCCCCAGTGGACACCTGAAAGTGTGGGTAGTGCTGAACCCTATGTGTACTATGTTTTCTCCTCTATGTCCTGTAATGTTACACAGTACCTTCCATTTTATGCCACTGCCTCCTTTGCATCACTACTCTTGCCATTGGGGGACATTAAATAAGGGTTACTTGAACACAAGCACTGTGATACTGTAAGAGTTCATGATAACTGAGACTACTAAGTGACTAATGATCTGGCAGTACATACGGGGTGGATACGCTGGAGAAAGTGATGATTCACATGCTTGTAAGGATAGCACGAGATTTCATCACACTATTCAGAATGGCACACAATTTAAAACTTAGGAACTGAATTTCAGTAATTTTCCATTTCATATTTTCAGACCACAGCTGACTGCAGGTAACTAAAGTGAAGATAAAGGGGACAACTATAGACTAGACTAATTTAATTTACTCAAATGGGGAAGTTTAGAAGTTAAAAAAAATGACATGATACTTTATATCAAATAAGTAAATTAATATATGTGTTCTAATGCAGCATGTCATTAATCATGTTTAAAATAATATCTTGATACATGAAGATATTTTACTAGTGTTTTCAATTTTTTTTCAGAATGCTTGTATGTGTATATATATTCTCCCCTTAACATTTTGAATTTTAAGTTCTATAATTATAGTAACAGTTTATAAAAATAGTAATCTTGATATTGAACCCAGGGCACTTTACCACTGAGCTGTATCTCCAAGTCCTTTTAATTTTTATTTTGAGACAGGGTCACACTAAGTTGCTCAAGGTCCCACTAAATTGTACTCAAACTTGTGATCCTCCTGCTTCAGCTTCCTGAGTTGAGATTATAGGTATGAGCCACCATGCCCAGCCAAAAACAGTATCTTAAAGTATCTTTTTATATATTAATTATGTAATGTTATGGCCAATAAAAGCAATCACAAATCATGTTGTTTCAGATAAAAAAAATTCTCCATAAACCTCTGCTTGAATCTACCTATTACCCCATAAAGATTCTCTACCTTCCTAGCTATGCTCACAGAGCTCCTCTTCTCTTCTGAATGCATTACTCCACTCTCTTCTCTTACATTTAACAAAACTCATTCTTTATAGAGCTGCACTTGTTTTATTAGCTACCACTCATTCTTAAAATTATTTCACTAGGTAATTCTCTACCAACCAAGAGTTCCTATAACATAAAATTCTTGGAGAAACAGAGATTATTTCTATATAACAACTTCTTGTAGCTCCCCAGTCTTGAAGATGGGTAGGGGAGTTTAGGAGAGAGAGGAAGCAAGAGGAAAAGCAGGAGGGAGAGGTTGTACATATGAACCTAGAACATAAAGCAGAACATCAAATTACAATTCTGAACTATAATTTTTGGAAGGCTGTGGAACTCTTGAAAATTCCACAAAGCAAGAGGGCTGAGCCCAAAGAGGAGAGAGATCCTGACATAGCTGGGAGCTACCATGTGCATTTCAGAAGGAAACTGAGAAATACCTATTCAGTCAGGATCAACTGAGTATGTTTAGTTATCCCAAACTTTTAAATCTCCAGTTACTCCCGGTACTTGTGATATAAGGAAGACTGAGAAGTGAAAGTCAAGAATTCATAATGATTAAATCAGTAAGGCACAGATAAATAACTGAATAAAACAGAAAAATACATCTTAGCACATATATTATCCACAAACAACACAAAATGTCCATTGAAATTGTAAGAAAAGAGAATCCATGAACTGATGCTAATTTAGGATAAACAAAATAAAATAAAATTCACTTTAGTTCTTCCCATTTCCATTACAATTTTATTAAATTTATGTTTTTTTTAAGGCAGTCATAAGAGATTCCATAGTTCAGCTGTATTCTTGATTTTCCCAGTCTGATTTGCTCTGTTATCTAACACTGAAAGTGTTTTACCCAAATTCTATGTACACTATGAACTATTAAAAACTATTTTATGGTCATAAAAGCAAAATATATTCATTATAAAAATCTATAGGTATATAAGCTTTTAAATAAAACAAAATTTTTAAAAATTAGATTTGTGCATCCTAAAAAAAATGAGATTTTTTAAAAGTTTGACTTACATGAAGCTTTCCCCACAACTTAAATATTTTTTAAATGAAGTAACTGATCAAGTAAGAGAAAATAAATGTATAGTATCTCATAGTTCATTTAATTATTCTAATACTAGGCATTTATGTTGGTTCCAAACATTTTTCACTGTTATAAATGGACAATTCTTAAATACAAATTGTGCTAACTTCTGAATATTACTTGGAAAGACTCCTACAAGTACTAAGCATTGACCTTTAGAAACAGTATTCTCATGTTTAATGCCTTTGATTCATATTGCTAAATTGTTCTCCAGAAAAGTTATACCATTTTAATTTTCTACTACTAGGGTATAAATGTCTCATTTTCTAAGCTAGAGTAATAAATTTCTTGCAACTTCTTCTTTTGTATTTTCTACTAGCACCTTGGCCAAAACAACAGGGGATGACAATTGTCTGTTAGACATTACCTTGATCAATGTTGCAGCACCATTAACACACGGAATAGGTAACAAAATGAGATAAATGAGTGAAAGTATATTGCCCAACTCCTTAGAAATTTTATCTGTATTCAAAATTCAAGACTTCCTAATGATGGTCTTCTAATGTACTTGCTCAGCAGGGCACATTTTAACCAAAACTAGCAAAACCCTTATATCATTTATAGGTGAAAGTGTAAGGATATACATTCACACTGCATAATGTCCTAATTAGTTTTAATGATCCAGAGAACAGTTGTTTTAAGGAATTAAATAAAATAAAGGAAAGCTAAAGGATTCCTAAACAGAGTATAAACCCTTCTATTTGGGACATTTGAGACAAAAACGGCAGTTAATGTCTGTGAAAAAATAAATAAATAAACTAACTCTAATGGCTGCTATACAGTTCAAAGAAGTAACAGTCTCCTACTGGAAAAGTTACTCCATTGGGTGATGTGGAACAACTGATGGCACACTGAGAAATTTTCAATTCTTTTAAAGGAAACTGCAACTTTTAAGAATATTTGCATAATTCTGAGAGGGAAAACACCAAAATAATGTTTAGTAAAACACAATCTGATGCACTTTTTAAGAAAGTGAGATAATATCAAATATGCACATGCAAAATAAATTCTCAAGTATTTGCTTGTTTTTGAATAAACTGTGTGACATGGGCCACACCCAGGAACTCCCTATCAACAACAAAACTGAAAATCTAATGCTGCAAAAGTCTTAACAAATGTATTTGGGCAAGTTACTTTCTCTATCCAGCTACACTTAGAATACAAATCAGCTCTGCACTAGTTTCTGTTGGACAAGTTTATGACAATTATTCCTAACAGAAATGTGTCTTCTCAAAGTTAATAGGCAATCATCTTTTACACACTGAGCCTATTCATACTTTTGTTTCCTATTATAGTTAGCTCTTGCAATATATATGCAAAGTGAAAATCAAAAATATACTTTCTGGGTACTTTCATGTAGCAGATAATGCTTTCTTCGTAACATATAGTCTATATAATAACTAAAACAAAGTTTTCTTGACTTACTGGCATGTCATTTATAATCAAGGGTTATTAGAAAGAAAAAAATGAGATGAGAACATTAGAAAAAAAAATAATTCTAAAGAACAAACATTATTTTTGACAATAGAACTGCATGGCTTTGTATATTACAGTTAACATACAATGTAAAAGGGTAAAAAGTATACTTCCAAAATATTTTTATTAATCTACTTCGAAAACAGATTCTTATTATAGAATTCAGTGCTTGGTCACGCTTCCTCTACATTTCTATCCTAACTTTGGTTTCTTTTTAATGAAAAAAGGGAAAGTCAGCAAAACAAAATGCCACCATTAAATCATTTTGCAACATTTTGTGTCAAAAATGTAATGGGAAATGCACACATCAAGGGAAAGGTTACTATTCTTCCAGAACATCTTTTCACTTGGTTCATGGTTCATCCTTCTACATAACTGTGCAGGCACTATTGATGGCTTTCTCTCTCAGCTTAATGTGGCATTTGAAGGATTATGGCATTTTCAGGAAACCACAGTGTAGTGATTTTAGTGGTTATTTGGCTGAAAGTGATGCTGAGATTTAGAATAACTGCTCTGTTTATGTGCAGTGGTAAAAGCCAGCTACCGAGCTATCTCACAATGTCAACCTAATTTCTGGTTATGTATTTTCTTAATAAAACATAAGGTCACTCTAGAGAGAACAGAATTAGAAGAAACTCCTTTTAAAAGGGAGTGTACTGTATATTTAGATAACTATATTTAGCTTTAAATCCTAGTAAGTACATGGCAATATACAGATCTAACTCAGCAACTGATAACTTTGATTCATTTCCGTTTAGGAAAATTTAATTGCTCCTTGAAACTGTTTCACACTTAAGAATTAAAATGAAAAGCAATCTTACATCACATATTTAAAACAACAGTTATATAGAATAAATATGAGAAATGTCATAAATATTTACCCAGACAATGTAAGTCATGTTTATCTACAAACATATCCTATTTAAAAGCTCGATTTAAGACGGGCATGGTGGTGCATGCCTATAATCCTAGCAATTTGGGAGGCTGAGAAAGGAGAATCTTGAGTTCAAAGCCAGCCTCAGCAACGGTGAGGCGCCAAACAATTCAGTAAGACCCTGTCTCCATATAAAACACAAAATAGGGCTGGGGATGTGGCTCAGTGGTTGAGTACCCCTGAATTCAATCCCCAGTATCAAAAAAAAGCTCGATTTATTTTGTTTTATAAAGAAAATTAGTTTTCAAATGAAAATAAAATCCTTTACTATTAACCATTTCTCACAGACTTAAGACCCATTAGTAATAAATAAGTGACTGCCTTATTACTAAAACACATTTTTCCATAAAATGTACAACTAAAATCAAAATTAGAAAAATATTACAAGTTAGTAATATTATTAAAAATATCACTACTAGTGAGAGGTTTATGCTATAAATTATTCAGAATTACTTATATCTGGATAGTGTTTTATATTTTCATATTTCTTTCTCTTCTTTGTCCCTATAATATTACAAAATCATGCACTATGAAAACTAAAAGATTATTAATTCAATCTAATGCTTTTTTTTTTTTTTTTTTGGTACCAGGGTGCTTAACCACTGAGACACATCCCTAGCCATTTTTATTTAATATTTTGAGACAGGGTCTAACTTAGGGCAATGCTAAACTGCTGATGCTGGCTCTGAACTTGTGATTCTCCTGCCTCAGCCTCCTGAGTCACTGGGATTACAGGCATGTGCCACCACACCCAGCTTGCAGTTTGCATTGTACATTTTATAAATGAGATAACTCATTCCCAAAGAGCTTATGTGCATTCCTCATAGTTATATAAAATTGCTACAGAGCCCTACCAAAACTTTCAAACTAAAATTTATTTACTGATTAACTAATTGTGGTGTTTGGAATTGAACCCGAGGCCTTACACATGACTGGCAAGTATTCATCACTAAGCCACACACCCCCTCCTGCCCCTAACCTCCCAATTTTAACCCTATGCCTTCTCCCCACATCTTATTCTAGTTGGCTGTGGTGGATGTTGTTCTTTTGGAGTACAGGGGATTGAACCCAGGAGTGTTCTTCCACTGAGCTACATCTCCAGCCATGCTTTCACTTTTGAGGCAGGGTCTCACTAAGTTGCTGAGGCTGCCTTCAAATTTGCAATCCTTCTACTCCAGCTTCCCAAGTAGTTGGGATTACAGGCCTGCACCACTGTATGTATTAATAACCAAGTAGTGCTCCTACTTGGTTATTAATTAAGTTTCCAAGTGAGGTTCATTTTTTTTGTTCTTTATGATTAAGATAAATATTAAATACTACCATTGGCCTGAAGACAAGGGTGGGAAAGAGACTATTAAAAGCTAGAAAATGATCATCCTGGTTTCACTAATTAACAACCTCTTCATATATATCAACAATATAAAGGGGAAAATTAGTGTTATACTAAATAACATATACTACCCACATCTACAGAATGAGTGAATAAGGTGAAATGTGGGAAAAAAAAATATTTGGTACATTCTCTTTTCTATTCTTAATGAGAAAACAGAAATATGAAAGTGTCTGTTCAAATATCACACACAGTGTTAACTAAAATATGCCACACAAATGCATTTTAATATCTAAACAAAATCACCCTAAAGGTAATGTAACTCTGAAGTTATATCTTCCTGAGATGTTTTCTTTTTTGGGGAGGTACTGAGGATTGAACTCAGGGGAACTCGACCACTGAGCCACATCCCCAGCCCTATTTTGTGTTTATTTAGAGACAGGGTCTCACTGAGTTGCTTAGTGCCTCACCGTTGCTGAGGCTGGCTTTGAACTCATGATTCTCCTGCCTCAGCCTCCTATAGTGCTGAGAATACAGGTGTGCACCACCAAGCCCGGCTCTTCCTGAAATTTAAAGTTTCAGCTTCTGCATGCTGAAGACAGAATCACTTTAATGGTGTAAAACTTCTCAACTGATGAACAAAATGACATTTCTTTTATGAAGATTCTGAAATACACAATGTTCTTATTTGCTAAGCTTACTAAATTTCAAATGTCGGCAATTGTCTATTGCCTTGCTTTGTTTCACTCATTTAAATGACCTGTTGTCTCCAAAAATACAACTAATAATAGTGATCCCTAAGATCACAGGTAATGAAAAGGCTGAATATATGTGAAGTACCCTGGTTCTACAAATTTCATTGACAAAATGCAAATACAGTGTGCTTGTAATCTGGTTTTTTGTACATCTAGTAGTTAATCCAAATAATCACCTCTCTAAATTTTTACATCATTAATCCTATATATTCAAAGATTTTTTTTCAATCTACAGTTAAAGCAAGGATATGTTATTCTTTAAGACAAGACAAAAGGATGCCAAACCTATTTAGTAAATAGATGGCTACAATTAAATTTATTAATGATCAAAAAAGTGGGAGTATATGAAATCACAGATTTCCCCAACAGCATATTTAATAAATATATGACATTAAATATATATAGTGTATCAATAAAATACGTACACATGCCATTTTAATAATATGCTTATATTATATAACATAAATACAATGTAACTATAGTCATGTATCACTAAAATATCAGTATCTTAAATAATTTGAAAAAAGTGTAATGCTACCAAAAAAACATCCCACAGGTAAGCAACTACAAAGAAGTTCTGTTATTAGGGCTGTGATTCTTATTCAATATAAAATATAATAAAGAATAATTTAATGATATCTAAACTTAAAACAGGAAAGTAGTTAAAATATTTTAATAAATCTGTTTAATACCAAAGAAAATCAAATAGCATGCTTAAGAGAATAAAGATTATAACACTGAAGACTCAAAGAACATCAAGTGCAGTCTGGAAAGCCATTATTAAGAAAATAACAATATCAAATACGATCATGAAAAGGATGTCATCGGTTAACCTGTAACAAATACATTTATAAAGACAAGTCTTATCCAACCAAGCAAATGAAATGTAAATTATGCTGAGACTAGAATGTGGAGCCACATTGCACAAGTTTAAATTCCAGTTCTGCCACTTTCTGGCTATGCAACTTTTGGGAAGATACTTACTATCTCTATACATTCATTTCCTCCTCAATTCAATGGTAATAATAATGCTGTCTACTTCATTGGGTAGCTAGATGATTTAAGATGTATAGATCAAATGCCTGACACATTGTAAGCATTATGTGAATTACACAGTTATTACATCAAGTTTATTAGAGTTATTCTTCTTTATGTATGTAGAACATTTATCATTTCCTAACCACTCTGCCATACCCTTTACTTATATCATCTCATTTAATCCTCCAGACAACCTATGCAGTGAGAACTAATGTTTATTAGTATTTTACAGGTAGGAAATTAACCTACAGGGAAGATAGAGTTCATAAAATAACCAAAAAAGGTTTTAAACCCAGAAGACTGATTATAAATCCATACACTTAATCATTCATATACAATATTGCTTCTCAAAATACAGAAAGATACTTTAAAATTTAATAAAATCTAGACTCTTCATATAAACTTAACAGGCTGTCTGTCTTTTTAGAAATATCAAGTTGAAAAAGGAAAAAAATGGGGTTTTTCACAAGAAAAGACTCACTTTAGTATTTATTTAATCAGAAGTCCTATTATTGAATTTGAGGGGATAATTTGAAATAAATATAATTTATACATAATCAGAAAGATATTTACAGTGTAAATATAAGGCAATCACATTTTATTACTACTAGAAAGGGAAAAAGGGGATCAGGAAAAAATAGGCTGTGAGGAACCAGTAGCAAAAGACATGTACAATAGTAGCTAGAGTTGGGAATGGCATAAGGACTGACAGCAAATAGGCACAGCACTGTGTAAGGTGAGGAAATACTCTAAAACTGGATTATACTGAAAGCTGAACAACTCTGTACATTTATTAAAAATCATTATGCTCTGCAGTTAAAACTGGTGAAATTTTATGGGATGCAAATTAGATAACAATAGAGTTAAAATGAAAACCAAAACAAAACAAAGAAAGCAAGCATTCTGAACTGACTTGCTTTCTACTGCCCTACCTAAAGGAGACAGGGCATCTAGAAAACTGGCTTATTCGAACAGATTTAATCAAGAAAAAGAATCACATTCTATATAATTATACAGAGTCATATAAGCAACCTGGAAATAGATACAACTGAAAGTATGCTTTCATACAAGAGCTTGTGACCAAATATAAACAAATAGGTAATATAAATTTGGGAACCTTTAATAGCATATGATTTTTCAATATAAGAGCTGGTATATTAAACCTTAAAGATAACTTAGCCTAAAGTTCTCTCTTAATAAGAAAACAGATGCACAGGGACTAAGTGACTTGCTTAAAATAACAACTGGCATGTGACAACCTTGAACTACTTAAGATCTCCTTAAGTCTTAGTGAACTAAACAATTACTACAAAAATAAGGAATTATTAATTAATCAAAAAGAGGACCAACATGAGGTCCTATAAGTAAGAAAAGAACAATGAGAGAAATAAATACTGACGTAGTCTTAGAAAAAAACATACTTCAAAACATTATAGGAAGCAAAAACGTCTTAAGCAAGTAATTGTAGGGTACACCCAAGAAAGAGGCATGACTAAAGTAAAGACAATGGTGCTGATACACAGGAAGGAAGCAACTGACAAACTGAGTAAAATGAATAAATTCCTTGAAAAACACAACTTACCAAAACTGACACAAGATGAAAAAAAACTCAGTATCTATTTTTTGAAAAATATTCACTGAAAACCTTCCCATAAAACTCCAAGTCCAGACGGTTTCAAAATTTAAAGAATAATTAAAGAAATAACATTTTAAACAAGTGTTTTAAAAATCAAATTATTAGGTGGAATAATTTCCAAAGTCTTTAAGAAGGCCAGTATTTCTTCATAGACAAACCTTGGTAGAGACTTTAAAAGAGAAGAAATTAGCAGAACAATATTTGCAGGAAAAGAGATGCGAAAAACTTAGGAAAAGGGGTTGGGTTGTGGCTCAGTGGTAGAGCACTTGCCTTGCATGTGTGAGGCCCTGAGCTCAATTCTCAGCACCACATATAAATAAATGAATAAAATAAAGGTCCATCAACAACTAAAAAATATTTTTAAAAAAATAATGAAAATATTAGGACCCAGCAATTCAGGAGGCTGAGGCACAAGGATCATGATTTCAAAGCCAGTCTCAGCAAAAGCAAAGTGTTAAGCAACTCAGTGAGACTATGTCTCTAAATAAGTCTGGTAATGTAGCTCAGTGGTCAAGTGCCCCTGAGTTCAACCCCCGGTACCCCCTCTCAAATATATATATTAGGAAAGAAAATCTAAACACATGACCAGAAGGGGTTTATCCCAGTACTGCAAGGTTGATTCAACTTTTGAAGCCTCCCTGGGAGAGAGTGGGGAAGAGAATGAAGGCTATGAAAGTGCATGTTTTTGTAAAAATTGACTAATTTATTCCCTTAATTTTATGCTATTCATTCTATATAACTTTTAACACACACACACAGAACTACTGACCTTAGTAGACTTATTCTTTGTAGTATTTTGGGTTGACAATTTTGAAACTGCTTTCTGTGTATTGTAAATTTGGGGATAAGTAAATATATTGCCCTGAGACCTAAAAGTTAGAGAACAATGATAAAGCAATTCACAAATAAATATTAATAAGTGGAAACAATATTTCCTTAAAATTGTTTATGTATGTTTTGTCATTTCACCATAACCTTAGAATTTACAATTTTGGAGAAACCAAATTGTTTTTTGTTTTGTTTTTCCTAATTAATTTATGTTGTCTGACGAGGCACAAATGATAAGGTTTCTATGTAAATTCACCTCTGCATTTTTTAACTGGCTTAATCTTTTATTATCTAGATATAAACTAGTCAGACTCTAATTCATGAAAATACCTATTTTAAAAAGTATATCAGCAAGGATGATGTATTATAAGTCAAAGTAGTTATAACATTTGTTCTTTTTCCCTACTCATGTTTGATTTAAAAGGGGAGAGGGGGGACCTGTTAGATCCTGCACAGACTGATTTCTTTACACATTCTAGCACTACTGACATGTTAAATATTGGCATTCTTAGAGTTTTATTTGTTATTAAGCTGATTCAATTAAAAAGTGCAGCTTTCTAAAATTAATACAATCAAGTGGGCAGGTTTTAAAAAACAATAATAAAATAAATCCTCCAAACTAAAGATACCGCATAAGGTCATTTCTTCCTTTTTTTCCCACCAGGGATTGAACCCAGGAACATTGTTTGCTTGCTTGTTTATACCAAATCCTGGGTCTTGCTTGCTTGCTTGCTTGTTTGATTTTACTTAATTTATGCATGCATGCACGCATGCCAGGGATTGAACCCAGGGATGTTTAACCACTAAGCCACATCCCCAGCCCTTTGTATTTTTATTTTAAGACAGGGTCTCACTAAGTTTCTCAGGGCATCCCTTATTGCTGAAGCTGGCTTTGAACATGCAGCTGGGATTACGAGCATGCACCACCATGCCCAGTTTCCTTTTTTAAAGACATGAAAAGGCTTAAAAAGCAACTGTTCATTAAGCAAAATGGAAATTTGTGAATATTCTCTCAAAATTGGGATGTAATTATGTTAGTACTCCAGAATGGAGCAGAAATGAATGTTTCTAATTTTACTGAATTTTAACTTAAGTATTAGATAATACCATTGTTTGCTCAAACAGATTAGAATTTCCTTGAAAAGATATTGCTTCTATAACAGTTACTTAAAAAATAATTCCTTCTAAATTTTAGATTGAGAAAGACTTCTCTTCCCTTTTGATGTGAACCCTGTTAAAAGAGTTGAGTGGCAAATTTCTTCAGGCTATGAGTTATAGAATATCCATAGGTCTTCAGAGACGTCTTGTTATATTGCCTTTTTTTAGTGAGTTGGGGCAAGAACAAAGCTAAGATGATGACCAGGCTTTTAAAATACTTTCAAGGAGAAAAGCCCAGGTAAACCTATATTAGAGATAATACTAGCCAAATTTGAGGAAAGGATTATGTCACACAGATTGCAAGGGTTATGAGAGGGGATAGTCAAAATCCAAGCTTTTGAAAGAATCCTTTTAAAAAAATAATAGCAATCAATGACTTAGAAATACAAGAAGGCAGGGTGCAATGGTGCACACCTAAACTTCCAGGGACTTGGGAGCCCGAGGCAGGAGGATTCTGAGTTTAAAGCTAGCCTTAGCAACATAGGGAAGCCCTAAGCAACTTAGCAAGACCCTGTCTCAAAATAAAAAATTTTTTAAAAAGGGCTGGGGGTTGTGGCTCTGTGGTTAACCCCTGGGTTTAATCCCTGGTACTAAAAAGAAAAAGAAAAAAAGAAATACAAAACAAAACAACCAAAAGAAAAAAATCTATGCTGGAAATTGTTGATAGAGGTAAAGAAGAGAAATAAATTTATCCCAAATTGTCTGTGTGCAGGATATGTACATTTTTAATGCATATGAAATTTATTAGAAAATATAAATCATTTTAAGAACTATATTTGTTTCTTAGTTTTAAATGATAAGTATCCAAATAATATACATTTGTAACACTAATTGATAATCACATGATATTTGCATAGGAATACTTGTAATATTTTATTAAATATAACATTAAGAGTGATTACTGGGGCTGAGGATATAGTTCATTGGTACAGCACTTGTCTAGCATGCATCAGCTCTGTGTTCAATCCCCAGCACTACAAAATGAATTATTTAAAAAAAGTGATTACCATATGATGAACTATACAAGTAATAGTAATCTAGCAAGTCTATAATCAAAATAAAATAACTAAAAATTCTACCAAATGAAATTCTAAGTGTTCTTATCTAAAATGAGGTTCCATTTTTTGTTTTTGTGGTACTAGGGATTTAACCCACAGTACTGTCCCACTGAGCTACACCCCCAGTTCTTTTTGAGATCAGGGTCTTGCTAAGTTGCCAAAGCTGACATTAAACTTGTGATATTCCTGTGTCAGATGCCACAGTGACTGGGGTTAAAGGCATGCACGCCTGCTTTCATTTACAAAGTCATTTAAATATTCATCTTTAGTGATCTGCAGTAACAAAATTTATAACCAATTTTAGCTTTACTACCAACCTAATCAAACCTCAGGAAGTAAGCCCCTTCAATTATGATCCAGGCCATTTAAAAATATCTTTACCAATTAGGACAAAAAATTAATTAGTAATAAAAAATCAGAATAATCATAGAGACTAATATTTGAAATAAAATCTAGTATATATTATTTCTTCTTGGTGTTCCCAAGAGTTTATGACACAAATATAGTTTGGGGGAAAGCATTAAGAAGTTGGATATTTAAAATATGAAATAAATAAAAGTGATAACCACATTGCTTACAGAGCAAATTGACATGCTAACTTTGTAACCAAAATGGTTCAATATCTATATAATTTGCCATATACTCAAATAAGGAGAATCTAGTAAGCATTTAATAGTGTGGAATTAGTTGTAAAAGTGAATAGCTTCACAGATCATTTCCTAACCTCAATGTTTCTGAATAATGGTTACAATATAAATAAAATTAAAGATACTATTTGATACTATTTGAGAAGACTCACTGATTCTAGAGTTCTTAGTTTTAAGAACCCTTCTTTCTCTATCCTGTCTTTAAGTAATAAAATGTGTTATGCTGAATTTACATAATTGATATAAAATTTGAGGTTCAAAAGTTTAGTCTTATTCCTAATATGATATCTTAATAAAAACTCATGGAGAAGGGCTATCTATCTACCTATCTCTAAAATCTATCTTTTGAAAAATTAAAAATGTTCAAAAAGAACAATCACTTCATTTCTGTTTTTGCATAAATGCATGAATTATTTCAAATCTATCTTCTTACCTTGTCACAAGAAAAAAAATCCATTAGACTTTAGTGACATTTTGAAGTCTTTGAAATATTTTCATGAAAATTTATATTTAGTGACTCAATTTTCTCTAGGATTAAATTAAAATTATAAAAATTTTTAGGGATGCAGCAAATTATAATCGGTCATTGCTTATATGAAGTTTATTTATTAAGCATTTATCATTCATTTATCAAGGACATACTGAGCATTAAATGTGGAAACAAAAATAAGGTATCACTAAGTGGGGCCATAGCTATTTCTCACGCCTCTCTCAGAACAAATAAATGCCTGACAAAGACTTCACAATTCTAAGACACAAAGAACATCAATTTGGCCTTTAACATTTAAACTGCATATTTATAAGGACATAAAAGAATATGTTTTTAGTGGAAAAATTTGCAGAAAAATTTTAATTAAGTTTAAAAGGCAGATGGGAAAAGTGAAACAATATTTTAAAAACTTCCATAAGACATAAAAACAATCTTCTTCTTAATGACGTTGGTAATTTTCGTATTTCCCACATCCAGTAGGAAACATTTATTCTCATCATTTTAGAGAACATGTAAGGATGTAGTCAAAATTCCCTTTTGTCCTCTAAATGCTAGAAATAAATTCATACAAAAACAGGATACATACATTTTCTGAGAGGTTAAAAGTCAGTATTTATTACTAATGGAAATATATTTACCAATTATGACCCACATTTCAACATAGGCATGTATGATAGTATCCTATGTATTACCAATACCACTGTTCTGATATTTTACACAGAAAAGATTCTACCATCACTTATTAATCAGTTATTCACATGATTTTGATCATGTACAACACACAGAAAAATTAAGGCATAGAAATGCTAAATTCTTTGTCAAATTCATGAGAAAAGCTACAGCAGAAAATAACAGTTGGAACCTTGTAATTACAATTTACTGATAAACTGCGTGCAATTTACCAATTATATAAAAAATAAATTCACATAAACATATACAAATAACTGAAATAGCAAGAATGATAATAGGAATTTTCCATATAGTCCAAATTACATAGAGAAGTGTGGTTTCAAAATCAAAGATGCTAAACAGAAGGTTCTCCTGAGTTGCAGATATTAGTTCAAAGGAACTCAAGGAAAACACAGAAAACATATTCAATAAAAGATTATTATAATCCAAAAAGTTTTATTTTATAAGAGAACCAATAGATAAACACAATGAATATGAGGTATCTTTGCCCTACCACTGACATATATCTTTATAGAAAATAAAATCTTATTTAAAATATCTTAAAGTATCTTAGAATTAAAGTTAAAAAAGAACATGTATATGTAATACTTAAAATACAATGTAATTATAAAAATGTGAAATTTTAGGGGGACTATTTTCAAACAATGATGGTGCCAATTCCAAATGAAATGAGATGTTAGGAAAAATGGCAGATATTAGCTATACAATTGTTTTTATTAAACACATAAAACTCTATGCAAAGTAAAATTTTTCTTTAATTCAAGAGCAATAATGTTTAAATATATATAGTTTTAGAGAAAAATCACATTATAACATAAAACATTTTATGGTATTGTTTTATATCCATCTTCTCTTTTCCTCAGAAATATTATAATAAAAACATTTAATTTCCTCTTCATTACCTTTAAAAATCTTTGCAGAAAATTTATGATGCTATCTTTTTTATGAGGCAAAACCAAGGAAAGGGACTTTGTATATCTATCATTTCTAGGGTAATAAAAATACTTTACCTTCCAAGAATACTTTCACTAAATTCTACATACTGACATGTTGTAATCATGCAATTAGGAATGAAAATTTTACAACAGAAACTAATGAAATAAATAACAAAGGCAAATATTATTCAAAAACCTTATAAAGATTCTAAGAAAAATGGTACCTATTTTTTAAGACACCTAAAATATAGTGGGTTAGAAACGCCTTATTATAAAGTGATTTTTGAAATATAAGCTCTATTCATTCCCTAGGCTAGATCAAATATAAGCAAAAAATAAAATAAAACTTCGTAAAAATGTTCAGATTCCACAGTGAAAGGGCCTGAATCAATCTAGTATCTCAAAAAAATGAATGAGGACAGATATTGGTAAAAGTTCAAAAAATTGAGAAGAAAATCACCAGTTCTTTAAGTTTTTAACTATGATTTCAAATTAATCATGCTCCTCAACCTCATCCCCACTCAATGGCATTTCCCCTGATTGAATTTTTATTATGTAAGATTGTTATTTTAGAATTTATTTATTTTTGTAATTTTATGTATACCATTATATTATGCTTAAGCTTGGGATTTCATTTTGACAGACTTCATAGTATGATTAGAATTATACATATATATCTCCTGAATGTAGAACTAATTTAACTAAATATACATAAATTCAATCTTCACAACAATTCCCACAAGATTCTACATCAACTACTTAAAAAAAAATTAGTCAAATATTACAGACTTTCTTACTTTCTTGAAGCACTTTGTACTTCTTCACTGGAATTTTTACTGTCTCCTTATCTTCCTTAATGATAATATAAAAAACTAATAGATTTTAAAACTTCCTGCCTTTATTTGATGAAGGAAGACAAAAGAAATTATGTTCTTAATGACTGAAACAAATGACATCATTTTTAAAGTCAATATTTAAAATCATATAATTATACTAATATATTTATTTCATCAACATAAGTTTATTCTTTAGTAAGTGTTAAATTTTTCAGTCTTCAGTCAACTTATAAGGCTTTACTAAGACAATTTTTGAAAGAAATCAGGAAGAGTTCCCTCACCATGCTACAAGAACTCTGTCACTGTCCCTCTGAAAAGACTGATGCCTCTTTTAAATGAACTCTTTTTGTTAACCACCCACACCAGCACACTGAGTACTTTCTTCATTTCAGCCAAAGAGGCAAATGGCTAAAATCAGAAATCCCTGGGCCCTCAGGAATAGCCATCGTACAGCATCAGCTGATTAGTATTATGGTTGATTTAAAAATAAAAAAGTACCCAAACAAAACAAAGAAACAAAGAGGAAAACAAAACAAAACAAAACAAAATCTATCTAGGCCATCTTTTCACCTTTCTTTATTTCATAAGAGAGAAGCATTTAACACATTCATTTTGGTAAGCAATAAGGAAGTGCTAATGAAGCTCTTGCCAATAAAATAAAGTCTATCTTATCATCATTGCCAATGAACTTCAACTTTTATAATAAGCTAAGCGCTTAGTAACGTTATGGTCTTATGAGATAAAACAATAATCTCAGTACAAACTGTTTAGATCAAATTATTTTTGTGGCCTCTTTATACAAAACATTGTCAATTTCTCTTGTAAAGAGAAAATTAATCTCTTGTGCTCAAGATCCAGATTATCACTCTTATTCTAAATCCAGAGTATAACCATGTGTGGAAAGTTAATCAGTAGATGAAATCTGTTTCTGAAGCATTGTTCTAAAGAAGATTTTTATAAACATCCTATTTTGTTTTTGTTTTTTGCTTTTTCATTTTATCTGTGATAAAAAAAATGATGAGCATGGGACTTTAATCCCCAAAAGACAAGGTCTTAGTATCCAATTTACCTGACAAGATTTTCATTGTCTCCAGTTCCTTTGCAAGTTGCACATTCAGTTCTTAAATCTTCAGCTTTGGGTTTCTTTTGTAATACAGACTGCCTCTGTCTTCTTTCTCTAGGAACTCTTTCCTGTCATGCAAGGGAGAATAAATCAAAACAAAATCAGGATATGATGGAAACAATTTTAAGAAGAAAATTTCTCAAAGTATGAACTGTGTAAAAAGTGCTTAACTTATTCCAACCTCATGTTTTTCTTCCTCAGGAACAAAGCTTCGTTTCCGTCCTCTGGTTCTCTAAAAAAAAAAAAAAAAATCCACAAAAATATCTAATGTTTAAATAATGATAAAAATAAATTTTATCTGTTAAATGTTATTGTCTTGATCCTAAAGATCAGCCATGGCCCTTAAGTAATGGCATAGTCTGGGGCACCTTTAGAAGTGCAAAATCTCAGGCTCATTCCAACAAACTGAATTAACACCTGGTTTTTAAGAAAAATTCCTAGTAAGGCATACGCACCTTAAGTTGAAGAACAACAACATAGAAGCATCCTTAATAGAGACAAAATTTAGTAATTAAGTCCCAAAAGAAAACTCAGGACTAGTTCTTTCTATATTCATCTCTTTATCTTCTGTGGCACTCTTAAATGCTTCAATTTCTGTCCCAGAAACAATGCATCTCCACATTGGTAAGGACTATGTCATATTATATTTCTATATCCAATTAAATGTAATACAATGCTTATTACATAAAGGTTTTAGAATTTTGTTTTAATAAATTACAAGTGGTCACATGAACCAATTATATTATCTAATATAAATGACAAAAAGTTTAAATTATTTTTTCCTTCTCTGGCAATCTATTATCCAATTTCCATAATTTATACATAATGGACAGTTTCCAAATAGTTAACTATCAATGAGAAAGTATTCAAATTATTCATTTTAGTTCTATGAACTTCAGAACAGAATACTTAAGAGGCCTTCACACATTTCCACATGCTTTTCATTCAAGCCATCTTTAGGTAATGAAGTAGCAAATGTATTATTTAGTTTTGAATTAATTGTCAAGTATACATGTTAATCCTCCAATTTCATGTTTTCAATTCTTTGGAAGAAATTTAATCACAAGCTGAGTATCCCTTATCCAAAATGTTTGAGACCAGAAGTGTTACAAATTTCACAATCTTGCATAGACTTTACCAGTTGAACATTACTATCTGAAAATCCAAAATCTGAAATGACTGAAATCAGAAACTTTTTAAGAGTTGATGTTCAGAAAGTTTTGTATTTGGGAGCATTTCCAATTTTATATTTTTGGATTAGAGATGATCAACCTGTATTTGTGAACATCCATCAAATCTTTAACATCTGATATAATTCCATCAATTGAAACTTTTCATGCCCATACTACAATTCGTATCATATGGTACAACACCAATTAGCAGTTCTATTGCTGAATAATGTACTTACATTACTCTGTCTTCATAAATTTCCTTTTCTATACCTATGTATATATTTTATTAAAGTTATTTTAAAAATGAACAAGTATATTTATAATTATCTAAAACAGGCCTTTAAATTAAGTTCATTAATTACCATATAGTAACCACTGATGTATTTATTCATATAGTAATTTAACTAAAGCAATATAGTTCTGGCTGGAAAAACAAGGTTGTTTAAAGAATATTGTATCATATCATCTCAGAGCTCTGAAAAAGCAGCCCAAAGAAATGACTTCCTGATGTCACAACATCAGTAAGTGAGAGGTAAACCTCAAACCCCAGTCTCTTAAGTGACTTTTCCTGTATGCTAAATCCAAGACCTATAATTTAATCCCAAATAGAAATAAGTAAAACCAACTAGAAAGCAAATCTCTTACTGTGCTTCATTACTTAGGTAAACAATAGCACCACAATGAACCACGAAGATTTTTCACATTTCCAAAGGAGTAAATTAGAGAATCATGCCCAACAGGGAATACAAATTCTCACTCTATTCTTACCTAATTTGCTAGCCCATATAGTACAATGACTAATATGACTTATCACTAACAACTACAGGAATTTCTTAGCATTTGTCAAATTCCTAATATTTTTTTAAAAGAGGAGATTTAATGCAAACACAACTATTAAAATACCAAGTCCTCCAATCAGGAAAATTCTTGGGGGACTAGGCTCAGTGGCACACTGCTTGCCTAGCATGTGTGAGGCCCTGGGTTGGATCTGGAGCACAGCAAAAAATAAAATAAATAAATGTTTTAACTTCTAAAAAGGAGAAAAAAAGAGAAAACGTTGAGAGCTGGAATTTCTTTTTCTACTTTTAATAAAGTGACAGTAACTATAAGCATAAAAACTCATTAATTGGCTATAATCATAACAAGCAGTGTTTAAACACTGTGTCCCTAAATGAATCACAAGAGAAGTTTATAAGATAGAGAAATGGAGCAAAAAAGCAAAAGTTAAGAAAATAAAAACATCTGACTCATCTATCAAATTACAATTATCAAAGAGCTCACTCCAACTCAGATGTATATAAGTTTTCATAATACGGTAGTTATTTCATAATCTATATTGTGGCTGATACAAACTACATGAGAAACAAAATAAATAAAGCATATGGATGAAAACAGAAAAAGGATGAACTTAATTATGCCCTTTAGAATGTATTACAGACACATTATCTAAAAGTTCCAAGTGATTAACCATTTAAGGGGTTACAAATCGCACTTCATCTTGAAAGTAATTATTAAGGTATTGGAAGTAAATGGGTAGTTTTAAACTCCAAATCTTGGCATATTCCAATTTTTGGTTATTTTCTAAGAACTTGATTTACTTAGGGAAATCTGAGCTACTTATTTATATTACCTGACTCAATCTGTCTATGGTACATTTTCTTGAAAAGATAATAAGAGCATCCACAGAAGAGACTGGAATGGTATTAAAGGCAATGTCAAAGAACAAAATTATTTTAGTTTCCAGCATCATTTTAATAGCTTCTTAATATGAAACAAATAAATATTTCAATTTTTGTTAATTCTTTAGAGCTGGGGTTATTTTAAATTACAATTAACTAAAATGCAAGATGATTTTCCTAAGGTTAGAATGCTTTATTTGACAAATGAACTAAATTTAAAACTAAAAGACAGTGCTTCAACATCTTCGATATCACTAAACTGGGCTTCATGTACTCACTTGTGAACTGTTTTCTCTAAATCTAACACATCTTTTTGATGAAAAATCAACATTTATACAAGTAACAATAAGTAAGCAATATATGGTTAGATGAATAAAAAAATGTCTCCCTATATAATTTTACATAAAGACAACATGTTTATGTATAAGCAAAATCCCAACTTCAATGTTAATTTAGGACAATTAAGTCAAACCTCAAAAACCCCTGTCAAATTACATATTGTCAGTTATGCTGTGGAATAAATGCCAGTAGCTTTCTGACAGCTGTTCAAACTGCTTCAAACTAAAGTTTATTCATATGTGTGTATGTGTGTACTCTATATATTTACATATGTGTGTATGTAAATGCATACATACATATAATTCTCCCAAAACTTGTTTTTAGTTGTAAAACCACCTTAAAAACAAATCATAAATTAAAGTTCATAAAATATTAAAAGAAAAATGCTATGTGTATATGAAAGCAAGGTGTGAATAAAGTCATCTGTTGGCTATCAACAAACAACAGATGGAACAGTGATCACTAAAAGTGGGTGTTTCCCTTCTGGTCAATTGGCTGTAGAGTGTATTTTAATAACAGGATTATGAAAAAAAGTGGAAGAATAAAAATAAAATCATAACCAATTTGGCTTAAATACTATAAATTAAAATAATGTTAGAACTAAATATACAAAATAAAATGTATATGTTTTATGACAAGTGTTCCTACAAAACCCTACTCATAGATAAGGGTATACACAAAACAAGTAAAACCTTAAAGCGCCACCTGTTCTTCATTTTATTTCATATTCCTAGAAGTAAATTAAAAAGATATATTTCCAAAAAACAAAATGCAAAACAGAAGCCTTCAGGTTCTGAACAAGATTACTTTAGCTAAGGATGCATAGATCTCATCCAGGTGGCTAAAAGAAGTACATTCTAGCTCACAACAGGATTGTTTGCAAGGTTTCTTCCAAGAACCTATGACACAAGTTTTATCATCTGTTTAGTAGTCGGAGGACTCCTTGACGCTGATAATAGATAACTCAGCTATTCAAATCCTCCATAAATAGTGTTTCTTTAACAGAACTATAATCAGTCAAGAAGATAAAGTAAAATAGCATAAATGAGACAAAATGCACCATAAGCTTTAGACATTTCAAAAGAATAAAATCCAAATGTTTGAACATTTTTTCTAAAGAAGAATCCAAATATATATACACATATATATCTATAATATAATAATATATATGCTTACATATATGTGAAACATATGCCATATTTTCAGATTCTCAAGATTTCATTCCTAACAGTATTAAATAAGTACTTTGCATATGTGCAATAACTAGTTATACCATAAGTATAATGAAAGTATACTCTAAGAAACTCAATTATCACTCAAATAAAGACTGTCATTTGGAATAGGCTTAGTAGCTCAGTGTTAAGACAGAAAACAGATTAAATATGTTTAAGTTCTTTTCCAAAATAATGGTCTAAAAGAAATAGTGCATCCTGGAAAACAACATGGTTTTCAGTCAAAACTACTAAGAAGTACTTTTTTTATTGCATTCATTTTGCAAAAAAAAAGAAATATATAAGACAACAAAAATTTCTAAGTCAAGAAAAAAGATCAAAGAAAGTAGACATTGTGTGTGTGTGTGTGTGTGTGTGTGTGTGTAAGACTACAGAGAAAGGTCCCAGCAAGTCCTTTGGCATTTGTATAAAAGATGAAAAGACATCAGATAGTATAGAATGGGGAAAAAAAATGAAAAGAAAATCTGAAAGCCTTCAAGTTACATTAAAGTTATTAGAAAATATGTCCAAAAGTACAAACATCAACATTAAAGTAACTTCAAAGGGTCATAAATAAATTAATTTATATTTTCTTCAAAAGTAATTTCCTTTTCTAAAAGGAAAATTTTCCACATAAAAAATTATGCAGATAAATGTCTTAAATGATCAGGTACTTAAATAGAAGTATCCCAGGCTGCTGTTACTAAAATCCTATATTTTCATCAATGTAATATGGTAAATATACAAGGAGAATAGGATTGATTTCCTTTGGTAAACTAGACTATCTCTGTCTATATAGAGCTTAGGCCCATGAGTCTACAGGTATTAACCTATTATTTATTTACACAAATATTTATTATAAATGAGTACAACTAAAGAGAAATATAAAAATAAAATGAGATGCTGCTTGGATCTTTCAAAATCCAAACTAAATTCCATTTATCAAAACTTCTAAATACAGAATTACCATGAGCCAGCATTTCTAAGTATATATTCAGGAAAAGTGATAGCCTATGTTCACCTAAAAAACTGTACATCAATATAGACTGCAGAGGATTTGTATCAGCCAAAAAATGAAAACAACTCAAATGTCCATTAACTGATGAAGAGATAAATAAAATCTGGCATGTGCAGATTGGAATTTTAAAAATGGAAATTTATATAATAATAAGAGAAAATAAAGTACTGATACATGCTACAAAATGCATAAACTTGGAAGACATAATGCTAAGAAGCAAATTTATGATGTAATTCATTTACATAAAATACTCTGATTAGGCAAATCTACAGTGACAGAAAGTACACTAGTGGCTGCATAGGTTTGGAGGTGAGAATTGGGGAATGGGGATGCTAACAGGTATGAGATTTGGGGCACTGAAGAAAACGTTCTAAAATATTGTGGGAATGGCTATACAACTTTATAAGCACACTAAAACCATTGAATTATATATTTCAAATGGGTGGATTGTATGATATGTGAACTATATCTCAATAAAGCTATTATTTTTTTTAAAAAGTACCATTAGTCATAATAAAATTAAGAATTCATTTTAATTGCAGCAACCTTTAAAATACAATAAATTTCCCATTACTGCTTACCTGATTAAATTTACTATTTAAGTTATATGTAGGTAAAGCTAAAATGCCACTTATAAAACAAGTTAAATATATATTAATGATGAAATAAACTATCTAGACTGTAAAATCCACCTACTGACTCCACATCTTTTAATAATATAAAACATTTAAATAAATAGAAAATGACTCTAGATTTTTTCCAGCATATGAAAGATTGGGTCATGCATTTACAACATCTGTGACTTCAAGCAAAACTAATCAAATGCTATAAATCATTTTCATACTTCAGTTTTAAATGTTAAAGGATATGTGGAAATCACTATATACATTAATTCCTATCACTGCCCTAACAAATCACCAAAAATTTAGTGGCTTAAAACAAAACAAATTTATTATCTTACAGATCTATTGGTCAGAATTCTAGTATAGGCCTCACACAGTTAAAATCAAGGTATTAGCAGGGTCACATCGCATTCTGGAGGACCTAAGGAAGGAATTTATCTTCCTAACTTTTGTATCTCCTAGAGGTTGCCCACATTCCTTAGCTCATTCCTTAGGACCTTATTCTTCTACCTTAAAAGGCAACATTTCTGCCTATCTCTGGTCCACTATCTGTAGTCACATGTCCCTCTTAGTGACTACAGACAGGAAAAGTCCTCTGCTTTTAAAAGAAGGTCTTATGATTGGATGAAGACCACATGGATATTTCTGGTTAATCTTCCCAACTCAATATCCATAACTTGAATCATAATTGTAAAGCCCTTTCTGTAAAGGTAACATGTTCACAAGTTCTGAGGATTAGGATACAGACATGTTTGGGGTGCCAGTTTTCTGCCGACCACACTGTGGGAAATCAAAGGCATATAAATGAATTTATTAAAGCTATCATCTCACTGATTGAGATAGGCATTTAATAGTGAATGACTTTTTGAAAACAAAAGTAACAATGAAATACAAAATCCCTAAGTTTATAAAAATCATGCACACTCATATAGATAAGAACTTCCATAGCTATCACAATAAAAATACTACTTTGTGTTAAAACTCAGTAACATAAAGTATAAGAGATTTCATTCCTTCCTATACTGTCAGGAGACCACCGTTATCCCACCATAAACAGAAAACATATTCTCTCAAGAAAAATAACCAAATGGATCTGAAAAGTGAGTACCAGAACCAGAAAAGAGAAATGAGGTAGTCACTAGTAACAAGAAAGCTAACATTCAATTGTGGCTTTCCAAACTATAAGACCCATCCATAATGCCCTATTTACATGTTCAGAAGTCTGGCACCCAAGAATACAGGTAAATGTTAGGAGGTGAGAGAATACTTCTACTGAAATACTGTAGAAAAATAATCTATAAATATCAATATTGAGGGTGTTTCCTCAAAGAAAAAGCCTAAAATTACCCACCAGAGAACACAATGAGTATACAAATTCCACACAGATGTAGTTATTTTTAAAAATTAAGAGTGGACATCCAAGCATCCCTGCCATTTGAATGCTTTGACCTAAGACAGCGATAAACATGAACAAAAATAAGGAACTCAGCCAGGCACGGTAGCACATGCCTGTAATCCCCGCAATCTATGAGGCTGAGGAAGGAAGACTGCAAGTTCAAAACCAGCCTCAGCTGATTAGCGAGGCACTTAGCAACTCAGCAAGATCCTGTCTCTAAATAAAATATAAAAAAGGCTGGGTTGGGCTCAGTGGTAAGGACCCCTGGGTTCAATCCCCAGTACCAAAAAAAGAAAGAAAAGAAAGAAGAAACTCAGAGGAAACGGTACAGGATAGCGGGGGAAAAAAGTGAAAAGTAATATTCTAGAGAGATAAAAGTCTTAACAGTATTCAGATAAGAACATTTGCTATTAAAAGAAAAAAAAGGAACAATAAAAATACATACATATCCCAAATTATTTTTTCCCAAAGAAAATTAGCCAAGGGCTGGGGCTGTAGCTCAGTGGTAGAGCGCTTGCCTAGCATGCATGAGGCACTGGGTTCGATCCTCAGCACCACATATAAATAATAAATGAATAAAATAAAGATCCATCAACAACTAAAAAAATATTTAAAAAAAAAAAAAAAAAGAAAGAAAGAAAATTAGCCAGGTGCAGTGGTACACGCCCATAGTCCCAGCCCTTGGAAAGCTGAAGTAGTAGGATCCGTAGAGTCCAGGAATTTGAAACCATCCTGGAAAAAATAGTAAGACCCTGTCTTTAAAAAACAAAACAAACAAACAAACAAAAGCCACACAGATTCAAGCAATCTTGAAAAAATACTCCCCACTAGAAATTCTAGAAGAGCCATTAAGCTCTTCTAGGAAGAAAATAAAAAGGATACAAATAGACAACAAAGGAATAAGTCAAGTTTATCACTGTTTACAAATTATATGAGTATATACTTAAAAGATCCAAAGAGTCCTACCAGAAGACTGCTAAAGCTAATAATTCAGCAAAACAGCAGTTTACAAAATCAAAAAAAAAATAATCAATAGCTTTCCTACACAACAATACTAAATGGGCTATAAAAGAAATCAGGAAAACAAGCCAGGCGTGGTGGGGCAAGCCTGTAATCCCAGCACTTAGGGAGGTTGAGACAGGAGAATCGGGAGTTCAAAGCCAGCCTCAGCAAGGGCGAGGCACTAAGCAACTCAGTGAGACCCTGTCTCTACATAAAACACAAAACAGGGCTGGGGATGTGGCTCAGTAGTTGAGTGCCCCTGAGTTCAATCTCCAGTACCCCCCTCAAAAAAAAAAAAAAAAAAAAAAGAAATCAGGAAAATAATCCCATTCACAAGAGTCTCAAAAAAAGAAAAAGAAAAAGGAAATACCCAAGAATAAACCTAACCAAGGAGCTGAAGACCTCTACCATGAAAATTATAGAACACTGAAGGAAGAAACTAAAGAAGACACTATAAGGTGGAAAGTCCTCCCAAGTTAATGGATAGGCAGAATTAATATCATTAATATGGCCAAATCATTAATATCATTAATATTACTAAAAGCAATATACAGATTCAATGCAATATACAGATTCAATCAAAATACCAATGACATTCTTCATAGAACTAGAAATAAAATCCTAAAATTCATTTGGAAGAATAAAAGACTGAAAATAGTTAAAGTAATTCTAAGCCAATGAAACAATGCTGGAGGTATCAGAATAACTAATTCAAATTATACTATACAACTATTCTAACAAAAATTGCATGGTACTGGCATAAAAACAGACACATAGACCAATGGAACAGAATAGATAACACAGAGATGAACCCACACAGATACAATCATCTGATCCTTGACCAAGAAATCAGAAACATATTGGAGAAATGACAGCCTTTTTAACAAATGGTGCTTGGAAAACTGGTTATCAATAAATATATTATAAAAACACACACAAACACAGGTAGGTAGGTAGGTAGGTAGGTAGGTAGATAGGTAGGTAGGTAGGTAGGTAGTTAGGTACGTAGGTAGATAGATAGATAGATAGATAGATAGATAGATAGATAGATAAATAGATAGATAGATAGATCACTATCTCTGATCCTTCATGAAATTCAACTCAAAATGAATCAAAGAACTAGGAATTAGACCACAGCATTTGCAACTCCAAGAAAACATAGAGTCAATACTCCAATACGCAGGGGCAGGCTATGACTTCCTCAGGAGGATCCCTAAAGTTCAAGAAATGGGAAGAATTAATAAATATGAAAGCATCAAATTAAAAGGCTTCTGCTCAGCAAAGAAAACAAGAATGCAAAGGGAGAACCTACAAAATGGGAGATTTTTGCCAGCTGCTCCTCTGATAGGGAATTAATATCTAGAATATATAAAGAACTCAAAAAAACTTACCAAAAATTCAAATAATCCAAACAACAAATGGCAAATTAACTAAACAGACACTTCTCAAAAGAAGAAATACAAATGGCAAATCAAAACTACATTCAGTCTCACAATAATTAGAATAGCAGTCATCAAGAATACAAACAATAAATGTTGAATAGGTGTGCAGAATAGAGAACACTGTTGCACTGTTGGTGAGATTATAAATTAGTACAAACACTATGGAAATCAGTATTGTGGTTCCTCAAAAGACAAGGAATGGAACCATGATATGAACCAGTCATACCACTACTCAATATTTATCCTAAAGAATTAAAGTCAGCATACTATAGCTATATATGCACACCCATGTTTAGAGCAGCACAATTCACAATAGCCACATTATGCACACAGCTTAGGTGTCTATCCATAAACAAATAAATGCAGAAAATTTGAAATACACACAATGGAATTTTATTCAGCCATAAAGAAGAATGAAATTGTGTCATCTGCAGGAAAATGGACAGAACTTGAGAACATCATGTTAAGAGAAAAAAGTCAAACTCAGAAAGTAAAGGGTTGTGTATTTCATATGGGAGCACTAGAAAGGAAAAAGGTAAAGAAAGGGCACGGGGATTTCATGAAAATGGAAGGGTGACCAGTAGAGTAGTGGAAAAAAAAAACAGGGGAGAAAGGAGGGAAGGGAAAGAAGAAACACTGGGGAAGGATATTGACCATGTTATATTGTTATATTACATATGTTTATGAGTATATAACAACAAATCCCGCCATTATGTATAATTATAATAAACAATTAAAAATATGAAAAAAAAGAAAATGTGCCCCCTAAATTAGGTACTTAATAAGAGCTGGAAAATAAAATAAATGAATAAGAAGCTTCAAAATTTAGTTCCTCTGACTGTATTCTCTCCTTCATTATCCTTGTACCTGAGCTTACTATAATTGATCTTCAAACAGTAACAGGGTGAAAGTATGCTGCTAAAGTTCATAAAGTAAGAAAGCATATTTCTATTACTGTTATAGTATTTCTACTATTAATAAATCCTATTTATCTTTGGAAAACTATTAAGAAGTCAGTATTAAATTCACTACATAAAACAATTAAACATCACTTTGTAAAAGGCACAAAGGGAATTTTTCACAAGAAAATAACAACTTGGAAACAAGTCAACCTGCAGCACACAACACCTAGTAACCCACTTATTGAACAGTATATCATGCAGGTAATTTTTTAGAAATAAGAACAATGATTATAACAGAAGTAACTTACAGAAAGGGAAAAAGTAAAAATTTCCAACAAATGTGGTCTTTAAAAATAAAATAAAAATAAAACCCTGAAAGCATAATTATAAAATTTTAATTATCTCCCTATCTCTGAATATTAATGTGTATATTTTAACCTTCTAATAAATAAATTTAGGGAGAAAAATAAATAAAACTCTGAAATTCAGAACATAACTTTCAGTTCTGGAAAAGAATGGAGATGATCTAATTCATTTTACAAATGAGGATACTATATGCAAACAAAGTTTTGTTGTCTGGACCTTAAGTGTCCCCCAATATCATGTGTTGAAGGCATGATTGTCAGCCTGTGGTGCCACTGGTGGTAAAATATTTAGGAGGTGGGACCTAGAGGAAAGAAGTTAGGTTATTGGGGTGTACACTTTAAGGGGACATTAGTATCCTGAACCCTTTCTCTCTTTTGGCTTCCCAGTCACCATAAGGTGAAAAGTTTTGCTATACTACACACTCCTTGCCATGATAATCTACCTTCTCACAGGCCCAAAAGGAACATAGCCAGCTGATGATGGCCTTTAAAACTGAGCCAAAATTACTCTTCCTTCCTTTAAGTTGATTATCTTAATCAATGTGTCACAGTGACAGAAAGCTAACACACAAAGTAAATTAGGTACATTTCTCCAAGGCCACATAAAGGGTTACTGGCAGATTGTGGATTAGAATTCAAATCCATTCCAGGTATTCCACTATACTATGCTATCCTACCAGTTTTTGATGCTATCTGAAATGTTCAAGAACTTGATTTTGTACACTCTATCTTTTAAAGGAAATAGTGTTGCAAAAAAAAAATTTTTTGGAAAATAACATTAAATTTTAAATGCTAATTTTAAGGCATAATTAAAAGTCACACACATACATTTTTTTCTTCCAGTGCTGAGGACTGAAACCCCAGTCCACAAGCATACTAGGAAAGCTATTCACCACTAAGCTACATCCACAGTCACTAAATATTTCTAAGTATATAAACACAAGAAAATAATTTGTTTTTAAAAGACTCTTTAATCAGCCTATATACAAAAGTCAATTACACTAATGATTAAATTTTCCTTAGCACAGAAATAATTAAAGAGAAACAGTGGTCCTAAAAAATATTCATTTATCTTAAAAAATATTAAATAAAATTTTGCTGAAGGTATGCTAAAACTCATTAATAGCTTTAACTAATAAATAAGCCCATGTTAAAACTAGGTTATTATTATGATTTCACCCAATTAACTTCTTTATTTTATTATTGTTATTTTTTTGGTACTGGGGATTGAACTCAGGGGTACTCAACCACTAAATCACATTCCCCAGCCCTATTTTGTGTTTTATGTAGAGACAGGGTCTCACTGAGTTGCTTAGCACCTCGCCATTGCTGAGGCTGGCTTTGAACTCACGATTCTCCTGTCTCATCCTCCCAAAGTGCTGAGATTACAGGCGTGCACCACCTGTGCTCAGCTCAATTAAATTCTTTAAATGACTGCCAAGTTAATAACGTAAAAAAGCTGTTGCCTTCAAGATGCCTAGCATAAAAATACACAGGTGTAGGTAAAATAGCTAAAGGTATCATGATACCTAAATGAGGTTCAAAAATTTTACAAGCAATTTTATGGGAGAAGCACCAAAGCTTTTACCAGTATCCAGTTTGCTATTATTTTAAAATTTTCAATTGATCAATACCCAGGTTTTGCGAAATGCAAATTAAGACTTTCTCATCCAGCAGAAAATTTCCTTAGGGAAATTCAAGTTGTAAGTGACTCACTTCAATCTTTTGTCATTCTATTCAACTTCACAACCATCATGTTAACCTGCTGGGGCAATTTAACAATACTCCCAAATGGCCAACTGTACTTCTAATTTACAGGACGTTCATTTGAGTCAACTTTATCTTGAGGGCATAGAACACATCTTCATTTTAATGTCCCATTAATCATCTCACCCAGTGCCTTACATTATTAGTTGCTGAGCAGATACATGTTGAAAAATATAAACCTGATCACAATTCAAAAGTAGGACAAGGGGTCAAAGCAGAGATCAGAGAATATGACAAGACAGACAATTTTTATTCTTGAACACAGAGAACCATTCCCCTCAGGAATAAATATGGTCAAAACCACTCATGTAAAAGAAAAATTTCCCACAGTTTTGAAAATTGTGAAGAAAACAGAAACTCATATTTCTATATATTATAAACAAAAGTTCAGTTGAAAATACCCTGTCCCCACTACTGAACTCCACAAGTTTACCCAAGAGGACAGAATAGGTTAAAGATCAAATCACTGAGGCTGAGAACTATGCTGCCTGCATCAAAAGTCATGATATACCCTTTAAGTGTTGTGAGATAAAGCTGAATATTAAAAAAATCAAAGTAGGTGAAATAACTGGAGAATTATTGGTATCTTCAAAGTTATGAAAAATAAAACAATGAGATGTTAGAACTAGTATATGTGAAATAATAAAATGGACTGTGATGTTAGATAGTGAATACATCACAGATCAATGAAATAGTAATCCACAAGGTCAATGAATTACAATGTTGTTTTGGCTCAATGCCAAAAGAACAATCCTGAAAATGTAAAAGGGAGAAAATATTACTTGAAACTAGTAGAAAGAAGTATTACAATAAAAATTCATAGTTGAAAGATTAGAACCATATAACATTATTAAATTCAAGAAAAAGATTTCTTTTTACCCAAGAAATAGAGAAAAACACTATATATGAAATACGGTCATTTTACATTTAAAGGTAGGCAAGATATATATATATGAACTCACTGTCCTATACACAGGCTTTTATGTAGAAGAAAAGCAATTCTTTCAATATAAAAGAAGTTATATTATGATAAATCAGATTCCAGTCCCAACACCTTCTTTCCCACAATAAATGAACAATATAAAAAAACTATCCCCAATTATTATTACTAGCTATCAGTATATAAAGTAAAATTACTAGTAAATTTTCAAACTTTGTTCAGAGTGTATAACTATATATCTGAAAGTTGTTATTTTATAGAATGATATTATCATATATACTGGACAGAAACCTGAAGCATCTAAAAGTAAATAAATTACATTAAAGTTGACCTTAGAAATAGACATTGACAATGGATAGTTTAAATCATAGCATTCTAAAGGGAAGAATTGCTTAATGCAATCAAAACAAAGGGGCTTTCTTTGCCAAAGTGTCTAATAAGAAAATCCCTATATTCTAAAAAGAAATTCCCTAGCTTCTATAAGAGAAAAAGAGAGAGAAAATGACGGGGCCAAAGCAGGCTAACAACATACCATCTGGCAGGAGTATTAATATTCCTTCCTTCGCTCATGCTACTTTCTTTCCACACAATTTTTTTTTTTTTTTTTTTTTGGTACCGGGGATTGAACTCACGGGCACTCGACCCCTGAGCCACATCCCCAGCCCTATTTTTTTGTGTTTTATGTAGAGACAGGGTCTCACTGAGTTGCTTAGTGCCTCGCCATTTCTGAGGCTGGCTTTGAACTCGCGATTCTCCTGTCTCAGCCTCCCTAAGTGCTGGGATTACAAGTGTGAGCCACCGCGCCCGGCTTCCACACAATTTTTAAAACAGACAAACAAAAAAGAGAGAAGGGAACTGGGGAAACGTGAAGACTCAGTGAGATATCCTACCAGCCAAGAAGGAATTAAATCTCTCTCAGTTTTAAAAACTGCTAAACCAGCAAAAACTCCAGGTCCACCCTCTGTGATCTATCCTCTTGGCATTTTAAAACTCTTCCAGTTACTGCCTGCATTCTGGCTACCAGTAATTCATTTAACCACCTAACTGAGAACTTATTACATGTTTTGCCCAATACTCAAGGATAAAAAATAGGAATAAAAAAGGCAATATCTTAATGCTCAAAGAGAAGAGAAAGAGGGGAGGGACAGAGGAATCTGGAAGTCTAATTTTACAGGGACCTACCATGGGCCAAACAACCACTAGATTCGGCATTTGGTTACTATGCCAGATTATTTATAGTCAATTTGGCACATACCTCTACCATCACTACTATAACCATCTTTTTTAACCAAGGCTGGAAACCACATTTCTTATAATCCCCTTCTCTCTGTAGTTCCATGTTAATAACTTTATATTTGAAATGAGTAAGTAAAGTGAAGGCCATTTTTCTCAAGGAGTCATGTTGCTTTCTAGATATTGTGGCTTTATAGATCTTTCCCTCAATCTCACTTAGAGTCCTAGATCATGCTACAGACTTCACCATGAGTTTCTATTTTTTTTACCTACTCAACACTGTTCTTCAGGCTGAGACTGTCACCATCAAATTCTCTGTCCTAATGCCAACTTCAACACTTACTTGGTGTTTCAGGGTAAGATATTTCACTGACAAATTCTCTGATATTCAGCAAAACTCCTCTGACCTACACAGACAACTTTCTTGACGTCCACATTCCCCATATGCCCATCACTGTATAAACCCTTCACTCTCTACAGAATTACTTATTTTCCTGATCAAATCATCGGTGGTATATTAAGCTACTGAAAGCATGTAAAGTCTGTGATTCTGGCCCAAGGAGAAAAACCCGAAACAATTAGTAGTAATTGTTAGGAGCCATGTATAAATTAGGGGTTTGTTTGAGCCATTAAGGCAAGAAGGCTGCTTTTCTGGAAATTCCTGGGTGAAATTTCCCGTTTGAGAAAGCCCAGATAGTGCTGGCTCCCAGCCTTAGCTGACAGCCTTAGGATCAAACACAGCCACCCAGAGATAAGCCTAACCTGTCAAGCAGCAACCAACCTGTTCACCGCAAGATCCTGGCCACACTGAAAACTTAGATGTACTTCCCCTTAAATAAAGAACTGGGGCCTTGTTCAGTTGTTCAGTTCCAGTTTCTATAGGCTGGAAGACCCATCAGGCGACCCCCTTTAAAACTAATTTCTGGCTTTGTCTTTTATTCCTTACTGATTATTTCAGGGTTTTCCCAGGCGGCTCACACCATGGAGCAAGAATCTGCTCTACTGGGTCTCTGGTAACCCTGGCAAGTTATCTTGTCTAGCAAGTCAGCACAATGAAGTGAAAGAATGAGCTGAGGCTAGCCAAGTGTGAACCCAGCTCTGCCACTTAGATGCTGTATGTCTTAGACAAATTATTCAAATTCTTTGTCTCAGTTTCTCATCTGTAAAATGGCAATGATATTTGTGGCTACTTTACAGGGTAGTTAGGACAATAGAAAGTAAACAGTAAATACAAGATAAAAGTTATATACAAATAAACCTTGCAATACTTTCTTTTCTATCAATTAGTCTTCTTATTTATATTTAGTAATAAAAGAGAGAATAACAATTATGCAAACACTGAAATAACTAGAGATATGGTACTTTCAGAACCAATCTAGGCTGCTACAAAATCAAATCTCTGGAGCTGGAAACAGTTTAAAAAGAATTTTCTAAAACCAGATCTTTTCTGTTTTACTTATTCCCATTATATTTCTCTGCTTCTTGAACTATTCCTATACTAATATTCCATATGTCTCATTAATATTTTTTCTTGCAGATAGACCAAAAGAAATATGTTAGTCACAGATCAAGATATGTATACTCATAAAAGAAGCCCATGAATTAAGGAAGAAAAATCAAAAGAGACTTTTGCCTTTAATTATATTCTTAAATTTCTTACAATAAAAAAGCATTCACGTATTACTTTCATTTTAAAAATTTAATCAAAAAATAATTCAATCACTCAGAATGACAAATGTCAATAAAGAACTGATGATACCCTAACAATGAAACATGAGGTAATGTTAAAATAAGAAGCAGAGACAGCCTCTATGTTTGCACTGGAAAGGTACTTTCTGAAAAGTACAAAATTTTCATTCTTTCACTTGCAATAGTTCTTTTAAATCATTATTGTTAATACTAAATCTTTAGTGCTACAATATTTTTCAAGTAACTTTTCTGAATTATCTTTTTATCATCTTTGGATAGGAAAAAATGGAGGATTAAAAGTAATACTGATCCTGCTCACCTTAAAAACCATCTATATCTTATTGAAACTACTGTCTCAAAATATGCTCCATTCTTTCAGATTTCTATAAATCTTTATCAAGGTAACAAGAGTAGAATGAAATGAAAAATGACTTTTCTCAGTATCCAAACAATACAAGAATAGTGTGCCTTGCTGAAGTGTTCTATTCCCTGTTGAACCCTCTGGACAAGATAAATGAAAAACTGCTGTCAGTAGGAAAAAGTACATGCCATTCTTCTAAAAGCAACTTTGTTTGGCACAAAGCAGGCATTACAGCAGGAAAATAGTATCTATGGGTCTCACTCCCTTAACATTGATCAAATCAAGTGAACGGATCCAAAAGATCCTGCTGCTTAATCAAAAACGCTGATGTGCAATAAGGCATAAATGCTTGAGTAAATTTGGAGCAACTAGATAGGAAAATGAAAAAATGGGTAAGAAAACCACTACATTCTACTCCATTTTCACTCTCAATTCAAAATTACACATTTTCCCCCAGAGTAGGTTTCACAGTATCGATAATTTGGAGGTGAAGAAGCAAACTATAATACAAGAACATCAAAAAATATATATACTAGTAGTTCTTATTTAAACATGCCAACAATGCGTTTGCTGAATATATTGCTCCTAATTTTTTTCTTTTCTTTTTTAATATCAACTTCCACAAGGTAGTACAACCTTCAGAGATTTTATTAACTTTAATACTACTTCACTGTGAATGACTGTGATGGCAAAGCTCTTGCGTGAACTTGAGAAGGAATATTACTAACAATTGAAAGTAAACAGCAAAGTTATATTTAACAATGAGAATGAACTCAGTTATGTAAGTTAGTAAGTATATATATGCTCGGCTTCCCACCAATAACACTGTGCTAAGGAAAGAAACAGGAATGTTCTGGTATCAGATTAAAGTACCATAAGAGAAAGACCATAGCTATTAAGAGTGCTACTTAGCAACCAGAGAAATGAAAAGTTGTGCTCCATCTATGTACAATGAATCAAAATGCATGCTGCTATCATGTATACCTAAGTAGAATAAATAAATAAAATTTTTTAAAAACCCACAAAAAAATTTTTAAAAAAAAAAGTGCTACTTAGTAACCAAACCTTTGACAAAACTGCATTCATGCCTCAACAAATGTTCATCTACAGATCTCAGAAAAGATAAGAGTTGATGCAAGCTGTGTGGGTTTCATTCTTTTTGTGCTATTTACTCTCTGGAAGATCACAAGTAAATTACTCAAGTTTCTGGGCCTCAGTTTCATTATATGTAAAATAGGAGCTATAATTAAATTCACCTTAAGAAGGCAAGCAACCTGCGAAATTTGGTACAGTGGCATATAATGAGCCCTCAATACATTTTAGGTGCTAATTACTATTACTAAACCATTTTATGTAAAAGTAAGCTAATACCCTCCACATCCTGTCTCATCCTTTTCTGACTTAAGTACCTTTGGAAAATGTAATAAAATCAAAACCCAAGTAGTAGCAAGAAATACAAAATAAAATGGTTGGATTTAGTAGTAGTAATAGCAACATACCAGGACTTAACACAAATATTTTAGTATGTAGATTTCTTCCTTTGCCCTTTCACTTCTTTCCTACTAATCTGATGCTATTTTAAAACATAGAGACCAAAAGTGAGAAAGTAATAGCAGAGGATAAAGAAAACTACTTAATTAAAATGGGACTTCAATCTAAAGCATCCCTCATCATTTTAGATTTTTGATGACTTCTGGGCAACTACACAGGTGAAAGCTTTTCAATAATAAGATTAAAGTGCTATAAAGATGCAAAGACTATGTTATAGTTTGTATGTGATATGTCCCTCAAACACATGTGTAAGACAATGCAAGAAGGTTCAGAGGAGAAATGATTGAGTTTTGAGTCTTAACCCAATCAGTGAATTGATCCCCTGTTAGGGATTAATTGAGTTGGTAACTGAAGTGGCAGGGTGTGGCTGGAGGAGAAGGGAATTGGGGGCGTGTCTATAGGGAATATATTTGTATCTGGCAAGTGGAGACACCTCTCTGCTCTCTGATCATCATGTGAGCTGATTCCCTCTGCCATACTCTTCTGCCATGATGTTCCGCCTCACCTCAAGCCCTGAGAAATGGAGCCTACTGTCTATGGATTGAGATCTCTGAAACTGTGAGCCCCTAAATGAACCTCTCCCCCTCTTACAGTTGTGCTGGTCAGGTCATTTAGTCATAGCGGTGAAAAAGCTGACTAAAACAGACTGAATTTTTAAAAATATTATTCTAAGAGAATATTAATATGCCCCACAAAAATGGATTCATAAACTAAGAGAAAGATCATTTTAAGTAGTTGAAATACCCAAAAGCTATTTCTCTAAGTTTTGGAATTATTTTAAAGAAACATAACAAATTTGATGGAAATTGACACAAAGTTACAGAACAAATGATCCTTTAAAGTGTAATGAGAGATGTATTATTTTGAACTAGAAGACTGAAGCTTAGGATATGTTATGATATATCCTGTGTATGTTACAAAGGTAAATTTTTCTGTAAAATTTTGAGAGAAAAATAAGACTAATGTGAAAATAAACCATACTTCGGTCAAAAATGAAAACTGACAAAAACAAAACTATTATATTTGAAGATGGAATATCCCAAACTGCATTAAAATTAAAAATAGTAAGTTGAATGATATGTACTAAAATAAAAAGTGTAAGTAGAAGGATACTAGGAGCAATGGTTAAGTAAAAATATAACAAAGGAAAAGATAAATTAGTTATTTATTGCATATACACTTGGCTATCCAAGGTAGTAAGTGGTTACAGGCCCTGGTTGACAAACACTGTGCTAAGAAAAGAAACTACAGCACCTCATTTTTAATTAATACCACCTATTAATGTAACAAGGTTAATATAACTCTGAAACAAAACAGGTAAAAATAATTAAGGTAACAATAGGAACTCAGCTGAAATGGTAAGGTCAAGAACAAGATGATAGATCATTCTTTTCTATCTCTTATTCTCATGTTCCTTGATCAGCTTGGTATGGTACCTAAACAGATAAATACACTGTTCAAAAACTTTTTCAATGAACTGACAGGAGAAAGGAAGAACAGACTTGAGGGAAAGAAAAAGGTAACAATCATAAATATTATCTAATTATTTACTTTATTCTACATAAGTATAGCACCTAAGAAATTTGCTTTAGCCTAACCCCATGAATTCTAATTCATTTGCTCTAGGATGGGTTCAAAGTCCAGATTTCAACAAACACTCCAAACAATCCTATTTCAAGTAATCCAAGGCCTCTACAGCACCATTATCAAACATGGTACTACACAATACTCAATGCTGCAATAAGAAAAAATCACTTAAAATAAAATCCTCTTTGATTAAACAAGTTAAGAAAAAGGGGGGGCTGGGGTTGTGGCGCAGTGGTAGAGTGCTCGCCTAGCACGCGGGAGGCACTGGGTTCAATCCTCAGCACCACATAAAAATAAAATAAAGATATTCTGTCCACCTATAACTAAAAAATAAATATTAAAAAAAAAAAAAAAAGAAAAAGGGAGTAACAAAAGTAATCATGTTTCTAAATAGTGGAGATTTTTTTTAGAGATTCAATATGCACTTCAATTCTCATGAATAGCAACAAACCATACTGCATATCCTAAAATTAACTGGCCCTGGCATCCTTTCTTTAGTGTTACATTTACCAGTACCTATAAAGCCTAAAAACATTCAAAAAAGAAAACTAGAGAGAATGAATAATATGAAAGGAATAGAATTAAACTAGACAACTTAAGAACTTCTCTATAATTTTAAGATGGAAAACCAATTAAGTAAAAAGTGGGAAAAAATCCAGAAGGATCCTTTAACTTATTAAAAGGACCTCCTCGTTTATCTTAATACTGAGCAATGAGAACATAAATAACACTATTACATACATAATTTACCTCTCTATATAACTCTAAAGTTAAAGATGATAATACTGGTCAGAAGCATTTCTTTAACAATAAAAAACTGAAAAATAATGTTTTGTAGAAGAATAAATTTAGCAAACAACGAGATAGGAAGTATTAAGAGCCTTTCTAATAAGTGTAGATGCTAGCATCAGTTACAAAAAATATTTCACAAACAAAAACTAGCAGATTTTTTTAAAAGGAAAATAATGTCTAGTTTCTTCATAAATAAAATGTTTTTGAAAGCATTAAAAATGTTTTAAACTAGTGGAGATTACAAACAAGATTACTTGAAGTTGCTCTATTTTTTTTTATTTACTGAATAATTAGGACAGGTGATCTCCGCTGTACAAAAAAAATTAGGCAGCAGCAAATTTGTATGTCGTCATGACAGCCATGCTAATGTTCTCTATATCCTCATAATTTTAGTATATGTGCTGCCAAAGCAAGTGTAAGTGGCTCTTTTTAGAACATTGAAAATAAACTATTTCAATTATCTAAAAGAGAGCAATTTCCAGATTTACATCAATTTCACTTGAGTTCATAGAACAAAGCTAAACAAAATAATCTAAGGGACGTCTTTCAGGTAAGATCTTTTAAGTGATAACAATACAGAGATTATTATGGATTGTTTACAGGAACTTTTAAGAACACTCTCAAGTTTAATTTTAATTTAAAGAAGAAAAATTAAAGGCACTCTAAAATGACGGAGGTCACAAAACAATGACAACTAACCCTAAAAATATTTTTATATTTCCCTGAAGGACAGATGGATTTTTAAAGTAAAAAATGTCTCGCATGCAAAGTTGGTTCAAGAAATATAAATCTATAAACATAATTCATCACATCAATAGACAAGAATCAGATGATTATCTCAAGAGATGCAGAAAAAACATTTTGCAAAATATAGCGTCCATTCATGTTAAAACACTAGAAAAACTAGGGATAGTAGGAACGTACCTTACCATTGTAAAAGCTATATATGTTAAACCCAAGGCCAGCATTATTTTAAATGGAGAAAAATTAAAGCATTCCCTCTAAAAACTAAAACAAGACAAGGATGCCCTTTTTCATCACTTCTAGTCAACACAGTCCTTGAAACTCTAGCCATAGCAATTAGATAGAAGCAAGAAATTAAAGGGATAGGAATAGGAAACAATCCGTATTTGCCAACAACATGATTCTATATTTAGAAGACCCAAAAAATCTCCAACCCAAAACTTCTAAAACTCATAAACGAATTCAGAAAAATAGCAAGATATAAAATTAACACACATAAATCAATTCTGTTCCTATACATCAGTGATGAATCAACTGAAAGAGAAATTAGGAAAACTATCCCATTCACAATATCCTCAAAAAAAAGGGAATCAATCTAGAAAAAAGAGGTGAAAGATTTCTACAATGATCATACAAAATACTAAAGAAGGAAAATAAAGACCTTAGAAGATGGAAAGATCTCCTATTTTCTTCGGTAGAATTAATACTGTCAAATTGGCCATACTACCAAAAGCATGACATAGATTTAATGCAGTTCTATTAAAATTCCAATGATGTTCTTCATAGAAATAGAAAAAGCAGTCATTAAATTCATTTGGAAAAATAAGAGGCCCAGAATAGCCAAAGCAATCCTCAGCAAGAAGAGTGATGCAGGAAGCATCACAATATCAGACTTAAATTATACTAGAGCCATAGTAACAAAAATGGCATGGTATTGGCACCAAAACAGACACATAGACCAATGGTTCAGAATAGAACACACAGAGACAAACCCACATAAATACAGTTAGCTCATACTACACAAAGGCACCAAAAACATTCATTGAAGAAAAGACAGCCTCTTCAACAAATGGTTCTGGGAAAACTGGAAATCCATATATAGCAAAATGAAATTAAACCCCTATCTCTCACCCTGCACAAAACTCAACTCAAACTAGATCAAAGAACAGAGATCATACACATAATAGAAGGAAAACTAGGCCCAAATCTTCATCACGTCAGCTTAGGAACTGACTTCCTTAACAAGATTCCTAAAGCACGAGAAGTAAAATCAAGAATCAACAAATGGAATGGACTCAAACTAAAAAGGTTCTTCACAGCAAAGAAAATAATCAAGAATGTGAAGAAAGAGAATAGAAGAAAATCTTTACCATATGCACCTTAGATAAAGCATTAATCTCCAGGATATATAAAGAACTCAAAAAACTTGACACTTAAAAAAAAAAATAACCCAATCAAATAAATGGACTAAGGAATTGAACGAAACTTCATTGAAGAAATACAATTAACCAACAAATACATGAAAAAAATGTTCAACATCTCTAGCAATTAGAGAAATGTGAATCAAAACTACACTGAGATTTCATCTCACTCCAGTCAGAATGGCAATTATCAAGAATACAAGAAACAATAAATGTTGGAAAGGATGTGGGAAAAAAGGTACACTCATACATTGCTGGTAGGACTGCAAATTAGTGCAACCACCCTGGAAAGCAGTATGGAGATTCCTCAGAAAACTTGGAACAGAACCACCATTTGTCCCAGTTATCTCACTCCTTGGCATATATCCAAAGAACTTAAATCAGCATACTACAGTGACACAGCCACATCAATGTTTACAGCAGCTCAATTCACAATAGCTAAACTATGGAACCAACCTAGCTGGCCTTCGATGGATGAATGGATAAAAAAAATGTGGTATATATACACGATGGAATATTCTTCAGCCGTAATGAAATATGAAATTATGGCATTTGCCAGTAAATGGATGGAACTGGAGACTATCATGCTAAGTGAAATAAGACAATTCCAAAAAACCAAAGGCTGAATGTTCTCTCTGATATGCAGATGCTAGCACACATGGGGCAGAGGGAATAGGCAAGAATAGAAGTATTTTGAACTAGACAAAAGGAAATGAAGGGAAGGGAGGGAGAATGGGATTAGGAAAGACCACAAAATGAATCGGACATTACTTTCCTATGTTCATACATGAATACATAACTAGTTTAACTCCACATCATGTACACCACAAGAATGGGAAGTTATACTCCATGTATATATGATATGTCAAAATACATTCTACTGTCATGTATAACTAAAAAGAATAAAAAAATTTTTTAAAAAGTCTCCCCAATTTGTAACTGTAAGCCAAACCTAATGGATTTGGAGCAGACATTTTTTCTACAGATATCATGAAAATTACATACACACACCAAACTTTCACTTTGTCTCAGGTTGGTAGAGAAATCTGGAAATAGAAACAAACTTCCTAGAGGAAGATTCTTTAAATCTTGGCCTCAAAAGAAAAAGAAAAATGGCAAAAGACTTGCCTACAGATTTCTTAGAAGAGGAAATACAACTGACCAAAATATATAAATAGATACTCAGAATTACCAGTATTTAGGAAAATGTCATTTAAAATGACAATATAGTTTTTCTCCATTCTTTACTTTACTTTGGAAAGCATTAAAACACTGAACAAGTTTGTGAAGCAGGAAAAAAAAAATAGCCATTTTTGGATGTGTAAACTGGTGTGGAATATGTGTCATGATCTACCAAAATTAAAGATAGTAGACAGTCTACAACTCAGCAAATCTGCACTTTAGTACATAAGCTAATTCCTTGTTCCAAGAAACAGTAACAAAAATATTTATAACAAACCATTAATAAAAGAAAAACATGGCAACATGAAAAGTGAAAAAACTCAATCATAATCTATTCTTTCAATGAAAAACTATGTGTTAGTGAAAAAAACTACAACAATATGAATCAGTATATATGAAGTAAACTGACAAGTTGGAAAAAATATCAAATTACAGAAGAAGAAGATTGACTCCAATCAGACAAAATTTAATACCTGCAAGGCTAACATATATATTATTCTGAGTAAACAGGTGTGAAATGTAATTATAAAGAAAAAGATTAGAGAATGAGAAATATGAAGTTAAAGGAAGAGGTGACCTCTGGGCTAGATGGTCAGAGATGAGATTGCCAAAGGATTTACAGGGGACTTTCAAGGTTTTGATAATATTCTCTTTTAAGCTGAGTGGTGGATATAATTCCTTATTATTATACTTTCAACTGAACACATTAACTACAAACTCTCAGGCAAATATGGTATATTTCATAACATAAAAAAACAAATTCTTAAAAATAACCAATAGTGATATTCTTTCTTTGACCCCTGAGTATATATTTGCACTTTGTCTTTTCTCTCCCTCTTAACTTTCAGCCTCAAAATGTTATGGTTATGATAAATAAGTAATAAATTACCGTATTTCTTATTGGAATCTTCTTGGGTTCTGGTGGCACATCCTGTGGAACAAATTTCACTGGTTCCTTAATCTGCCTCCTTGATCGTTTGGTCCCATCTGGTAAAGTTTCCATGGCCATGTCTGCTTCCATGTCACTGCTCCCTGCCTGGTCACATTCTGAGCACTGCCTAAATAAATTTTTTAAAATTAATAATATATTTATCATCTTCTAGCTTTAGCTATAGATTCTATAAGAACAAAATCCAGGTATATGTGAAGAATATATACACATAAGGTAGTATGATAAGGCCAAAAATACAGAAACACATGTATTCCTGTTAGACTGTCATGACTCAAATATATAACAAATTACATATATGCTTGTAAGTATCATAAGAAAACACATAACAATACTATATGCCTAAATGAACCAACATAAGACATTCAACAATGGTTAAAAATGGTAATTTCCCTTGGGAAATCAAAACTTTTCCTTAAGTGACATATACTATGACATTTGAAAATCACAATTCTTCCTGGACCCTGATTCTACTTCTTGCCTCAGTGATCACAGCTTTTAATTATAGTTAATGACAAGCTATGAAGATATAAAGAAAACAATAGAAACAGAGTCTAAGAAAAGTTGAACGAATATAAATGGTCATTTTTGTTGGTGGCCTATGCTACTTATAAAAGAAGAAATATAAATTTACCTATAAAAGGAATTTGTAAAAACACCATTTATGAAACATCTGTAATGTGTGTAGCATTAGAAGATAATTGAGGATGAAACTTAGATCTAGCCTAGACTGCCCAACAGAACTTTCCATGATGGTAGAATTATTCATCTGCATACTCCAGAATAGTAGCCACTAGATGAGAAACTGAATTTTAAATTTACATGGTAATTCATTTAATTTTAATAGCCACATGTGTCTAGTAATTAACATTTGAACACAGAAAACTAGTCAATGATTGCTGGAAATCTTTATGTTGTCAATTTTAAAAGCCCATTTCAAAACTTAAAACCAGTTCTTAAAAATAAATTTTTATTCATATATTTTCTTCAAACTTAAAAGAATGATCAGAAACTAATTTTATAAAGTTCTAATACATAAATTCACATATTTACTTTACATGTGTTTATATTAGTATCCTTAAATGCAACTTATAATTCACCAAATATTTTCAAAGATCTCTCAATTTATGCACCATCAATTAATACAGTATATGCTCCCCTCATTAATACAGTAAACTTAATATTAAACTAATAGTTATTTGGGGGATTTTTTGGGGGGGGAGTGGTACAGGGGATTGAGCCCAGGTGTGTTTAACCACAGAACTATATCCCAGCTCTATTTTATTGTTTATTTTTTTTCTTTTTAGACAAAGTCTCAAAATAAATAAATTGCTTAGGGGCCTCACTTAGCTATTGAGCCTGGTCTTGAACTTGAAATCCTCCTACCTCAGCCATCAGAATTGCTGGATCCCAGGTGTGCAACACCACTCCCAGCTTAAACTAATACTTAGCTTTAAAAAGTGAGAGCTTTAAATTGTGAACTCCAGCAATTCATTTGTTTTTTTTTTAACTCAAAAACATTAACTGATAAAGTGCAAATCAATACTAAAGTATAAATTTGAACATTTAAAAATATTTATTATTTAAGCATAACTGGTTAGCAAAATTTTTCACACAAAAAAATGACCAATGAGAGAATAAAGATGTACTTTATCGTGTGTTACTGAGAAAATTCCTATTATCTATTGCTAGAGCAACCAAGCTCTTTACTCCTTAGACTCACAAATTACCACCAAAATAAAAAGATAACAAAAGTACACTAATTGTTCCTGTATTTGTCCAAATGAAAACTTCATAGAATTGTACATTTTTATTTTTAGTAATTCAACTGATATCAATGAAAATGAAAAAATTTCTTTTATGTTGGGAGCAGCCGTTGAGAAACAAAGATTAAAACTAACAGACAGGGCAATTACTGCTTTGTGTGTTTACATTTTTCATTTGAAGAATACTGTTTTAGGGGCTGGGGATATACCTCGGGGCATAGCAGGATATGTGCTCAGCATGCCAACCTGGATGGGGTTGAATCTAGGTTCAATGCCCAGTATTCCCCGCACAAAAAAAAAACAACATTTTTGCCATGCCCTATTTTTTTTTCACTTTTAAAAATATTTTTAAATTAACAGATTGTTTGTATTGTATAAATGATATTTTGAAGTATATACACATAGTGAAATGCCTAAACCTACATACTTTGAATATATACCATTTCTGTCAATTACAACTCCAGAAAGCTGAAAATAATTCAACAATTAAAAAAAGAATTATAGATTTTAATAATAAATACCATAGCCATTTAAACTGATATGCTTATAAAAGATATCAAATTATATTACAAACAAGGACTGAGTGCTTGCTTTTATAGAGTTAAAATATATAATCTTTTTTTTTTAATTTTTTTTATTTGTTGATGGACCTTTATTTTTTATTTATTTATACGTGGTGCTGAGGATCGAACCCAGTGCCTCACGCATGCTAGGCAAGCGCTCTACCACTGAGCCACCACCACAGCCCCTAAAATATATAATCTTAATGCTGAATGCTCATTTCAATCAGTTGAATGAAATTTAGCTATAGCTTCTCAAATAGTTCCAATTCATTTTAAAATACATGAATCCCTGAGGTTTAAAAACAAATACCTTTTGTCTGAATTGCTTTTTTTAACTGAAATATTTTCCTCTCTCTTTTTCTTTTTGTGGCCATTACTCATCAGGACATTATTTAATTATGCTCATTGCAAACATTCCTACTAAAAATTATAATCCTTTTTATATGACACGGAAATTTGCCCTGAACCCACAAAACATTGATCAGTTCAGAAAAACAAGAGAGTTTTGTAATTGTCGATATTTAATGCATCCATTCCTATTTCAGGATGATGGCCACATGATTTGTGCTATACACAGGATCTACACAGATGGACATGACTTCTTCCCAGTCTTCCTATGAAACTCCATGGTCTCCATCATATATATATATATATATACATACATATGTAATATATATATAATCATATATATATATATATCCTTTAAGATACAAAAGCATCTCTGCTACAAGAATCTATACATCAGATCCCAAGAAACAACAACCTATAATAAAGTCACAACTAATACTGTGTGATGGAATCAAATATTTGAGTAAAAGTCATTACTTGGTTTCTTTTAATAATCCACTATACTGCTATTATCCTTGAATTTAGCTAAGCTCATTTTAGTCCTCTATATTTTTACTAATTTTTTACTTAATACATTCTATTACAGTCATAAAATTTTAAATTTCCATTCAAAATATTAAAGACAACCTAAAGTAAAAGAAAAAAGTCAATTAACTACAATGGATTTTTAAAGTACAAATAATGAAAATCATGTGAGGGATTTATCCAAAAGAATATCCTTCACCTTTATACTGAAATACCAAAAGATTTCAATATGCTATATTTTCTTCATCTCCAGTACCACAGAGCAACTTATGTTCAGAATGATGACACAATAAGGTCTTACGCATCTTCATTACTTAATTAAAAGTAATTTTACTATATAATGGTGCTAAGACAAGAAAGTATACTAATTTAACTTAGAGAATTTTATTTTTGTAAGTCAAAGAAAAAAATAGTTTATGAATCTTTAAACACAAAAATTGCAGTAACACTCCATTTTCCAAAAACTAAAGATAATTCAAACTATCTCCTTCCTCTCCTCAGATTATCTTTTCCAGTCTTCAGTAACTGAGGATTCCATACCATATATTTTTTTAACCATCTTTTTAGAGGTAAGTCTTGACAACTACCTACATAAAACTCTAAAACTGTGCCCAAATATCTCTTTAGTCCAGTCATACCCTAGTCCCTCCTACTAGGGAATGATGAGAGTGTCTCTGAACAGCAAGAAAGAAAATTAAACTCAGCGTCTAAATTTTGTCTTTTTTGTAGTTATTAAACCTGAAAAAAACTGTAAATTAATAGAAGGGGTGTGTGTGTGTGACTTTATATGCTGTAAGTGCCCCATCACAAAGCTGCAATTCTCACTAAGAGTTAATGGCAGTAGAGAGTAAAGAAAAAAATATTATAAATTGATAATTTCAAGAAAAACTAAGTTAAAAACATTTTAAAAACTCTTCATAGAAGGGTTTATATTTTTTAATCTTAAAAGTATAAACAAAGATATGTGCAGAGAATGAAAGGATATAGTAAATATGATTTAATTCTGTTAAATCGTCTTTTAAACAATATCCTTCAAATAACTAGAGAATGTAAGGTAAATTCTGATCAGACTGGTGATAGAAACACAACCTTAGAACTCTCAAATTAAAAGAACCACTAACTATTTGAGCTACAAAAATAAATCCCTCGCTATTTATTTATACCTTATAAGGCTTGTCTTAGAATTTATGGTAGTATGCAGATTATATACATACAGCCCTCTACACTCTGTCAATTTCTTCACTTAATATTCTTCTTCATCTGCTTTGCCCATCCCCAGCCCAACTTAAGAAATGCCTGGGTTTTCCCCTCTTTTTCCCCTGAGCAGCTGAGTATATAATGGAGAAAAATAATCACAACATTTACTTATTCAGTGATCATTCTTGCTATACAACCACAGTAAATCAGGGTTTTTTTGGTATTTTTCACATCAGCTGTTACAAATCATTTGCTCTCTTCTCAGGATCCATCATCCTCCTAGGTCATTTCCCCCTCAACACTCAACAATTACAACGGACTTCTTTTTCACTGGAATGTCTGAGCTTATCTAACATGAACTCCACTTCCCTACTCTTCATTAATAATTACTTCTTTATCTTTATCTACCTCTTCTTTCCTATCACAAGTCTCAAATCAGCTTAGCAGAGTCCACTGACTACTGTGGGAGGGAATAAACAAAAAGCATCCAAATCTAGAGCTAGAATCTCCAAGAAGTCAAAGCTGGTACTGAAGGAAAAAGACCAGATAGCAAGTCCTTAAAAGAATTAGTCATTCAAGCACAGTATGGGATCTGAGAAATAAGATAACAGATATAATAATTCGGGATGAATTTAGCATAATGGGAATTTAGCAGTGAGGGTGTTACCACAGGCTTGAAGAAAGCAAAGAAAGCAAAATTAGAAACTGGTAACATTCAGAAATGTACACCACAGGGATTCTCAGAAGTTTAAGCCAAACGCTGGGGCACAAGTACCAAATAAGGAAATAATAACAGGAACCTTTCCCTAATGAAAGAATTACTAAGAACTAGGTAGGGACTAAAGCAACAGTCATTCAGTGATATGCTAGTAAATGTCCAACAACGGGCTCTTTGGGAGAAAAACTGTAATTTAAAGCATCTGCTAATTTCTGTGATATGAATATGAATACTCCCAACCATGGCAATTTCAGACTACCAACATGGCATCAAAGAATATGGAATGGGGAAATGTGAGTAGCTGCAATCATTGTACAGTTTTTCTACAACACAGATACTAATCTCCAGAGCACAGCTACAGCTTCCTAATAAAATGAACACAAGAGGCCTAAAGAGATTAAACACACTTAAATATGTTTGAGGAACACACAAAATTTTTTGAACTGATAACAATTTAAAGGTTTGGGATTCGGGCTTTTCTAAAACTGGAAGAGTATTTTGTATAAAAAGAACACTCATGTTCATTCCAAAGTTTTTCTTTCCCTATATTCTCCTTTATATAAGTCTGTCTTTTAACATTTGAACATTAGTCTCTCTCTTGGACTTATGGAAAGAATAAAACTCATTATATACCATAAGCTTTTATCAAACATCTGCAGTGATTCAGTAGGCTCAAATAAATGAAAAAAATTCAAAAACATCTGTCAAATGTATCTAGATTTCCAAAGAATGATTGGGTGAACTAAATTTACCTCACACAAATGATAACAGAAGTATTGGTGGCACTAATTTAGAAATAAGATACTAATTCCAAACAAATGCATGTATATGGAGGCAAATTTTTGATAAATTCAATTTCAAAAAAATAAAATCATTTGAGAAACTTCTAGCAATAAACCAAAAGAAAATTATAAACACACCAGACAGAATCACACCTTAAATAAGAATCCACTACTGATAACAAAATAGGCAAAATTAACTGAAAATTAATTTCTCAAAGACTGTTAAAACAGTTTTATTGACATAATACCATAATAACTATTTATGAAAGTACTGACTTACAAAATGTGAAATACTTTATGTTATGCATGAGATAAAGTGTTTCCTCTCTTCTAAAGCTGAAATGAAAAGTAAACTGGCTTTAACAACTAGCTCTCCTCCACTTAACTCACCAATAACTGTTTTTGGTCTTCCTTGGCATCCTTGTAAGAGGAGGATCCAGACATCCAAGATGGTAATGGAGTTTGCAAGTATCACACAATAAAAGAAGATGCTGATCATGGTTCTTCTTACAAATTCCACAACTTTAAATAAAGTTAGCAAATAAGAATTAGACTAATTGTCATAGTGAAACAATTTATAACATTTTAAATTTAAAATTTCACCTTGATTAACAATATTGGTTCTGAGAAGCTATTTTTTTAATAGCACAGGTCTTTTTACAATGTCAGTAACTAGCTATTTTTTTAACAGCACTGGTCATTTTACAATGTCAGTAACTATTCTAAATACTTTTGGGAATGTTAAAAAACAGTTTGGATCTAGTACAAACTTTAAAGATCAAGCCTTTCAAAATGGCTCATAAGCACATTATTCTCAACATCATTTTAATTTTAATTATTACTTAAAGACTATTTAATATTGATTTAATTTTTCTGTAAGAAACATGTTATGAAACAAGAGAATTTTATGATTTTCAAAAACTTCTCTGAAACTAAAAAGAAATTATTTCACAAACAAAATTCAGTTTACTTTCAATCATTAATTATAAACCTTTCAAAGAGCCTTCATTACATAAATAAGCTACATGTGTAAGTTAAGTCTCCTTTCAAGATCAGATTTTGAGTCCTAAAAAATACCAGGTAATATGCACTGCAAATTTTAAGAGTTTTGTAATTGTTGTTACTGATCGTTTTAGACTTCATTGATTTATTTGTTTTTCAAGAAAAATTAGATTCTTCTGAGAACACAAGCAGCATGACCTGAAAATTTAGTGTATATTTTTAAATTTACACTGGGAATGTACAGAGTGAAGGAAAAGTTGTTAAGAACTTAAAAGAACCATCAATTTGTAGAAAAAGCAGAAGAAATAATGATGTTTGGATTCTTTTTTAATACTCATAGGGAAAAAACCCAAAAGAAAAACCATACAATCAGTACCTGATCTCAGAATAAAAAAGAAAAAGAATATAAAATATACTCTAAAACAAAAATGACATATAGTCATAAAAGTCAGATGATTTAAATAAATCAGCAATGTTTGGGAAAGCCATAACAATTACATGCTAAGGATAATGTTCTACATTAAGACACTTGTGGGTCCTTTTCATATTTCAAGGAAATTATTTACTATTACCTGTGGAGAAAGTCTCCAACAAAAAATGGAAAATAGTTATGGAGACTGATATTATTGCTACTGTTGCTGTTTCTAAGAAAGAAGTTCTGAGAAGCACCTTTATGTATTTATATAGATATGTGTACACAACATACACAAATATAGGTATTTATCTATCTGTATGTATATGTACACCTATATGCATATACACACATATAAACAACAAGCACTTTCTAAACTGCTCTTACTTAATATAATCAATGTAAGTTACACCAAAAAAAGTGAGATCCTACCCAATTTAGAAACAGAAGTCTTGACTATGTAAAATTACCATTAATGGTGAACACTGTAAAAATACTGAGCACAGAAAGCAAAGAACAAAAATACTTCTGGAAATAAAATTATTGCAACTGAGCATAGAGCAAAAGTATAGATAGCCTCAAAATTAAAATTTATCTTCATTATCCACTACCTACAAAGACAGTAGATTCATGATACCTATTGCTATTTAAAAACACAATTTACAATTCATTCAAGTAAAATAAAACATAAATGTCCATTTGTTTAGTGTGTTGCTTCAATTACTAAGACAATAATCACATTTTTGAAGCATCTTTCCAATTCCCCAAGTAGAATTCATTTACACAGAGCTTATGCAGATATATCCCAAATTACTTAAAAGACACAAAAAGTCACTTATCTTATTAAAAGAAACAAAAACCTCTTATCACTGAACCTAGAAATCATCTTTGATCAAATAAACTTCATATACACTTAATTTAAAATCTTATACAGAAAAAATTCAAATATTTGAAATATACTTTTTAAAATGCCAGTAAAAAATACAAAACATTATTCTATCATAATTTCATTACTTGCCTATAAAGTACTGTAGGAAGAGTAGATGTCTTTTGTGTGCCTCCTTCTTTTTTACTTGGTTTTCTCTCCTTGGGTGCCCTCAAAATTGCCGGTATGTTCAACTTCTATTGATTTGAACAAATGTAGTATATATTGTTTTAAAGATGAAATACAAAGCAACATTTTCCTCTATATGCCACTAGAGCCAACTAACTGTACTAGAATGGTGAGGGGAAATCTGCTTTACCAGCTATTACACTGGCAAAAAGAAATAAAATGAGTTTTTGTCTAATAATTACTTCCATTAGAAACATATAATTACATACTTTCATCCATTTTCAGTGGTATATTAAAACATATGAAAATTAAACTACTTTATGTTAAAAAAGTGAAAGACGAGGATAAGTGTACACAAGGTTTAAAAAAATAACATAATACACTTGACAAAAAAGAATATTGAGGCCGTTTATTTTCCTCAACATTCCAACAATATTGGTGCTCCATAGGTTAATTAGAAAAATTATCTTATTGGACCAAACTCTCCAACAAAGGCGGATGAGATTCTCTCTGGGTTTCTACTAATCTGTAGAATGCTGGCTTCTCAGACAGCAACCATCTATCAAAGTCATTTCTTAGTGGCCCAGTGGGTCCACATCTGTTCAGCCAACTGGAAAAAAAAAGTGTCATGCACACAGTACAAATGAATTCTATTTCTGTTGTGCATTGTATATTTGCACAAGGAAATTTGCAAACCTCTGAAAAGTTATTTAATAAACGAAAATACCTTTTATAGCAAATAATATTTTACATTAAATAGGAGGTTCTTTTGAGACAAACCTGCAAATCCAGCCAAAAGATAATGCTAAGTCTTACGCTCAACATTATCTTCTAAATATCAAATATAAAAACACAACCAAAGTCTTCAAAAATCCATCAACAACCTATCAGCAGGAATAAAGATTAGTTCTTCCAGAGCCAATTCCTCATTCTCATCTTTAAAAATAAATTACTCTTGATAATACAAGTCATGTACACTCTGTTCACAAAAAAAAGTACTTTCAAAGCTAGCATGAAACAATAAAAATCAGAATGAATTAGTTCATTAAATAATGTATCTATGCAAATTATATGATAAATTTGATTCTGTAAACCTCTAAAAAATATAGTGAAGCGAGGTGCAGTGGCGCACACCTGTAATCCCACCAAAATTTGGGATGCTGAGACAGGAAAATCACTAGTTCAAAGCCAGCCTCAGCAACGGCGAGGTGCTAAGCAACTCAGTGAGACCCTCTGTCTCTACATAAAACACAAAATAGGGCTGGGGATGTGGCTCAGTGGTTCAGTGCCCTTGAGTTCAGTCCCTGGTACCAAAAAATATATATATATAAATATATTTTTTTGAAAAGTCTCCACAAATAAGACTTTCTTTGGTGGTAGTGCTGAGGTTTGAAACCAGGCCCTCCCACATACTAGGCAAGCACTCTACCATTGAGTTTCATCCCTCGTCCTAAAACTACTTCTGTATTGAAAGTAGTGGGTCTCCATCATCCTTAAAAATATATATCTTAAATTATTGGAAAAATTTATTAATTTATTAATTATATACATAGTACTGAAAATGTTATTTCAAAAATTTCACTTAGCAATATTTTTCTTTTCAATACCAAGAACTTTAATAAGCTACAAGTGTTTGAAGAAAAGGACTTTTCCCCACAACTACAATAACAGCTACTGGTGGAGGGGAAAAACTATACTTAAACATTTAAGTTGAAAAACTTCCTTTACACAGTTCAAAAGAAAACTAATATGAAAATGAATCTCTGCAGTTTCCTTTTTACATTTAAATTTTACACCCAAATAAAATAAAGAACCGACTACAGCACAAGAACAGGAATGAAAAAATATGGTAAAGACTCCAAAACTGATAAACTAAAGGAAAAAAGAATGTGGTAGAACTCATGCTTCAAATCTTAGTTCATCATAAATGACAGGTCAATCAGTCTGAGCAAATAAAAAAATTTTGCAAACAAGATAGCAGTTGAAACAACTAAATTAAGCTACAAGTTTCAGTAGGCAGCTTCCAATGCTCTAGATGTATTTCAGGCAGAAATCATTATCCAACAGGATGAGGCTCTGATCAAAGAAAATTCTTCAGTTAGTGAAGTGACAATCATGTCAGAAACCTAGTCTTTGAAAATCATAGTGCACAAAAATTGAAGAAAGCAATTGGAAAGAAACTAACCTGCCCTGTGATTCTGCCTAGTAAGGCCCAAATTCCTTGCCCTTCACTTCGAAGTTTTCCATTCAGGTTTTGTAGTTCTTCTAAAGATTCACAGAGCTACAAAATAAGTAAGTCATTAGTCAAATTCTTTATGGGAGAATTTAAATAATTTATCAATAAATTTACAGTATCTACATTTATATTCCATATTTTTTTTTCTTTTGTGGTGCTGGAGATTGAACCCAAGATCTTGTGCATGGAAGGCAAGCACTCTCCCAACTGAGCTATACCCAGCCCTCCATATATTTTTACTATATTCAAGTCACAATACCTCTGAGAGACAAGGCTTTCCAATTAATTACAAGCATCAACAGAATGTAAGCATTTTGTCTTATGATGACACTTACACATTTATATATTTAATTATAGCTTCCTAGATGACTTTACAATACTCCACTAATTAACTCTTGTTTCCAACAAGACATATTTCCATAATTTTCGCCATGAAAGAGCTAAAAATCACAGGGTTTTATGATTACAGAACTGGACAAGATCACAGAACTACCAAGAATCCCCAGGTCTTCCGAGTCTAACCAAATCTTTTCACTACAGTGTGGCTGACTATTAAAAAACTTCCTAGCCAGGCATGGTGGCGCAAGCCTGTAATCCCAGCACTTATGGAGGCTGAGACAGGAGAATCGTGAGTTCAAAGCCACCCTCAGCAACAGCAAGCGCTAAGCAACTTAATGAGACCCTGTCTCTAAATAAAACACAAAATAGGGCTGGGAATGTGGCTCAGTAGTCGAGTACCCCTGAGTTCAATATCTAGTACCACAAAATAACTTCCTATCATTCTTTTAAAATCACTTTTGAAATGTTACAATAAGTTAATAGTAGTTTTATTTGCTTATGTTAATAAGTACCTGACACTAGCCACATCTTGCTTTTTTTGATATTTTTTATTTCCCTCCTCATTAGAATGAAAAAGTACACTGAAAATTTAAATTATAAAGTATTTTCATATCAAAAGTAATATTACAATACAACACAAGGTAAAAACAATAATTTAAAAATAAGTTTCAAAATTTTCTACAAACTTAAAGAAGCTGTATAGTGGTACTGTGTGCATGTTAGGAATAAGAAATGAAGTCAGATGTATGAGCTTCAAATTCCAACTCTAGAACTTGACTACTATGTGAGCCTGGGCAAATTACCTAAACTTTTCAGAACTCAGTTTCCTCCCTGAAACTGTGAGCAATGATCATTATCTACACTATAAAATTAAGGTGAGGAGCAAATGAGTTGATATATAAAAATATCAGAATCACGCCTGGCACACAGAAAGTACTCAGTAAGAAAATATGAAGATAATAAAAGTACTGAAGGGGAGAAGAGCTTCAGAGCTCTAGAATCTCAAAATGACACATAAATGAAAGTCCTACAGAATCACAGAAGAAATCATAAGATCTATTAAACTCTGCTGTGTGTTTGGAACCAACTTACCTTATTATATTCCACATGAAGCTTTTCTTGTTCATTCTCTAATTTATCCTTTATATTCTTTTGTTCAGCCATATTTTCCTGAATTTGAATCATGCGCATATTTCTCTCTATTTAAATTAGATATCCAATTTTACTTTAGTAGAAAGTAAAAACTGATATAAAAAAATACATTAAGAAAGAAACTAGCTATAAAGATGGTTATATAAACCTGTATTATTTAAATACTTTTAAATATATAGAAAACAGCATAAACCTAGATTTTTACAAAAACATAACACTTAAGAAAATAAACATGCCTTTATTTAGATATGGTAACACGGCTAATGAATTTTTTTAAATTAACAACATAAAAAACAGCATAAGCTACTTGCACTAGCATATTTTTCTCAGTGAAAATGTGCATTGTATCACTGTCTATGATACTGACCAAAATAATAATTCACAAAATCAGCAGTGAGAGCTGGTTGCTTATGCTTTCTCCTTCCATCCACACTAGAACTAGTATCTGAATTGTCCACTGGAAAGATATCTGTACTGATCCCCATTAGTTCTGCTTTCCGCATCAGTTTACGAATGGCTGAAGCACTACTAGTGAGAGGTCTAGGCAATTTTTCCCTTGGAACCCATGCCTGGGGTCTGGTGGATCGAGCCAGTTCTGCCTTGGCACGATATTGCTGAAGCCGGGCATTGATCCTTGCCTATGAAAGAAATTTACACAAATTTTAAAACATCAAAAAAATAGAACATACTCCTTCTGATTTTAACTTCTATGCTTAGAGAAAGTAAAGATAACTCAAACTCCTATTTGAGGTAAATTATATGTATCAATGGTCCTTAAAGTATAGCCTGATACTTAAGTTAAAATAAACTAGATCTTCACCTAGTAAATATTGCCCTAATTTATGATCAGAATTGTGAGAAACAAATTTGATTAAGCTAAAGCTTCTCTTCTCAATAATGGCAATAGTCTTCACAGATTTACTTAACGTACCCAAAAATATATTTTAAATAATGGACAAACAAAAATATGTTTTAAATAATGGATCAAATCCTATGCATAAATGGACAGAACAGACCAAAAAACCAAATTGCACTGATAGACTAATTTTTGCCACACTTTTTTTTGGAGGGCGGAGGGGGAATACACTTTATAAATGGCTGGTCTGTTGACTAGATGAGGAGCAAAATCTTCAATAACGAACTCTACTCACCATTTATCTTAAATCACTAACCATTAAATAACTAACTGAATTTCAATATTATACTTTACATATCACTGGCAAACATACACAAGATCTGAAATCTATAATCTTAAAAGGAACAAAATGAATTTGGCATGATTCCCATACCTGTGCTTCTGGTGATAGTTGTTTCTCTCTCTCTTGCAAAGACATTTTACAGTAGGATTGTAGAGCCAAGTAGTTTTTTCTCTTCCACTTTCTGTCTAACCTATCTGCATGTTGCTTACAATAAGCAAAAAATGGATCTGCTATATCCTATTTTAAAAAAAGAGGGGAAAATGAATAGTTTTACTCCAATGAGTCTTTAAAAAAAGCTTAAAAGAACAATACTTCCTTTTTGAAGAATCTTCTAATGCTGGTTATTTTCTATAATAAATTGTGGAAGTAATTTCCATACATCATGAGAAAGATTTTGCTTTAGAAATTTAATCCAATATATTAACTTCAAATTACTGACTTCAAATTAACATTTTTTTCTTTAAAGGGCCTTGTGGAGGACTGGGAGCATTAGTGTTAGAGCATTTGCTTTGCATGCACAAAGACCCAGGTTTAATCCCCAACACCACAAAAATTAGAATAAGAGGGCCTTATGGATTTAAAAATACTGAAATCAAATCTAATGTATTCTTGGGTACATTTGTATATTCTTTACCAAAAAAAAAAAAATCACTGTTTAAAGCAAATAAGATTTTAATATATTTAGGTAGAACAATCAATAAACATTAAAGTTACAAATACATAGATTAACACTATATAAAACAATACATGCCAACAATATAGGACTAATCAACACAGATTAAGTGGACAATTTCTAAATGACTTGTGTGGGTAGATCTTACCCAGTATAAAAACAGATTAAGAAGGCCATATCCTATCAATAAAAATATTTGGGGACCCCCCCCTTAAATCTTTTATAAAAGCTTGAATAGGAACAAAGCTCTTTTTCATGGTAAAGAACTAAAGAAAATATTAAAGATCTTTCCTGTGCATGTGCCTGCTGTGATCTTCGCACACCCTTGATGGAACATCTAAAGAAAGCTGACTTCTAGGTGGGTTTGGCTCACTCAAGAGAACTCAGAGACATTCACTTATCTCAGGGCTATCACTCCCTCCCTTCAAGGATCTGACCAGTCCTTTGGGGGATGAAGTATCCTTAAGGGGTTTACTAGGTCACACAGGTTGTTAGAAAGGAGCTTTCTCTGTTCTAACTTGTATTTAAAGAACCTCAATGAGAATAAGACTTTGGAGTCTCACCCATGGAGAGGATACTCTGCCAGGGACTTCCCAGTTGGAACCTTGTAAAGCTGCTCTGGTATTCCCCAGCTATATGACTTCAGGTTTTAGTGTTTCCCGCTATGTGGTGATATATTTTCTTCTCCTCTTTCCTTCTCACCTATCACTTTTTTTTTCAATTTTTTTAAATATTGTTTTAGTTGTACATGGACACAATACCTTTATTTTATTTATTTATTTTTATGTGGTGCTGAGGATCAAATCCAGTGCCTTATGCATGCGAGGTAAGCGCTCTACCAATGAGCCACAATCCCAGCCCCTTGCCTATCACTTTTGCTTTTGCTCTTGCTTACGTGTTATTACTGAAATAAATGCTATCTTATATAGAGTATTTTTATTGTCTTTTGGATCCTACCAGCCAAATCAGCAGCTGCACATATACATAACACTTTAACATTACACATGGTACTAGCAGGCTTTGTTTTTTATTCATAAAAACTATGATACCAAAAAAAGAAAGATTTTATTCTATCAAAAACAATATAATTTGTGAAGATGTACCAAAAAACATAATTTGCAATGTGACTGCTATGAAAACAAGTAGTTCTTTCTTTATGTCTGCCCCAATGAGGAAGAGTAAAGGAAAGCTATCGATGTAGTTTTCATCTAAGCTACATTCAAAGGGTCTCTTAGTAGGGTAGGGATTTGTAGCCCAAGGGACAATAAGAAAGAATAATAATTTTAAAAATGTAATGTATCCTTAAGATTAAAAGTTATGCTATGTGTATGTATGAATACATCACAATGAATTTCACTTTCATATATAATTATAATGCACGCATTTAAAATACACTAATAGAAAGGAAACCAGTAGAATAGTGAAAAGGAGTCAAGTGGAGGGAGAGGGGAAGTACTAGGGTATGAAAAGGAGCAAATTATGTTATGTGCACGCATGAATATGTCACAATGAACCTCACTATTATAACACACTGATAAAAACAAAAAAGATTATCAATGAGTAACAAATATTCAACTCTTTCCCACACACGTAAATAAAAATAACTTTGGGGGAAAAAAAAGCAATTCCATATTGTGCTTTTTACTGATGTCACAATATATTACTGGGTATAAGATCATAAATTCTGGACACATAAGACCATGGATACAGCTTGGCACAGTGGCACATAGCTGTAATCCCAGTGACTAAGGAGACTGAATCAAGAAGATCCCAAGTTCAAGGATAGCCTCAGTAACTTAATGAGATGCTATCTCAAAATAAAAAATAAAAAAGAACTCAGAGGTACAGCACCTTAGGTTCCATTCTCAGTACCAAAAAAAAAAAAGATACAAATCTGTGCTCCACCATTTAATAGCTATGTAACTTCAAAATAGTTGTTTGACATTTCTGGGCCTCAGTGCCTCATAAGTAAAATAGAGTTTAATAATCATTTCATATAGCTATAAAAATAAAATACAAAAATGCAGGTAGGAGATTATATTAACACACAGAGAGGCATTTACAATTGTTTTCTCATAATATGCTCTAAATATTAGTGACAGATGATAAAGGTTATGTTGTATCCCAACCCAAATGCCCATAGCTAGATAATTATTCTATCACTTTAAAATAAATGAGGCTGAGATTGTATTATTAGGAATAGAGTTTGCTTGCACAGATAAGATAAGCATAAGGACCAAGACCACTTACCAATTCATCTAATTAAGAGTCTAATAGGCATCTTGCACCCAGTATGTCCAAAATTGTCCTCAATTTCACTTTCTCCTGTAACAAATCTGTTCTTTCTACAGCCTTCTCTCACTCAATAAACTGCAACTGAATTCTACCCAAAGGGTGTGGAAAAGAGAAGTTGTCTTTGAATCCTATTACACTCTACAAAGAATCTATTAGTGAATAACTACAAAGTCACATCTCACTACTGCCACCTTAAATATAGCCTAAAGATAACTTCGTAACTGGTCTCCCTGTTTTCACTCATGTACCTTATGATCTGCACTCAACACAACAATCAGAGATCCTTTTAAAACATTAATCAATTTGTATCTACTCTATGTAAAAACTCATGGCTTTTAACTCTGAGTAAAAATTCAATCTTTCCCTTGTTTTTCACTCCTACATGATGTGTCTCTTGCTACATCTACAATCTCTTTCCTTCCCTGTCACCAACCTCAGTCCCTAAGTTTGTTACAGCCATTGTGGGGTCTCCTTATGGGTTCTTAAACCGAGCACGTTCCCAACTCAGGGCCTTTGCAAATGCTGTTCCTTCTGCCTATAAGTCTCTCTCCTCAAACATTCACCTGCCACTCATTATTTCCCTCATTTTCATAAATGTTACCTTATTAAGAGTCCTTCTCTAATGTCCTCATATAAAAATAGCATTCTATCTCCATTACTCCCTAAATACTTTATCTTGCTTTATATTTCTTTATACTACTTATCATATATTTTGTTTACTTTTCAATTATTTGTCTTTTTCCTACCTGCCACTCAAATGTAAAATCTCTTAAGAGCACATAATTTGTGTTTTGTGCACTGTTATCTTTATAGGGCCTATCACAGTACATAACACATAACAGGTAAATTTATGTAAATGCATTAATGTACAACCCTTAAATAGCTAATGATAAGATAAAGTTAAGACAAAATGATCCATTTAAAATTTCCTATTCTTCCAGGGAAATTTTTATTTATTTCTATCACTCTCTGTCCATATTCAGCACTTGTGACATCTGTTAAAGCCACCCTGTATGGCTTTTGAATATTTTCTTGTGTTTTGTGGATACTGTACTTAAAGTTAGTTTTTTGTTTCCTAACAGATTCCTCAATCCCAATACCCAGTTTAGTTCCTTGCACTTATGAATGGGTCCTCAATCACAATGAACAAATACTAGGAGCCTACTTTTAAATGTAAATTCCACTACTGAACAGTTTGTCACCCCTTAACACAACTTAACTAGTGCTATGGTCTGGATCTAGAATGTCCCCCACGGGCTCACGTATAAAAGGCTTAGTTCTTAGCTTTGCAATATGGCAAAATGATGAAAACTCTGAGAAGTGGGGCCTAGTAAGAGGTATTCAGGCCACTGTGGGCACTCCCAAGAATGAGACTGCGGGACCTTGATCTCTTACTCTCTTTCACTCCATACTATGAAGTGAGAAGTTTTGCTCCATCATGCACTCCCACCATGATATACCATCACAGGTCCAAAGCAACAGGGCCAACCTATCATGGACTGTTATCAATAAAACCATGAGCCAAAATAAATCTTTTCCCTTTATAAATTGAGGTATTTGTCACAGTAAAGGAAAGCTGTCTAACACAATTGGATTTTAGGAACATGTATTAAATAGTGGGTGCTGTATAAACCACAATTTATAATAGTTCAATTTGTAATTTTTCTATTTTATAATAATGTAAAATTCATACACATTCAGTAGAAACTGTATTTCAGATTCTGAATTTTGATATTTTCTAAGACTAATGATACATGGTACAACACTCTTGAGATTCTGGGTAGTGACAATGAGTCACACAGCTCCCAATCAGCCATGAGATCAGAAGAGTAAACAACTCATATTCTATAGTGTATCGTGTTGCTAAGCTATGACTTCTGTAGGTTAGGGGTACTAAATTCACAAACCTTATGATACTTTGAACTTATGATGGGTTTATCAGGAGGGAACATCATCTGAAGTTGACCAACATTTGTATTTCTATTCCACAAGCACTTGCCAAGTTATATTTCTGGACTAACAAGTAAATTGAACAAATATGTTGTATGAATGATATTAAAATGTATTGATAAGTAACTAAAGGTAGGAGAAACATAAGCAACACCTGTAATAACCTTGATGAAATTTTATGGCTATTTATCCTACAGTTACAGTTTATTTCTTAAGGAGTTTTGTCCTTAAATCTGATATATCCAGATAATAAAGACCAAAAAACAGAAAAACTATTTGGGGGCAAGTATTGTTAATTTCTTATGCCAGTACTTCAAATTTCTAGGAATTTTTACAGATGAAAAGTTTTGAATGTAAATTCAATGACCAGATATGTGGTGTCTTGACACTAAAAGAGAAACATGAATCTGAAAATATACATATTTTATCCTGTGCCATATATAAAATCGTATCTATAGCTATAAAAACCGAAGGTAACCAATGTTTCTTTGTGAATATCTTTCACAAAGATTATAAGTATCTGTAATTGATCTCAATTATAAAGGTATATTTCCCCATGCAGCATTCATCACTTGGTCATTTTCCCCTAAATTTTATGACTAAAGTTTTTTTTTCAATTTTTTATTGTAGAAAAACAAAATAACAGGCCTGGGGTTGTGGCTCAGGGGTAGAGTGCTCACCTAGCATGTATGAGGCATGAAGTTCAATCCACATTAAAAAATAAACAAATAAAATAAAATTATTGTGTGTCCATTTACAACTAAAAATATTCAAAAACCACATAATATTTATCTCTTTTTTCCACTGCAATATACAATTTACTGGAGAGATAAACTACTCATGTGCAACATTAATCTCCAGGATATATGAAGAACTCAAAAAACACAAAAACACAAATAACCCAATTAATAAATGGGCAAAGGAACTTAACAGACATTTCACAGAAGAATATGATCAGTCAACAAATATATGAAAAAAAATGTTCAACATCTCTAGCAATTACAGAAATGTGAATTAAAACTACACTGAGATTTCATTTCACTATAGTAAGAATGGCAATTATCAAGAATACAAGTAACAATAAATACTAACAAGGATGTAGAAGAAAAAGTACACTCATACATTGTTGGTAGGACTGCAAATTGGTGCAACCACTCTAGAGAGCAGTATGGAGACTCCTGAGAAAACTAGGAACAGAACCACCATTTGACCCAGTTATCCCATGCCTCAGTTTATACCCAGAGGACTTAAAAATCAGCAAACTACTGTGCCATACCCACATAGATGTTTATAGCAGCACAATTCACAATAACTAAACTATGGAACCAATGTAGGTGCCCTTCAACAGATGAATGGATAAAGAAAATGTGGTACATATATACGATGTAATATTGCTCAGCCATAAAGAAAAATAAAGTTACGGCATTTGCTAGTAATTGATTGGAACTGGAGACTATCATGCTAAGTGAAATAAGTCAATCCCAAAAAACAAAAGGCTGAAAGTTCTTTCTGATATGGGGATACTAACTCACAATAAAGGAAAGGGAAGGTAGGGAAGAAGAAAAGTACTTTGGATTATACAAAGGAGAACGAAGGGAAGGGAGGGAGAATGGGAATAGGAAAGATAGTAGAATAAATTAGACATTACTTTCCTGTGTGTATATATGCTTACACAACCAATGTAGTTCTACGTCATGTAGAACCAGAAGAATGAGAAGTTATACTCCATGTATGTATGTCAAAATACATTCCACTATCATGTATAAATAATAACAAATAAATAAGTTAAAAGAAAAAAGCCCCAGAATAATATTTATCATTTAACCATTTTTGAGTATACAGTTCAGAATTATTAAATACATTCATAATGTTTTGCAACCATCATTACCATTCATCTCTGTAATTCTTTTCATCTTGTAAAACTGAAATCCTACATTAATGAAATAATATTTTTTCATTACTTTCTCTCTGCAGCCTCTGGCAACCATTCTACTTGATGTGTCTATGACTATGACTACTATCTTTACTTCCTATAGTAGAATCATACAGTTTGTCTTTTTGTAACTGGCTTATTTCATGAAGCATAATGTCCTAAAAGCTCACGCATGTTATGGCAGATTGAAGAATTTCCTCCCTTTTTAAAGCTACATTTTCTTTACTATTTTATGAATGAACATAGTGATTGCTTTCACCTATTGTAAATAATGCTGCAATTAACATACATGTGTAAATGTCCCTTCAAGATCCTGCTTTCAATTCTTTTAGATATACACCCAGAACAGGGTTGCTGATCACACAATAATTCTATTTTCAATTTTTTTAGTATGTGCTATGCTTTTTTCCATATGAGCTGTACCATTTTACATTCCCAACAAGATGATTCAACAATGTGGATATGTCTCCATGCCCTCACTGACACTTGTTCTTGTTATTTTCTAATATCATTATTATTATTTATTTCTTTATTTTGATAGTAGGTATTCCAGGTGTGAGGTGGTACCTCACTGGAGTTTTGTTTTCCCTAAAGATTAGTAACATTAAGCATCTTTCCTGATTATTTGTGTATCTTCTTCTTTAAAGAACTGTCTACCCAAGTCCTTTGCCTATTGTTTAATAAGGTTTTGGGGGGTTTTATTGTTGTTATTTTTATGAGTTCTAAGAGTTTTCTACATATTCTGGATAGTAATCCTTTATCAGATACATAATTTGAAATATTTTCTCCCATTTTGTGGGGTGCCTCCATACATGGTTGATTATGGGAGAAATATTTTTCTATTATTTTTCGGGGCTGAGGACAGAACCCAATGCCTCATGCATGTAGGCAAGCATTCTCCCACTAAGCTATATCTCCAGACTTATTCGTCAATTAAATCACTCTTATTGTTTGCAGAAAATTTCTCTCTGAAACCAGAATGAATTGAATCTAACTTTATATTAAGCATACTAGTATATTTTAAATTATATTTATTATAAAATTTATTTACTTTTTATCTTAAAAAAATAATAATCTAGCAAATAGGGTTTATCCAGGAGAACAAAGTTAAACTTTGGCATCAGATTTTACAAAACAATTGTTAGGAATTAGCTTATTAAAAGCTGGCATAGCTTTCATACAAAATATGTGTGAATCAATAACTGTAAAACACTTTTAAAATACCCAATTCTACCTTTCACTTTTTAACTGCACCAAGAGTTCATTCCTATCAATCCTAGTTCTACTAGCAGTATTAAGGCATTGGTTCATCAGCAAAAGTCAAGCCCTAAAAATTTAATTCATGAATGATTTCAAAATTTGTGGGAAAAATCAATAAAACATATGCATAATGTTATACTGCTTCAAAGAAAATTTTCTACATAACAGTACAACACTGTCCAATAGTAGAAAAGTTGTACTTTAATCACACAAGAAATTATTATATAGGTTTAGTTGGAATACAGGTAACTTTAAAACTAACTACATGATACCATAAGTCTAACTACAGAATATTATAACAAATTCCAGCCATCACACCTAAACCTGTGCTATACCACAGTTTTTAAAATAACGTGTCATCCATGGTTTCAACAGCTTTCAGTAACACAGTTTGTGTCATAACCTGGTTTGATTATTCTTCTAAAATAATCTGGAATATTTATAAAGTAGGCCAAAAAGAATAGACTTCAAATGGTTCCTCACCACTGTGATAAAAGGCTGTGAAAAGTCATAAAAACTGTGGTAAAGTGTGCAATATCATCAGATGAACCTGAGGTGTTCATACTATTTTTTCAACCTTTCTTTAATTGTCTGTATAAAACCACCATGGAAAAGTAAGAAATCCAACTTGGTAAGTCTTTAAAAATAAAACTGCTTCCTAGAAAGGCTAAAGGGAATATAAAACTGATATAGAAGGCAAGACAGGCTCACAAGTAATACATCTAATTTAATTTGAAATGTTTGTTTTTCTTCTTTCCTTTTTTACTTTTGTTGTGATGCTAGTAATGGAACCTAGGGTTTCGTGCATGCTTGGCAAACACTGTATCACTGAACTACACCTCCAGCCCTAAAATGTTTCTCAATTAAAAATACTATTATATTCCATGAATCCCAATGTACAGATATACAACTATGTACAAACAACCATGACTTTCATTCTAACAGAAATATTACTGTCAAAAGCAAACCTCATTGATATTAATTCAGTCTTGACCTTTCTAAACCACTTTTGAGAAACCTTTAGTCTCTGTAAAACACAATTCTCTGTATAATACAAAGCAAAAACAAAAGTACACATGTTTTAAATCATTTCCCTCAAGACTTTTTGTCTTTCCAAAAGAACTGTAAATGGGTCAATGCAAAGGGATCCAAACCACCACAGTATAAAAGGTTATGCTCTCAGCAAGACTGACAAGAAATGACTACAAAAGAATTGTTTTAACTATAAAGCTCAATTTTCCAGTAGACAACTAAGCATAACCTACAGATTCTCTGATACTGGTATTCACTGGGAATTTATCTGGTACTTTGAGTCTTACTTATACTGCATTACACACTTCTGCACTTCTGCCCATCGTCTAGGGTAATAGCCACGACTAATCCACAAGCCCCACTGTAGAATCACAACGCTGTTCAACCCAGTACCTGTGAAAATACTATGTTCGCCCAGTATCCTTCAGTAATTAATCAGGGTACAACTCCTCAGAATCAAGAGCTTGGAATTATGACAGATATATGTATTAAAAATAAAATGTTCCAGCTAGGCGCAGTGGTGCAAGCCTGTAATCCCAGCACTTTGGGAGGCCAGGACAGTATAATCACGAGTTCAAAGCCAGCCTCAGCAACGGCAAGGCGCTAGCTAATAAGCAACTCAGTGAGACTCTGTCTCTAAATGAAACAAAAATAGGGCTGAGGTGTGGCTCAGAGATCAAGTACCCGTGAGTTCAATCCCTGCTACCAAAAAAAAAAGAAAGAAAAGAAAATGTTTCTATAAGATCCATTTAAATAAAAACAAAATATAAATATATTCCTCAAATTTTTTTTCAATAAACTTTCTTTATCAGATTATCTTTACTTGTTTCCTGGCTATGAAAATAATGCACTAATACAAAAGCCAAGCATAACAAATATTTTTGTTATTGAAAATTCACCTAATAAAAGGATAAATATAACAAAAATAGGTTTACATATTACTGTAGAGCTATCATAAATGCACAGTAAAAACTGCTAAATAAACATTCAATCACTTGCCCATATAAACTGTTTAAAAAGATCAACTGGACCTGCTCTCAGTACTCCATAACACTTAAAAATTATTGCAGACACCCCAAAATTTATGTGAGTTGTATTTTTAGATAGTTATCATATTAGAAATTAAAACTGAGAAATTTTTTTTCCCTAGTTGTAAGTTGTATAGAATCACAACATATATGCAGTCATACATAAAGTTAGGGTTATTATGACCATCATATTCCATCACCCTTGCTGTCCCCATGCCCCCTCCCCTCTTACACCCCTGTGAACAGGGTTCCACCATTGTTCCCATGTCCTTCCCCACATTATGGATCAGCATCCAGTTATCAACAAGTACATTCGGCATTTGGTTTTCTGAGATTGGCTTACTTCACTTAGCATGATATTCTCCAACTCCATCCATTTACCTGCAAATGCCATAATTTTATTCTCTCTTATTGCTGAGTAATATTCCATTGTGTATATATACCACAGTTTCTTTATCCAGTCATCTATTGAAGGGCATCTAGGTTGGTTCCACAGTTTAGCTAT
>CM053407.1:36819413-36841603 GCA_028644305.1 Xerus rutilus
ATTTGGTTTTCTGAGATTGGCTTACTTCACTTAGCATGATATTCTCCAACTCCATCCATTTACCTGCAAATGCCATAATTTTATTCTCTCTTATTGCTGAGTAATATTCCATTGTGTATATATACCACAGTTTCTTTATCCAGTCATCTATTGAAGGGCATCTAGGTTGGTTCCACAGTTTAGCTATTGTGAATTGAGCAGCTATAAACATTGAAGTGGCTGCAGCACTGTAGTATGCTGTTTTTAAGTCATTTGGGTGTAGACCTAGGAGTGGGATAGCAGGCTCAAATGGTGGTTCCATTCCAAGTTTTCTAAGGAATCTCCATACTGCTTTCCAGATTGGTTGGTCATTAATTTAATCTTAAAATAAAAGCTTCTTACCATAAATACATATTTTATTAAAATAACTATAACTTACACAAATTTAGTGAGAAGAGGCACTGCTTTGTTATTTTTGTAATCCTTGTTAATGTCTAGATAGATGACATAAAAGAGGATAACTGGATTCTCAAAACTGTTTCAATATTTATGCTGCTATTTTGTTATGCTGTAATCTCTGGAAATCTCTACTATTCACGAAATGCAGAGTTTAAAAAAGCAAATAATGTTTTCATATTTTTATAAACATAGTTTTAATCTCACACTCCTCGAAAGAATCTTAAGAGGTTTCCAAAATACACTTCAACAACAAATAATTGCCTAATCCAATGCTGGTAAACCCTAAAGAATATAATGGAATTAAAAGTAATGGTAAAATGATAATAGCACCCAAAGGAGATAATTACCCAAATATATTGCAGATTCTTGTATAAAATATGCTGACATTTTAATGCTTTAAAACATCTGGGATTATGCATCGGGTTATCTGTTAGAACTCACCATAAAAATTTTAATGTTTTCCAAAGGTTTGACTAGTTTCAAGACTAATAAAACTCAGATATTTACTCTTAAAGTGTTAGAACAGTGATGGAAGAAAGATTTTAAGAATAAATTTTCAAATTTCTTTCATACTTTATACTTTGCTATAGAACATAATAGACTCATGAGAAGTCTTATGAATACATTCACCACCTACAGTTTAAATAAACAAACCTCTTCCGCTGCTGCCTCTGAAAGCAGACCTTCCTTCTGGGCACAGGTTACATGAAAATAAGCTCTGCACATCCCTGCATCACAGCTAATGCAAACTCCAGTTCTAGCAAAACGAGGGTCTTCGCAAAAGCTACATTCCTACAAGAGAACAATAGGAAAACTCTCACAGCAAAAATATTTCCAAAACAAAGATACTTCCCATTTGAAATATACACTAAATATTTAAAATGCAAAAGAAATACTAATAGTGAACCAACAGAGTACCAATAGAAGCCATAACTGTAGGCAAGCCAAGAGTTTATGAAAAAGGTAAATTCTCCAGTTTTAATAAACAAAAATTCAACTTACATAACAATAATACAGTGATAATAATTAATATGAAGACTTAATATGTGCCAGGCACTATTCTAAGTACTTTACATATATTATTATATATAATCACTTAACAGAACTATTATATTGAAGAAGTGAGTTATAATTACTCCACTATTACCCACAGGAAAATTAAGGTAGAGATAGGTTCAGCCACCTGCCCGCATAACAAAGAAAATAATTGGGAGTCATGCTTCAAACCAAGACAATCTTACTCTAAAGCCCACCATTAACCTATACTAACTTTTAACAGACTCTTGCTTGAAAAATGAAAATAATTAAGAGACTATTCACCAAAAAAGGTAACCAATGAAATCAAACAAATGATGCATATTTTAAAACACCTTTAAAATAATTAAATGTAATCTGAGATAAACAATCTGGTGAAATTGATACTGATACACAACAGAGAAAATTATTTACATTATTTCTATATAAAGAAATGAAAGTATAAACTGCTAAATTATTAAAAATCCTCCAATCAAACATATTTTTTATCCTTTTAATTATCTTAAAAGAGAGGAGACTAGTCTCAAAATATGAACTGCTCTAGTAATGGAAATCTTCATTTTAAAAAACCTGCTAAGCCAGGCACAGTGGTACATGTCAGTAATAGCAGTGGCTCAGGAGGCTGAGGCAGGAGGATCACAAGTTCAAGGCCAGCCTCCGCAACACAGTAAGGCCCTAAGCAACTCAGTGAGAACCTGTCTCTAAATAAAACACAAAAAAGGGCTGAGTATGTGCTCAGTGGTTAAATGCCCCAAGTTCAATCCTCCATACCAAAAATAGAAAAAAAAAAAAAAAGCTAAGACTGCCAATACACAAAGAAGTGTTTAGTGTATTTATTTTAAGTAAACTAAATATAAGGGAAACATGCAAAGATGAAAATGAAGTTTTATCAGACAGTAGATACTGTTTGAAAACTATAATAATGACTACCTACTGGGTAGACAGCACCAGGCTAAACATTACCAATGAATAAAAACAATAAGAACAAGGCTCTGGGTATAGATGTGAACAACAATGTGTTGGATTTTATCAATAAGCTATAGGGTACACAATTTTCAATTCCATTTTTCAATGATACTTTCTTAAAGCAAAATAAGCAAGACATCATTAAGCTCAGGTTGTTTCTCTATTCCAAATCTTCATACAAGGAAACAGAAATTTAGAGAAATTCCTTGTAAATAGTAAGATTTTTAAAAACAGAGTTTCAGCCAATCATGAAGAGAACACTAACCTTTAGCTATATAACTTGGGGCTTTCTACTAGAACCCATCCACATCCATATAGGTAAGCACAGCTAAAATCCATTAACTCTTCAGCTTCCACATTAAATCTGCAGCTCACACTGCTAAAACAAAGTCCTCCAAACCTCTTCCAGTTTTCACTGCTGCCTAATTCATAAATCTTTTAATGCTTAAATATACCAAGTGAAAATTATTTTATCATAAGATTTTTAACTATTTTTATTGACTGAATTGAGATCCAAAGGAAACCTTTAGCAATCCTCAGAAAGAATGAGCAACTAGGTAAAGACCAGACTAGCACGTCCACTGCTCTTATTTGTAACTGGAGGTTGTAGGTGAATTCCTCTCAGATTCAGGCTCTGCAAATGAGTTTTGGATTTCTTCAATCAGACTGGATCCAAAATCAGATTGAATCCAATAAATAATGGATCCAGCTAAGGTCTCAGTTCAGTACCTTCTGAAAATGGATTCTGAATCTAAGAAGTCTGGGAGTCAAATTGTGATACCAGCTAATTTTATTTTCAAAAATAACAAGCCTAAAGCCTATGTATATTTGGAAAAATAGGTGTGTTTTCCTTATTAAGGACAATATAGAATTACAGTAATCTTGACAAAAGTATTCACTAGAAAGATGCATTAGAAAAGTAACAATCCAAAATACTCAAAAGCAATGGGACATTGTTTTTGACTGGTATGAGAAAATATTTAAAAAGATAAATGAGCAAAAACTATTTCTGTAAAAGACTCCTTACAAAAGGCAAAAGCCTTTTAACAGCTATCAGTAAGTTAAAGCACAGCAGGAAAACAAAAATTGCATGTATTTAATATTTCAAGATCCTTCCATTCCTGACGGCTGCCTGTGAAGATAGCTGACATTTTATTTTAGCTATATTTTAGATAGCTAAAATAACTTGAATGTGGCTACCACTCTTTAAAGTCATAATCTGTCAACTTAAAAATGGCTTCACAAATCTCTTTGGTAACTTAGACCCTTGGAGTTAAATGATGAATATTCACAGAATATCTAGATCATTTTTGGATAAGATAAAATACTAGAACATTAATTGTCAAACATGAATTTATCCATTTTTGGGTTTTTGTACAAAGAAACTAAAGATACGTGGGTGTGTTAGTAAACACGTCCTATGCCACACTGAAACATAACACTATGAGGAAGCACATGCTTCTAGAAATTATGAGTGTTAAGCTGAAGAATGTTGGCATGTGACAGGCAATTCACAATTGCTTATTTCCTGTTTTTTACTAGGAACTAAAGTTACTAATAATTAAGAATTCTAATGAATCTGTGACAATTACAACTAGAAATAATAAGAGACAAACTATGCTTCGGTTAAGTGAAGGTATGAGATATGAAGGATGTGGTTTTGTAAGGGATATGTTTTTGTTAAGGAAATTAAGTTTTGTCCTACTGTACAATGACTATTCTACAATGAGAAGGAGGTAAAGAACAGGACAAAAACTGAATGGATATAAGAAAATTGTAGGTTTGTAGAAGACAAATTTGGGGAAAGGAATTTTATATGTGATCAAGCTTGCTAGGATTTAAAGGAAATTCCTTAAAAGTTTTTCAAATTGAACTTTAATATAAAAATACAGTATCATGATGCAATACTAGAATTTGGTCTTCTCTGTTAAGTCAAAAAAGTTTTCCTAAAACACCAGTCTGTATTTAATAAGAAAGGTTTTTCTTTACTTTTAGTAAGCTACCTAGGAAATAAAAAAAAAATTTAGTCTCATCAAAATAATGTCCTGTGTCATATGATTTTTTAAAAAGTCTTTAACAAAACTAAGCCCTCTATTAAAAGAACCAAGATGTGCCCACAAAATCTTTTATCCCTTTCGATAACTAAGTGTTACTTCAGAGTAATCTGTAGTCCTATTTATTCAAGTGTTTTAAACCTTTTGGCATTTTGACAACTTCCCAAAATGAAATTCTAAATTAAGTTCTTTTGGTCTTGAACTAACTTTAGGATATCCCAAAGGGCCCCTGAAATATTCCAAATAAATTTATTCTTTCTCCTTATAAAAAGATTGATATCAGCCCAGCATGGTAGCACACAATTTTAATCCAAGTTATTCAAGAGGCTGAGGCAGGAAGATCTCAAATTTAAGGCTTGCCCAGGCAACTTAGTGACACTGTGCCTCAAAATAAAATTTTAAAAAAGGACTAGGAATGGAGCTCAGAGGCAGAGCATTCCTGGTTCAATTCTGCCCAGGGAAAGAAAGATTAAACTAATTAGGTTTATTGGGAATGTTAAATCTGCCATGGGAAGTATTGTCAAATAAAGAATGATCTTCAAATTCGAGGGTTTTTCATCACTTCTAGATTTATATTTATGGTAAAATATAGAACTACTGAAAATTACTTAAACCAGTCTTTTCTTCTAGACTCTGTGCTTGTGAATTATGTAGATGCTATCAAAAAGAAAGTACTTCCATTTGCAATAAGAGTAAACTAGATAATGTGCAGAAATGCTCATTAACTAAATAATCTGGACAAAATGTTGTTTTTTGTTGTTGTTTTGTTTTTTGAACTATAGCTTAAATGCACCAGAGAAGTAAGGTTACAGTATAGAATTATATGAGACCCGTGGAAGTAAATTCAGGGTTTGGTGGTTTAATTCTGGGATAGTTCTTGAACTATCCCAATTACCTAAACTGAAGCACAAAAATACTGGGATAGGAGTGGAGGTAAAATATAGGGAGGAGGGACTGCAAGAAGGGTTAAAGCCCAAAGAGGGTATTCCAGATATAATATCAGAAACTGTCAAATTTCTCAATTTTCACTATTTCCAAAATGTAACAATTCATAAATCCTGCTGTGATCCGAAGGTTGGTGTCCCCTCAAAATTCATATGTAGGAACCCAATACCCAATGTGATATTAAAAGGTAGGTATTTCTGAGAAGTCCACATGAATGGCATCAGTGCCCTTATAAGAAGCTGCCCCTTTGGGCCACAGAAGAATGCAATGACAAGACATCATCTCTGAAGCAGAGAACAAGCACTCACCAGACTCCACCTGTGAGTATCTTGATCTTAATTCTAGAGTTTGATGAAAAAAAAAGCCAATTTATAAAATGTCAAGGTTCAGAGTCATACTAAGCAGAAGGTTATGTAGTAATAAAATAAAATGAATTCTTGAACCCTAAGTTTAAAAAGATTGCTTATTTCTTTCTCATAATTTTGATAAATTTCACTTCAAAAATAAAGTCAGAAATTAAGATTACATTTGATTCAACTAATTATAAATGCTGTGGTCTATGAACTAGGAAGTGTGTCTGTCATGTGCCAATGAAACAGTAGCAGTATCGATAATCATTTTATCCCACAAGTTATTCTAAGTTAACAATACATGGAAGAATTAATACATTATTAGTTTGGTGGGGAAGTACTATCGATAATAAATGATTTGCAGCTAAGGGCTCAGCACATAGCTTGACTGCTAATAGGCACTTTTGTAATCAATAATAACATGAATAAAAAACCATGGAAACTAACAAGTAAAAATTTTCTCATTTAGATAATCAAAAACACTTTTTCTCACCTTGGCACCATATTTAGAATAGTTCATTTCTGTTAGCGTTACTGGTCTTAATTTGTCAATATCTCCAAAGGCTACCCCAGGAACATACAGAGCACAAACAATGTGAACCCATCTATAAGGAAAGAAGATATGATTTTGCTATCAAATCCTTTCATGAAATTCTCACATGGGAAAAAAACATAAAACATGTGCCATCTTAAAATACTACTGAAAAGAATTCTGTGATTAGATGTTAAAAATCTTAATCTCAGACAAATAACTGAAGAATACAGAACACATACAGAATAATAGCAGTTTGGTATAGAAAAAATGACTGCAATAAACATTACTTTTCCAGCAGCAAAGCCAAAAGTTAGATCTAACAACTATAATTACCTTTCACTTAAAATTCACTGCACTTTGCACTTATGTTATTCTTAAATATTTGCATAAAACTACTATTCAAATAAAAAAACATTGCTTTCATATGCATGGAAAGATATTCATATTCATTACTATAAGCACTTGGAAAATTAAGGATCCTAATTTAAGAATTAAAGATACTAATTGAAGAACTGTGAAGTTACTCTGAAGTAATTAGGTGAAATTGCTCTTTAATGTTAACTCTTTTCCAAATGTTCTTGGGTAATCCTTAAGGACACATTTTAAAATAGTTTTGTTTTACATTTTGACTTTCTTGCCAGGTTGAAGTTCATTGCTGGAACAAGGTACAGAACAAAATTACAATATAAGAAAGTCAAATTTTCACTCAGCTCATCTGTTCACTATAGCAACTATGTACTAAAATGTATATGCCTCAAATATATTTTTAATGATGCTGTAACCTTAACCAAAAAATGTTCAGTTTCAATACAATGAAAAAAAATCTGAGTTGGTTCTCATTTCATTTTTTAACTAAAACAAGCATTTTAAATATATTAGGCATCCCTTGTTTGCTTACAACCAAAATGTTGAATCATCTTTGAAATTTAGGTAGCACATCTATATCACTTCTGTAAGAAAAAGGATACAAATGAGATGACAAATCTCTACTAACCTTGTGATTATATTAACAACAAATTCTGCTCTATCACACGTTGAGAGGCTATGAATACTACATGGTCTGGTTTTGTGGTACACTATGAGTTTTAAGGATTAAGAATCATTCAATAGATATACTAAGCAAAATAATTACAAATCTTTAAAAATATAAGTTTTATTAGGAAAAAGAAATCAAGGCTTTTGAAATTTTCTTGATAGAACATTTTAATCCAAACCTCCCAAAAGCATCCTGTGGAGTTCAATATGAAGATACACATCTTCAACAAGCAGCTGCTTTCTCAATTTAATTTGTACAGTTTTTTCATGCTCCACTGATGTATTAAATGTCGCTGTACTCTGTAGGAGTTTATCTTTGATAAACTCAACAGCTGGCTGCTTTCTTCATACTGACCTTCTTAAAATGTTTTAGAACAAGTCACAAAAGTACTACAGATTTTAAACTGCCATTTCAGTGTGATTGGCACAAAAGTGTATACCATTTCACCCAACCTCTCATGTGAGGATACCAACTTGAGTTCTTATTAAAGTACCTATCAAAATCAGTGAAAAACCACTACTAAGACAATTTTGGTTCTTTTTAACACCAGTAAGTACTGTTTTGTTCATATGTTTAGCAGCATATACTTTGTAATTAAATAAGAAAATCAAAACAAAAAAAATCTTTCTTATTACTTTACCATTCATTTTGCTGGGAGCTAAGATGACAGATACTGATTAGTGAGAAGAGCAGAAAACAAGCATCACATTAAACCACCAAAACAATAAAAATTGTCATTATAAATAGAAAACTATTACTAGATCCTTTTAAATGCATATATTTTAATAAGGCTCAGTAAGTAGAAACGTTTCTCAAAGACTCTCATTTCTGAATGTAAACTTACATATTAATCAAATGATTTTTAAATACTTTTTATATGTAGCAACTTTTTAGCATATTTCTAGTACGTTACTTTCATTCCTTCGTTCAATACTCATTTACTTGTTACTTTCATTCCTTCACTCAATAATCAATTACAAAGTGTCAACCAGGCACAGAGCAGTGCGCAAGCAGTTTGAAAGTTATAAAGATGCATGTGAAGTGCCTCCAGCACATTATCTTCACTCAAAGAACACTAGTTACACACACACACACACACACACACACACACAAAACAAAACAAAGCGAAAACAAAATTTCCTGTGACTAGCAGATTGTTCTCACTTTGCATATCAAAAACTAGGTTCAAAATAAATAAATGATTTCAAAATACATCAAGGCTAGTAAATGACAGAATTAAAACCTAAAGAATTCAATACTGCCTTCTGCACAACAATTATTTTAAAAATTAAGGAATGAGGCCCAGAGTGATATTTTCACTTCACAACAGATGAGAAGCCAACTAACAAAAAGACTTCAAGAAGGGAAGTGTGTGTCTAATATTTCCGAAAATCAATAATATAAGACCATTTAAGAAGGGATAAAATACTCTCCTTAGAAAATGAAATAAAAATTTAATAACTAGAATGTCCTGATGGTTTTCTCACATTGAATCACATCACTGTGTATGTAGAACTTGTGGCTTCCAACAAGAATAGAGAAGGAAAAAGCCTTAAGCCCATGTGATAGAAGTCAATTACAACGCCTTTTTCATTCTTTCTAAATATTACTTTTTCTTTTCCCCTGCTTTCTATTTAAAGGTAGAAGATCAAAAGGCTTGTCCAATTTCTTGGCTTTTTATGCCTTGAATCAAACTGATATTACATCATGCAAAATATATAAAGGCCTATAATTTCCACTGAAGCTTATATATGAATGTGGACATCAATGCAAAGTGTTCAAATAGCATAAACAAGAATTTTTGCCAGGTTGCAAATCAAGGTATATATTTAAACATGTAATATTCATGATATTTGTATTAGCTATACAAATATTTCTCAGTAAATCTCAATGGTTGAAGAGGTGTCCCTTTTCCATATTCAGAAAGGACTTCATAAGTTTTGTGGGTTATGAAAGCATGAAAAGGCAGCTCTTCAATAAAACTTTTAAACTATTAACAAGAAAAAAAGTAAATAGTAACATAAATCTCTTCACCAAGAAGCAGCTCTATATTTTCCAAAGCTGCCTTAATAATTCACAATTTGTTGCCATAATTTTTAACCCTCACTCAAGATTATAAGAATAACCAGAAAAGAGTTTACGCAATAGCTAATTACCTTTAAAACTGAAGCAATACAAGGAACTGAAGCTAACAAGGAAGCACCAAGAACAGCAGCAGCAAAAGTAGGAGGACTAAGAAGCCATTTATTGACCACCTATGTTCCAGAAACTGTGAAACTGTGTTGTTTTGCATGAATCATCTCATTGAATCCTTACAACCGAGCTTAGGAAACCGAAGCTGGAAAGGTTAAAGTACTTGCCTAATATCACAGTTAGTTTAAAAAAAAAAAAAAATCTGAATCCAAATATAGGTACTCCAATTTGATAGCACATACTTTCAATGTTTACTAAAACCCCTAAATCTAGGCCAAAGTCAGACCAAACATAAAATCATGCCCCTTTCTCTTACACAGACCACAAATTCACGTCAATGTCAATCATTTATCTTTTAATTTTTAGTGTGATAAGAAAGGACAGGTAAGATTTCTGAATATTCTTCCTGGACATCAACACATAGGGTTCTCCAAGATCCCACTGTAGATCCTAGGCTATCTCAGGAGTCTTATATGACAACACTTCTCAGGGGTCTGCCCACCAACTGAGGTTAAAATGAAAAAAATATTTTTTATTAAGGTAAAATTTATTAGTCTATCCTTTATTTTGGGACAAAATGTGTCATATCCTTTTTAATGTTTTGGTGACAATCTTTATAGACTGTTTTACTGTTAAAATATTTAATAAAAATATTGAAATATAACTTATTTGACAAAAATATAAAAACTTAAGCATTCCCTCTCATACTGTGATGGAAGGGTAGGAAGAATAAAGTGATCTACAAAACAAATGGTTGAGAATCACTCTCATATTTAAGTCACATGCCATAGGTGATAGCCTCCTGGGGGAAAAAAACACAAATGATATCAATGCTATTACAATGGCAACTTCTCAAATGTGATAATAGTCTTGAGTGTGACTATGGAGAAAAAAGCATAAGAGCTTAAGAGTGCCAGATATCAAGTTATTTCCTCTCAGTTCCAAATTCATACTTCAACACTTGCTCTGCAATAGTAGAACTCCTTATACATTTCTCCTTTGTAATGAGTTCATTGGTAGCAAGTACCATAACTCAAAGGTAGAGAACATAGAAGGAAGGAGTTTATCAGCAAGAACAGGTGGAGCACATTTGCTTTGCCCCCCAACCACTCGTTCAGTCCCTGAGTGACCCCACATGGAGGTCACTTTTCCGTGGTCCTCTTAACAGACACCATATGATTCAGACTCTCAAACAGTGTAGCTCTCCCTGCAACCTGCCCCTAGCCACATACTTGCCAAGAACTGAAGACTAACAGGCAAAGGAGGAAATTTTTCTAGCATCCAGTAGACTATCACTACAGTTTCTCCAAAAATGTTTGCTCTAAGGAAGAGGTCATTTTTCCAATTTTATCATTTTCCAATTTTATCCTTAGATAATCTCTTCCATCTGCAGTATAGTATATTCCTGAAGTAAGACAGATCTGGGCTCAAATTTGACTATTCACCAGCTTGTGACCTTGAGCTAATAAGGCCTCAAGTACTACTCCTATATTTGTGAAACTTTACTACTTGCCTCTTCATAAAGTCATTATTAAAATTAAATGGGAAGTTGGGTGCAGTGGTGCACACCTGTAATCTCAACAACCTGGGAGACAAAGGCAAGAGGATCGCCAAATTCAAGGCCAGTCTCAACAATTTAGCAAGACCCTCAGCAACTTAGCAACACTCTGTCTCAAATTTAAAAATAAAAAGGACTGGAGCTATAGAGGTAAAATGCCCCTGGCTTCAATATCTAGCACCAAAAAATAATAATAATAATTAAATGGGATGATGCAAAGACAAATGCATCAAATACCCAATAAGTGGTCTTTCTTCCACCCTTCCATCTGTACCTTCATGGCCATTTATTCCATTCAAAGAAAATGCAAAGAAGCAATCAAATGAAGTGTGAAATGCAGGAAATCGTGAATAAAAGAACAGGGGAATGCAAAGCAGACATATTATAAAGCAGGCATATGAACTCAACATAATTAAGACATCAACCTTCCAGCATCTGTCTCCTTGAAAATCCCATCCTGATTAGGACACAGTTCACAGCTGGGAGAAACACCACATTTACAGGCATCACAAAACCAAGGCTCAGTGGAGTTTTCAGAAGCTGAACTCATAATAGAGTCACTCTCTCCATCAACTCCATAACAACCTAAAAAAGGAAAAAGAAAAAGAAAACCAGTTATGATTGAATAGGGTTTCAGTTCAATTTTTAAAGAATATACAATGCAAATGGAAAATATTTACATGGAGTTTTAAATCACCTACAAACAAACTTGGAAATAATTTCTGAGCTCCACTTTCAGGATATTCCAGAACTCAGAATATTGGTATTGTCCAGTTCAAAGAACAACCAGCAAGTGAACAAGAATGTCTTCTTTAGCTTCTCTACCCCTGAAAAATGACCCACACTACACTGTTACCTTTATAAAGTTCTTTACTTGCCCCTTTCACTTTCCACTTCTTCCATATCTCTCCACCACACAGAGAAACAGTTCGGTTTACTAAGCTCTAGACCAAGTTCTAGTACTTTCTATTCATTATGATCCATTTTAGTTAGTGATCAAGTACATTTTAAAACCTTTTTTTCTTCCATAAACATAAGTACGGAAAAAATTTTTTTCACATAGTTAAACCTGTAAAATTAAAAATGTATTCAAATAAAATCCTTTTCATGTACGTGTTATGTTTTCAAATGAGTAAATATAGAAAACATATTCCTATTACCATGTAATGAGGATCAACCTCTGAATAACACACATATACAAATGTGTGTATACAAATCATACTGAAAGGAAATCTATACAAATCATATTGAAAGGAAAAATATAAAATGTGTTTACAATTGTTTTGAATATTACAAAGGTATGGATCTCAATCAGTGGAAATTTTCCCCATTCAGCTTTTCAGAAGAGACCAAAAGATTTACACTCTTCCACCTTTTTGCTATGTAAGTTTAGACAATCTCTGAGGCTTAGTTACCTTTATCTGTAATATGTGTTTACAATATCCAAATAACTTTCAGTATATAAAGGAAAAAACAAAAACATAAAAGAGAACATTTAAAAACCTAAAACACCTTGCCCATACCTAACATTCTATCATTAGATCTTTAATTATAAAACACACACCCAAAATAGATTTCAAAATAATTAATTTTTTAAAGTACCTATAATATATCATACCTATCAGAAATATATCCTAAAACATAAAAGAACCAAAGTGTCAAATGACTTATAAAATCCAAATGGTTATAACTTAGAACATGCTTCACTACATAGTTAAGTATTTATGAGGATATATTTTTGCATGCACTAAAAAACAAAAATGACCCAGGACTAAGCTAACAAAAGATTAAAAAAACTAAACAAATGGAAGAAGGTATATGCCATAATGTTCTGTCACATACTACAATACACACCTGACATTTTCTTAAGACACACTGCAATCAGTACATTAGGATAAGTGACATCACATTCAAGGGTAACAAGTCAGTTACAAGATCTTGCCACAAAGATGTTTATACCAAGTGACAAACTATAGCCCTCGGTATTGAGAGAAAAGAGATTTACCTACATTTAGATGAATTAAGCACTCTAAAAGGTAATTACATAATTTAATAAGCATATGTGGAACAAATCTTTAGCAAAATCTCAAATTAAAAACTTCTCTTAATTATCATTACTTGATGATAAGCTTATTTTATTTTTTAAAAAAGGAACAAAGATAAAGCAAATCCACCAGAACACTGTGGTTACCCTAGATATTAGGAATACAGACCAACTCTGACTTATGATGGTTTCATTTAGAATTTTTCCACTTTAGAAAGGTAAAAAAGCCACAGGCATTTAGAAGAAATCACCTTTCAATTCTGAAGTTTGATCTTTCCCCAGGGTAGCAATACAGTGTACAACATTCTTTCTCAATGCTGAGCAGCAGCAATGAATTATAGCTCCCAGCCAGCCATGCAATCAAGAGGATAAACAACCCGTACTCCAGAATATACTGTTGCTAAACTGCAATATTTGGAAGATGAGGTATATTCACTGCATTTTCAATGTATAATATTTCTAACTTAAAATGATTTTATAGGAGGTAACCCAATGTAACTTAAGGAATATCTGCATTACTAATGCTTTTTTTCTGGCAGGCATGGTGGCACATGCCTTTAATCTCAGCTACTATGGAGACTGAGACAGGAGAATCCCAAGTTCTTGGCAGCCTCATAGCAACATAGCAAGACCCTGTCTTTAAAAATGTTAAAAGGCCAGGGATATAGCTTAATGGCAGCACACTCTTGTACTACAAAATAAATAAATAAATAAATATTTTAAAAATAATTTTTCTCCTCTCTGCTCTATAGTTCCCATATTTCATTTAATATTCCTGCATTGTATTACAATGAGAAAATAATTTTCTCATTGTATTCAGAAGTCCATATTTAACCATGAGCAGTTAAAGGAAAAGTTCCATGCCTGAATTGCAAGATGGAAGCCTATTGCTTTAAACACCTTAACTTAAAACAAAAAAGCAAAAACCCTAGCAAGACTACTACCTGTTTTCTTCAAAAAATTTCCCTTTCTCTGGATTATCATTAGATGAAAATTTATCTTGAAACTTAAAAAGCAATAAGGATCCATGAGTTGACTATATAAGAAATTCTAAACTATAAAAATACCACAAAGTTAAAAGATACAGGAAAAGATGGCAAAAAATATTTGCAAAAACAGAAATACAGGTATTATAGAAAACAGACAAAAGACTAATATTAAAAAAAAAAAAAAAAAAAAAAAGAATTCCAGCAAGTCAATGAGAACCTGTTAAGAAATTATATAGGGCTGGGCATGGAGACACACACCTGTAATCCCAGCAATTCAGGAGGCTGGGGCAAGAGGATCACAAGTTCAAGATCAACCTCAGCAACTTAATGAGACCCTATCTCAAAATAAAAATAAAAAGGGATACAGCTTAATGGTACAGTTTCCTGGCTTCAATCCCCAGTTCAGAAAGAAAAAGACAGAGAGAAAGAAAGAAACTACATAGGAAACATACAGGCAGGTAGTAAAATATAAAATGTTATGGCCACAAGATGATAAATCTCATCCATAGTAAGATGAGTGAGCATTTTAATAGAGACAATATCCAAAAGAGTAAAAGAAAATTTACTAATATGCAGTAATATCAAGTAGTATGTGGGGGACTGGAGCTATATAGCTGAGTGGTAGAGCACTTGCCTACTATGTGTGAGGCCCTGGATTCAATTCCCAGCACCACAAAAAATACAAATACATAAAGTAAAGTTATATTATTTACCAAAGAAAAGACAAATTCTTCATATACATTCTGCACTTTTGTAAAAACATGAATATCATTCTTATATATAAAATGTTGCATATAAAAAGCATCCAAAATTATTTAAGTCTCTGTCTTAAAAGCTGAATGGATAAAAGAGGAAAATTCAAATATAATTACATTTATTTTTTAAGACCAAACTCCTCTGAAAGTATACCTTTGATATAAGAAAAAGCATGGAGCTTGGCCTGAGGTCGTAGCTCAGTGGTAGAGCACTTGCCTAGCATATGTGAGGCACTGGGTTCGATTCTCAGCACCACATATAAATAAATAAAATAAAGGTCCATTGACAACTAAAAACAATATTTAAAAAAAAAGCATGGAGCTTAATTAGTGTATTTCACCACATAATCAGCCCACATTTTATGTCTAAATTATCTTTGCAAAAAAGTAAGGTGCAATTATTATGTGTAGTTCTTTAAAAAAAATTGTGACAGTATTACTTAAAATGATTTATTACTAGCTGGGCGCAGTGGCTCACCCTTGTAATCCCAGCACTTAGGAAGGCTGAGACAGGAGAATCACAAGTTCAAAGCCAGCCTCAGCAATGGCGAGGCACTAAGCAACTCAGTGAGACCCTGACTCTACATAAAACACAAAATAGGGCGGGGGATGTGGCTCAGTGGTCGAGAGCACCTCAGTTCAATCCCCAGTACCAAAAAAAAAAAAAGATTTATTATTGAACTGCCTTTGATAAAAGAGTAGGATGCATGGAATATTCATAAATATACATTAAGTGGTGGTGATGATTATGCAATGAAATGTGATAACATGAACTCATGAATGTACAATATTATATACTATTGTCTAACCATGTTTTCTGAACTCCACTTGGCATGATTTATAACAATTAGTATAAATGCTATATATATCACAACAAGAATCTTCTTCCTTCAGTATCTGATTACTTCAGTATCTTCTTCCTTCAGTATCTGATTATGAAGCACCATAATACCAAGCACCATAAAACTTCAGTACTTTCAAGGCAATGTCTCACAATAACAACAACAACAACAAAAGTAATAATAACTTTAACAGCTTTTAAAGCAACTTCCTCTTAGCTTATTCTTTTAGGATAAACAAATATTTTATAAAGAACAATAACCAAACAAAAATAATGATGTGAAACAATCATTTGAGAAAAGGAGAAAAAAGCTAAAAACAGATGATGGTGATTGACACTAATCTCTAAACTAGACCATTTGCCTGAAAATACAGCTATGAACTCTTGTTGAGAGAAACAAAATGGAATGTTATAAATAAAAAAATAGAGACAAATTCTTTTAACAAGATAAATCAATGGTTCATGCTAAAGAGAATCAATCAGTACAGAAAACAGAATTAAACTGAAGAAATTAAAAAGAACAAAAAAGTAAGAAAACATGACACAAACTAAAAAGCCAATCACCAAGAAATTCCTAAAGAAAAAAAAAGGAAATAATAAAAGTCTTAATTGGAGGCGGTTCAATATCAGAATATCAACTAATACAATGCAACACAAAAACAGGCTAAAAAGAACAAAAACCAAGTGATCGTACCAATAGACGTAGTAATTTTTGACAAAATCCAACACCTATTCATAATTTTAAAACTCAGCAAATCAGGAATAGAGGGTAACTTCCTCAGCAGGATAAAGAAATCTTTTTAAAAACCTCTGCTACCATCATACTTAATAATGAGAAATGAGAAGCTTTCTTGCTAAGATTAGGAATAAGACAAGGATGTACTCTCTTCACTATTGCTTTTCAACATCAGGTTTCTTATAGACAAGAAAGAGAAATGAGAGGAAAACAGATTGAAAAGGAAGAAATAAAACTGTCTTTTAGTTTTCAGATTTGCTTAGTTTTTATCTATGTAGAAAATCTGGAAGAATAGGCAATAAAAAAAATAATTTTTTAAAAACACCTCCTAGATCTAATAAGTGATTATGCAGAACTGCAGAAGGTTAATATACAAAGGCCAACAGCCTTCCTATATACCAGCAATGAACAAGTAGAATTTGAAATTAAAACAAAAAAATTGACATTAAATACTTAAATATAAATCTAACAAAATATTGTCAAGATCTATATGAAGAAAAGTACAAAAATATGATGAAAGACAAACTTAAAAAATGGAGACATGATCATACATAGGAAGTTCAATACTGTCAAAATGTCAGTTCTTTCAACTTGATTTTTGACTCAACTGCAGTTCCAATTGAAATCCCAGGAAGTTAATTTGTGAATACCAACAAACTGATTCTTCAATTTCATGTGCCAGGCAAGGTGGCACACGCCTGTAATCCCAGCAGCTCGGGAGGCTGAGGCAGGAGGATTGCGAGTTCAAAGCCAGCCTCAGAAAAAGCGAGGCCCTACACAACTAGGTGAGACCCTGTCTCTAAATAACATACAAAATAGGGTTGGGGATGTGGCTCAGTGGTTGAGTGCCCCTGAGTTCAATCCCCAGAACCCCTGCCCCCCTACCAAAAAAAGTTGAAAAACCCAAAAGAGCAACACAAATATTAAAAAAGAATAAAGTCAAAGGACTGACCCTACCCAACTTCTAACTATAAAGCTACAGAATTAAGACAGTGTGGTATTGATGAAAAAATAGCTCAACAGTATAGAGAGCCCAGAAAGAGATCAAAATAAACACAGTCAACTGATCTTTGACAACCAAGTAACAGCAATACACAATGGAGCAAAGACAGTTTTTTGAACAAATGGTGATGTGATAATTGAACATACTAATACAAAAAAATGAATCCAGAGACAGACCTTATACTCTTAACAAAAATTAATTCAAAATGGACTGCAGAGCCAAATGTGAAATGTGAAATTATAAAACTCCAAGAAAACAGCACAGGAGAAAACCTAGATAACCTCAAGTGTGGTGATAACTTTTAGATATGACTCTAAAGGCAGGATGATGAAAGAAATAATCCATAAGCTGGATTTCGTTAAAATGCAGAACTTCTGCTTTTCAGAAGAAATTCTCAAGAGAATGAAAGGACAAGCTACAGACTGCAAGAAAATATTTGCAAAAGACGTATCTGATTAAAAAAAAAACTGTTATCCAAAATATACAAAGATCTCTTAACACTCAACAATAATAAAATAAACAATCCAATTAAAAGAGGTGAAAGACCTAAACAGACCACTTCTCCAAAGATATACACAAGGCAAACAAGCACAATAAGACGTTCCAGATCATATGTCAATAGGGAAATATAAATTAAAATAATAACAAGGTACTATTACACACCTGTTAGACTGGCCAAACTATAGAACAGTGATTAACACCATATGCTGTGAAGGAGGATGCTGAACATCAACAAAGTGGATTACTGACAGCACCATGAGTCAGAATAACTGGCAAAGGAGACATCATGGATCCATTTTAAATGTTACAATTCCAAGACATTACTTCTAATTTTGTGTAACAACTTTGTAGAAGTCTTCTAAAAGAACTATTCTCAAATACGTCAAGGTTTTATTTCACCTTCTCTTTATAAAATAAATCAGATTATATATATTTATAAATAAATATCTCTAAATTCTCTTTGATTTCTAAAAATAAAGTTAATGATTATATGCTGAAAAGATTTTTTAACAAGAATCATAATTTGTCTCTACAAATCCAGAATAATCTCTACACACAAAAACTTTTTTATGAAGACAAGAAAGTAAAAGGTAGCCTTGAAAAAGAATGATTCTTTGTGTATATGTACCACAGTTTCTTTATCCATTCATCTATTATTCAGCAATAAAAGAGAATAAAATGATGGCATTTGCAGGCAAATGGATGGAATTGGAAAGCATTATGCTAAGTGAAGTAAGCCAATCCCAAAAAACCAAATGCCGAATGGTCTCTCTGTTAGTGGATGCTGATGAATAAGGGAGGTGGGAATGGGAAACATAAGAGAAATAGAGGAACACTGCACGCGACATGGGGGAGGCGGGGGGCAGGAAAGGGGAATGCGTATAGTAAAGATGGTTGATTGAGATCGTCATCACTACCCTTGGTGCATGTATGAAAACACAATTGGTGTAACTTTATCTGGTTTGCAACCAGAGAAATGGAAAAACTGAGCTCTATATATGTGCTATGACATGAAATGCAATTAAATAAACTAATAAAAAAAAGAATGATTCTTAAAGAATAATTTTCATTAACAGTCTAAAAATAAGTTTACTAGTATAAAAGATCATTAAAACCATAAATACTTAAAACTTCACAGAACTAAAAAGCAATAATATATGCAATATATCCAAAATAAGTATTTTAAAGCAAGAATAGATAGCCTATTCTATCCTTTTGTAGATCAAAAAAGAATATGTAATTAACTCATGAATCACCTATTTTTACCAATGAAGTATGTTTCACTCCCTTATCTATCTTTTGGGAAAACAAATATAAGCATTATAGCACTTTTCATTTCTGCCACCAAATTAGCCCTCACAACCTTCAGTTTTATCTCAACTATATGTTCTCTAGAAAAATACACCCATAGAAAAGAATTTCTAATTCACTTATAAAACTTTATTCTTTGCTCTTATTTATGCACATCTACTTTGGGATTCCCTAAATGTAGTGACTCTAGAGGGGCATGTCTTTTGGTACATAAAGCTATACAACTGCTAAAAGATACGTTGATTCCTGTGCAGGATGAAACTTCTATGTCAAGGTGACTCTGTAGAGCCACCTTAAACAAATGTTTATGATGTCCTAGACAGATGTCTGCTGAAACAGGGAAGAATGACACTTAAACTGAAATAGTTAATGAGGTCTAGAACATTTTTAAAAACCTTATGTACTTTGGATGCAATAATAGTTCAGTTATATAGTGAAAAGAACCTTAAATATTAAAATAATTAAACAGACATTTTAAAAAAGTGAAAAATTGATACCAAGACATATCTTCGGGGAAAACTGTTTATGAGGAAGGTCATCCTATAAAAAAAGCATAGTCAGAGTTCCGCTCCAGAGTTCCTGTGGACCAGCAGGAGCTGCAGAAGGCCCAGATCCGCCCTCAGAAAACTCCACGGGTGTACAGCCAACGGGAGACCAGGGACTGCTACCTCTAGCCACTGGGAAGCCCAAATTCAGGGCAAGAGTCGCTCCAGAGACACCAGCGGAGGCAGCACCACCCAAGGGCGGCCTGGGCCTGCCCCAGTTCCACTCCAGAGTTCCTGTGGACCAGCAGGAGCTGCAGAGGGCCCAGATCCACCCTCAGGAAACTCCACAGGTGTCCAGCCAATGGGAGACCAGGGACTGCTAGCCACTAGCCACACAGGAAGGCATACCCAGGGTAAGAGTAGCTTGCAGAGATCCCAGCATGAAGAGGTCCCACCCAAGTGCGCTCTGGGCCCGCCTCAGTTCCGCTCCAGAGTTTCTGTGGTCAGGTGAGACAGAAGGCCCAAAAACCACCCTTAGGGAATGCCAGGGGTGCCCAGTTGAAGGCAGACCAGAGCCTGCTAGCCTCCAGCCCCAGGGGAGTTCACTGTAAGGGTCACACACAGACTCTCCTCCTTGTGATCCTAAGTGAGACCTGGGTCCGCCTCCAGTTCCCTTCGAGAGTTCCTGTTCACCAGCAGGAGTGCAAGAGAGGGGTAAAACAGCCCTCAGGGGATGCCTCAGGAGCCCAGCCAAGGCCACTCCCACTGCCCTCTAGAGGTACATCCACTACCTCTGCCACCAACTTTAGTGGCAGTAGTGCCAATCTGGGGACACTAGGGGAACAGAAGTAGCTCCAAGGTGACACACAGGTAATCTGGAGACTCAATATAAGGTTATAGGATAGAAGCTGCAATACCTCAGATTGGTATTTCAAGAAAGGAAGACACACAATCAACATGAAAAAACAAGGGAAGAAGGTACCCCAAATAAACCTGGATACCACTGTAACAGAATCCATTGACAGGACAGTTGTTGAAATGTCAGAGAAAGAATTCAGAATGTACATAATTAAAATGATCAGGAAACTAAAGAATGACATAAGTGAACAATTACAGGCAAAAATTGATCAATCCAACAAAGAAATAGGTGAGCAAATAAAGGCAACCATGGATAAGTCTAACAAAGAGATAAGAGAGCAATTACAAGTAGCAAAAGATTGCTTTAAGAAAGAGCTAGAGATCATGAAAAAAAAAACAGTCAAAAATACTTGAAATGAAGGAAACAATCAACCAAATAAAAAACTCAATAGAAAGCATCACCAGTAGACTAGATCACCTGGAAGACAGAACCTCGGATAATGAAGACAAGATATACAATCTTGAAAATAAACTTGACCATACAGTGAAGATGGTAAAAAATCATGAACAGAATATACAAGAAATATGGGACAGCATCAAAAGACCAAATCTAAGATTTATTGGGATAGAAGAAGGAACAGAATTTCAAACCAAAGGAATGCACAATCTCTTCAATGAAATTATATCAGAAAATTTCCCAAATATGAAAAATGAAATGGAAAATAAAATACAAGAGGCTTACAGGACACCAAACACACAAAAGTTCAACAGATCTACACCAAGGTACATTATAATGAAAATGCCCAACATAAAGAATAAGGATAGAATTTTGAAGGCCACAAGAGAGAAGAACCTGATTACATACAAGGGGAGACCAATTCGTATCTCAGCAGATTTATCAACCCAGACCCTCAAAGCCAGGAGATCATGGAATAACATATTCCAAGCCCTGAAAGACAATGGATGCCAACCAAGAATCCTACATCCAGCAAAACTGAGCTTCAGATTTGATGACGAAATAAAAACCTTCCATGATAAACAAAAGTTAAAAGAATTTACAGCAAGAAAGCCTGCACTACACAGCATTCTTGGCAAAATATTCCACGAGGAGGATATGATAACCAACAATGAAAATTTACAAAGACAGGAACTACACTAAAGGAAAGACATTCAAAAGAGAAAACAACTCAAGGTAAAAACCAAAAATAAACCAAAATGACCAGAATTACAAATCATATCTCAATAATAACCCTGAATGTAAATGGCTTAAATGCACCAATTAAAAGACATAGACTGACAGACTGGATCAAAGAAAAAGACCCAACAATAGGTTGTCTTCAAGAGACTCATCTTACAGGAAAAGACATCCACAAACTGAAAGTAAAAGGGTGGGAAAAAACATATCACTCACATGGATCCTGCAAACAAGCAGGAGTTTCTATCCTCATATCAAATAAAGTGGACTTAAAACCAAAGATGGTGAAAAGAGATAAAGAAGGTCATTTAATACTTCTTAAGGGAATCATACATCAACAAGACATAACAATCATAAATATC
>CM053407.1:36842103-36969380 GCA_028644305.1 Xerus rutilus
TTTAAAAAAAATTTAAAAGAAAGATCTTTTTAAAAGTTAAATGATAACCAAGAAAGCACATACAAATAGTTAGATTAGGAAGACAATGCAGAATATGAATAAAAATTCAGCAAAAAGACAGAGATTCTGAAAAAGAACCAATCACAAATCTTGAAAATGAAAAGCTCAGTAAGTCAGATAAAAAATGCAGTTAAAAGTTTCAATAATAGACTAGATCAAGTGGAAGAAAGAATATCAGGGATTGAAGATAGGTGACAAAACTTTTTTAAAAATAAGAAAGAATAAAGAGAACATTCAAGATCTTTGGGACACCATTAAAAGATAAAATATCCACATCATCAGCATACCCAAAAGGAAAGAAAGGTTAAGAGCATTAAAAAATCTATTAAATGAAATAATAGCAGAAAATTTCCCTAAACTTGGGAAAGACATGAACATCCATGTACAGCAGGTCTATAGAACTTCAAATAGATGTGACTGGAAAAAACCCTCACCAAGACATATTATGTAGTCAAACTGTCAAAGGTACAGGACAAAGAAATAATTTTAAATCTGCAAGAGAAAAACACCACGGTACATTTCAAGAGCAATGCCATTAGACTAATAGCAGATTCCTCATCAGAAACCCTATAGGCCAAAAGACCTAAAGGGAAAGATAGACTCCAATACAACAATAGTAGGGGATTTCACTATTGGATAGATAGATATCGAGACAAAAAAAATAAAAACAAAAAAACAACAAAATATCAAAGCTGAGCTACATGATATAATCAAATGGACTTAACGGACATTCACACAATATTCCACAGAATGACATATTTCAATTCCTCAAAGAAAATAATTACTAACTCAGATTAATATATCCAGCAAGGTTATCTTTCAGAATCAAAAATAAAGACCTTTTCTAAGACAAGCAAAAATTAAGGAACTTCATGACCACCAAACTAGCCTTACAAGAGATACTTAAGGGAATTCCACACCTAGAAATGGAAAAAAGATAACTAGCAAGGTAAAAGTGTGGATGTTAACACACAACAGAGGCAGGGAGGAAGAACAGAAATTCAGTATATTAGACAAAGGAAAATGAAGGGAAAGGAAGTAGGATAGGAATAGGAACGACAGTGGAATGAGTTCTGACATAACTTTCCTATGTACATACATGAATCTCCACATCATGTACAACCACAAGACTGGGACCCTAACTGGAATAAGATGTACTCCATGTTTGTCAAATATGTCAAAATATACTCCATTGTCATGTATAACTAAAAAAAATTAAAATCTGAAAATTTAAAAGCATAAATTCCACTAAAAGAACACAGAAATAAAAAACAAAAAAGAATAAACCATTTGCTATACCATAAACCATCAAACCACAAAGATGAATAATAAAGGAAGCATAAGCAAAGAATATTCAAAACTAGAAAAAAAATCAACAAAATGACATGCAGTAATCCACACCTTCATTAATAACTGAATATTCTTTATTCATTTATTCTTTATTCTAGCTGAATAGATTAAAAATAAGACCCACCAATACATTGCGTACAAGAAAATCATCTCTCCAATGAGGGCACACAGACTGAAAGTTAGGAGAGTAAAACAATGTGTCAAGCAAATGGAATGTGATCACAAGCAGGAGTAGCTATACTTACAGCTAACAAAACAGACATTAAGATTAAAACAGTAAGAAGAGACAAAGAAGATCATAATATAATGACTCAGGGATCAATCCATCAAGAAAACATAATGATTATACATCTGTATATATATAAGATCAGAGCACCTAATTTTATATTAAAAAAAAATACTATTAGACCTACAGGGAAAGATGGACTCCAATACAACAATAGTAGGGGATTTCACTATTGAATAGATAGATCATCCAGACCAATACAACAACGATGACGATGAAATATCAAAGTTGAACTACAAGATATATCAAATGGACTTAACGGACATTCACAAAATATTCCATTCAACAGCCACAGAATACACACTATTTTCATCAGCACTTGGAATGTTCTCTAGACCAGACTATACTTTAGGCCACAAAACACGTCTTAACAAATTCAAAAGAATGAAATTATATCCCATATCTTTTCTGATAACAATGCATTGAAACTGGAAATCAACAGCAAGAAAAACGTTAGAGATTATACAAATACACAGAGATTAAATAACTTTTTTTGAATAAAGAGTGGGTCACTGAGGAAGTTAGAAGAAAATCTGAAAATTCCTTGAAACAAATAAAAATGAAAACCCAACATACAAAAACCTATGAGCAGGATTAAGAGGTAAATTTAAGCCAGGCGCGGTGGCACAAACCCGTAATCTCAGCACTTAGGGAGGCTGAGACAGGAGAATACCAAGTTCTAAGCCAGCCTCAGCAACGGTGAGGTGCTAAGCAACTCAGTGAGATTCTGTCTCTACATAAAAACACCAAATAGGGCTGGGGATGTGGCTCAGCGGTCAAATGCCCCTGAGTTCAATCTCTAGTACCAAAAAAAAGGTAAGTTTATAGCAATGATTGCCTACATTAAAAAAAGAGGGGGAGGATTTCAAATAAACAACCTAACAGCACATCTAAAGGTCTTAAAAAAGAACAACCAGATCTAAAATTAGTAGAAGGAAAGAAATTATCATTATCAGAACATAAATAAATGAAATAGGGTCTAAAAGTAATGCAAAGGATCAATGAAACAGTTGGATCTTTGAAAAGATAAAATAGACCTTTAGCTAGCATAAACAAAAGAGAGAGAGAGAGAATTTAAATAAACAAAATTACAGATGAAAAAGGAGACATGAGAACTGATGTCACAGAAATTCAGAGAATCATTAAGGATTCTTTTGAAAAATAATATGTTAATATACTGGAAAATCTAGAAGAATTGGTCAGATTTCTGGACACTTGTGACCTACCAAAGACTGAATCAAGAGGGAAAAAAACTCTGAAGAGTCCAACATGTAATGAGATTGAAGCAGTAATAAGAAGTCTCCCTCAAAGAAAAGCCCAGGACTCGATGGTTTCACTGATTTTACCAAACTTTTAAAGAACTAGCACCAATGCTTCTCAAACTACTTCAGAGATGGAAAGGGAAAAGAATCTAACAAACTCATTGTACAAAGCTAATATGACAATGACACAACAAAAACAGAAAACTATTGATTTCCTTGATTAATACAGATGCAAAAATTGTCAACAAAATACTAGTACTAGAAAATTCAATTCAAAAGCATATAAAAAAAAAAAATCACACACCATGATCAAGTTGGTTTCATTCCAAGGATGCAAACATGATTCAACATATGCTACTCAATAAACATAATACATCATGTAAACAGAGTGAAAGATAAAAATGATATCCTCTTAACAAATGCAGAAAAAGCACTGGACAAAATCCAACAATGCTTCATGTTAAAAGCCCTGAACTTAGTTAGGGAAAGTCAGGTCATACTTGAACATAATAAAGCCTATTTATGACAAGTCTGTAACCTACATCACACCAAATGGGGAAAAAACTGAAAGCATTTCCTCTAAGAACAGGAACAAGACAAGGGTGTCCCTTCTCACTGCTTTTATTCAAGATAGTACAGAAATTTTAGCCAGAGCAATCAGGCAAGAAAAAGACATGAGGTAATCACATAAGGGAGGGGGAATTCAAATCACTCATATTTGCAGATATATGAATCTATATACAGAAAAACCTAAAGATTCTACCAAAAGACTATTAGAAGTAATAAAGAGATTCAATAAAATAGCATAAAAACAACATAAAAATTTCAGCAGCTTTTCTATATATCAATAATGAATCTCATAAGAAAGAAACAATGAAAATATTCCCATTTACAATAGCTGCAAAAAAAAAAAAAAAAAAAAACAACTAGAAGTACATTTGACCAAAGAAGTGAAATACCTCTACAATGAAAATAGCAAAACATGGGGCTGAGCCTGTGGCTCAGTAGCAGAGCACTTGCCTCACACGAGGCACTGGGTTCGATCCTCAGCACCACATAAACATAAGTAAACAAAATAAAGACACTGTGTCCATGTATAACTAAAAAGTATTTCAAAAAAAAAGAGAAAATAGCAAAACATTAAAGAAACTGAAGAAAACACTAAAAGATAGAAAAATTTCCCATGTTCATGGATTAAAAGAACGAATAGTTAAAATGTCCATACTACCATATTACTCAAAGCAATACACAAAGATTCAACACAATCCCCATCAAAATTCCAATGATGTTCTTAACAAAACTAGAAAAAAAAATCCTAAAATTCATATGGAAGCATAAAAGACCCTGAATAGCCAAAGCAAATTTGAGCAAAAAAAGCAAAGTTGGAGGTATCACAATACCTGATTTCAAAAGACATACTACAAAGCTACAGTAGCAAAAATCAGCATGTTATTGTTGTAAAATTAGACTCAGGACCAGTGGAACAGAATTAAGAACCCAGGAAAAATATCCATGTGTCCAGTCAACTGATTCTCAACAAATATGTCAAAAATATACATTGGAGAAAGGACAGCTTCCTTAACAAATGGTGCTGGAAAAATTGGACATCTACATGCGGAAGACTAAAACTTAACCTCTTGCTCTATACAATTTTTTTTTTTTTTGGTACCAGGACTTTAACTCAGGGTTACTCGACCACAGAGCAACATCCCTAGCCCTATTTTGTATTTTATTTAGAGACAGGGTATCACCGTGATGCTCAGTGCCTCGCCATTGCTGAGGCTGGCTTTGAATTCGTGATTCCCCTTTCGCAGCCTCCCAAAGTGCTGGGATTACAGGTGTGCACCACCACACTCGGCTCTATATTCAAATATTAACTCACAATGGATGAAAGACTTTTATATACAACCTAAAACTGAGAAAACTAGAGGAAAACATAGGGGAAACATTTCAAGATACTGATACAATGATTTTCCAAATAGGACTGTAAAAGCATGTGAAGCAAAAGCAAAGTTTGACAAAACAGGATTACATCAAACTAAAAAACTTCTGCACAGCTGAAACAATCAACGAGGTGAACAAACAACCTATAGAATAAGAAAAAATATTTGCAAATTATACTTCTGACAATAGGTTAATATCCAGGAAATGGAATTCTAAAACCTCAACAGTAAAATTTCAAAATTAAAATTTTAAAAAATTAGGGGCTGGAGCTGTAGCTCAAAGGTAGAGCACTTACCTAGCATGTGTGAGGCATTGGGTTCAATCTTCAGCACCATATATAAATAATAAATTAATAAAATAAAAATCAACAACTAAAAAAATTTTTAAAAAATTAAAAATGAGCACTAGGCTTAAATGTACATTGCTCACAAGAAGACATACAAATAGCCATCAAGTATATATAAAAATATTCAACACGACTAATCATCAGAAAAGTACAAATTAATACCTCAATGAGCTATCATCTCACTCTAGTAAGAATAGGTATTTTCTTTTTTTTTTAAAAAAGCACGTTGTTGTTGTTTTTTAAGTTGTTGATAGATCTTTATTCATTTATTATTTATATGTGGTGCTGAGGACCGAACCCAGCGCCTCACGCATGCTAGGCAAGCGCTCTACCACTGAGCTATAGCCCCAGCCCCAAGAATAGGTATTTTCAAAAAACTGAAACTAACAAGTGCTAGTGAGGAAGTAGAAAAAAAGGAAACCCACAGATAATGTAATTGAGAATATAAATTAATAAACTCACTACAAAAAAACAGTATAGAGCCTAGAAATGTAGCTTAGTGGTAAAGTATTTGTGAAGCATGTGTGAGGTCCTAGATTCAATCCCCAACACTACAAGGAAAAAATATATATAGTACTTTAAAAATAAAAAAAAGAAAGAAACAAAGAAAGGAAGAAAAGAAAACAGAACAGAGGTTCCCCTAAAACCTAAAAATATAACTCCCATTTGATCTAACTATTCCACTCCTGGCTATATATTCAAAGGAAATGAAGTCAGCATACAAAAGAGATACCTGCATGTCAGTGTTTATTGCAGTACTTTTCACAATACATAAGATATGGAATAAGCCTAGGTGCTTATCAACAGATGTACAGATAAAGAAAACATGGTATATATACAACACAGGGGAATATTTATTCAACCATAAATGAGAATGAAATCTTATCATATGCAGTAAAATGGGTGGAACAGAAGGATGTTAAATAAAACATCAGACACAGAAAGACAAGTATTGTATGTTCCTTCTTATATGGGGGAGGGAGGGTAACCTGAAAGTAGAAGAAGGATTACTACTAGGGACAAGGAAAGGTGCTGGAGAGGAAGGGGAGGTTGGAGGGGAAATGAAAGTAGAAGGGTCAATAAACATGACCAATTTACAACGAATGCCTGTGTAAAAACATGATGAATCTCATTATTGTATATAATTCACATGTGCTAATAATAATAAAATAAATAAAATAAAAACATTTCAGAGCATTTGGAATATTTGAAATTTTCAGATAAGTGATGTTAACTATAGAACCAAATTAATCATACAACATAATCACTAAAAAGATGAGAAACTATTGTGTCCTTATTTATGAGTCACATATTAGCTAGTTCTCAAAAAGTTTAAAAGCATCACACTTAGAAGCATCACTTTTGTCTTCCCTTCTTCCTTCCTTCATAAAAACAGGAATCCAATTTGAATGAGTATGTGGAATAAAATAAGTAACCATTAGCAAATGCTCAAAAATATTTGAAACTTAAACTCCTATCAGACAGTTTAATGAATAACATAATAAAATTGTTACATGACTTTACAGACACAATTTCTTTTTTTACTTAAATGGCATTATTACTCAGCTTAATCATATTATTTGTCTGCCTTGACTCAGAAAGACTTTTCAGTTGTTTCTAAAAATCACAGATACCTTAGAAAGAAGGTATTTACCATTAATGAATCTATTCATCTACAGCAGGGGTCTCATTGTGAACCTTTTAATATCTTAAAGCACTCAGTGTGACTAAGGCAATACTCTTTCAGGAATATATATTCATTTGAACAATGACTCAATTGGGAACAAACTCTCCAAGTTAATAGTCCCAAGGGAACAGACTGATTAAAAAACAATAGGACATAGGGGAAGATTACATTTGGAACTTTAAATGGAACTAGGCCCCAGCAAACTCAGGTTAGAATTCTGAAGGAAGAAGCTATAGTAAAATGCTTTACTATTATAGATGTAGGACACTGAAATCACAACGCATCAACAGCCTCAAAGCAGATAAGGAATAATATATTCTAATACCTCCAGGGACCAGGCAACTAACAGAAATGAGTAAATGCTTTGGGAGATGTCTGTGGAGAATTGAAAATTACAGGGCTTACCATTAGGTGACAGCCCTATTCAGTTCCAGTATTTTGTTGTCCTAAGAGAGTGAAATCTTAGTGCAGCCAGAACTTTGTATTCTTCAAAAGAAGTTCCAAATTCAAACCATGTATAATAAAATCTTCCAGACTCTAAATATTAGCAACCAATTCAATTTCTTAAAACCATTTGGATGGCCTTAAAAACTGCATCCATGATCAATAACCAGGACCTAAGAAGTAGACCTAAAGCCAGGTGTAGTGACGCATACCAGTAATCCCAGAGACTTGGGAGGCTGAAGCAGGAGGATCATAAATTCAAGGCCAGCCTTAGGAACTTAGTGAGACCCTGTCTAAAAGTTTAAAAAATAAAATACAAAGAAATGGGAATGTAGTTCAATGGTAAAATGCCCCTCGGTTCAATTACCATTAACACAAAAAAGGAGGAGGAGAAAAGTAGATCTAAGAATAGTCTAAAAAACAGAGACTGTGGTCTCAGCCTAAGTCACCAACGCTAACGATGATCATTCATGCATAACACATTAGCAATGACATTTATGAATATAAAATAGCCATAATATATTTGTGATCATCAGTGGTGATAGATACAACAACACAGGCAACATTCCTGCTAGGTTTGATGTTCCCTTACTCTGCATGAACTCCTGGACATCTGAACTATACCTGGAAAATAAAAAACAAGTCTTCACCCAATTGGTGTTGCTATAACAGAATACCTGACAATAGGTAACATATAATGTTTGGCTGGAGAGCCAAAACAACATGGCACTAGTGTACTGGCAAGGGCCTCCTGGTTACTTCACAACATGCAGAGAAGTGGAAAGAGAAATAGCCACATGCAGAAGGGGCATATGTGTAAGAGACTGAGGTAAGAGCCAAAGGAGAACTAATCCAGTCCCACAAGATCTGACCCATTCCAGCATGATAATATTAACCCATTCATGAAAATGGAGCACTCATGATCTAATTACCTTCTACTAGGCCCACCTCAACTCTGTCACACTGAGGACCAAGCTTCCAGCACATGAACCTTGTAGGATAAACTATATCCAGACTATAATACACATATGTACACAATAATGTTGAACATTCTCAGTTCAAATTCACTACCACTAAAATCAAATAGTCCCTTATTGCTGACATACAGATGTACCTATATTATATATGTATGTGTCTGTATATATATATATGGGCATATATATATATATATATTTACAAATGTATTTCCTTAGTCCATCTATTCTCCCAAATAAATATTTTACACTACTGTACCTCTCTACAAATCCCCAGCTCCAACCCATGCCATTATCTGCTAATGGCTTGGCTGCCTATTTCACTGAGAAAATAAGAAATATTCAAAAAATAACTTCATATGCTCCAACCACCACATCTAACAACCTATATCTGTACCCATATGTCCTCTTTTCCCTTGAGTTACTATGACTACTCAATCTACCTACTCAATCACTCCACTTGGGTCTTACCCCCTCTAACTTTATACTCAAAACCCTGGCTACATAGCTGGGTTTGGTGGCACATGCCTGTAATTCCAGCAACTCAGTAGGCTGAGGCAGAAAGATCACTATTTCAAGGCCAGCCTCTATAACTTTGCAAGATTCTGCCCTCGCCACCAGAAAAAAAAAAAAAAGCCAGGGATGTAGAGCTCCTAGGTTCAATCCCCAGTACCAAACAATTATTCCTTGCTCCAACAATTATTTCTCTTTCTTTCCTACATCAACTGTCAACTCTCCCTTTCCCTTTCCACTGGGTCAACTCCATCAGTACACAACATGCTACACAGTCTCTACATGTGGCAGGTAGCTTCTAAGATAGCCCTCAGTGATCTGTACTTCCTAGTATTTGCACTCTTGGAATATCTTCTTCCACATCTGATTAGGGTTGGTTTGTGTGAACAATACATCAAGAAATGATAGTAAAAAAAAAAGAAAAAAAAAAAAAAAAAAAAAAAAAAAAAAAGAAATGATAGTATATACTTCCAAAATTACATCACAAAAGATACCAGCTCTCTCACACAATTACTTCCATCTCTTTTTCTCTTTGATCATTCACCCCTGAAGCCAACAGCCCTGTCATGAGGACATTCAGGCAGCATATGGAGAAGCAAACATGGTGCAGAACTGAGGTTTCTGGCCAAGAGTCCCCAAAGAATTGAGGCCTACCAACTATGTAAATGAACCTGAAAGCAAATCCTCCAGCTCCATCAAGTCCTAAAATGACTGCAGCCTGAGCTGATGGATTTTTTTTTTTTTTTTTTTGGTACTGGGGATTGAACTCAGTGGTACTCAACCACTGAGCCACATCCTCAGCCCTATTTTGTGTTTTATGTGGAGACAGGGTTTCACTGAGTTGCTTAGCACCTCGCTGTTACTGAGGCTGGCTTTGAACTTGTGATTCTCCTGCCTCAGCCTCCCAAAGTGCTGGGATTACAGGCATACACCACTGTGCCTGGCTAAGCTGATGGCTCTGTAAAAGATCCAGAACTACCCAACTAACTGCTCACACAAGTAATAAATAAATGCTTGTTAAGTTACTCTGTCAGGAGATTATTTGTGACACAGCAACTGCTAACAAATATAACATAAGAAGAAAAAAATTTCCCTTGATTTCATATCCCCTTTAACTAAGATCCCATTTCCTTGCTTCTCTTTTATAGAAAAACTCATCATAGAAATTACTAAATACACAAAAAGCCCCCAAAGAGTGAGGATTAAATATGTATGAGACATATGAAGAACCTCATATTTATAAGATTTTAATCTGGCATCCATCAGTGATACCCATTCTAGGCATCATGCATCCACTGCCTAAGAAACAAACAAAACTCAAGGCTGTTCAGTAAGTTAATTAGAGTTAAAGCTGTGGTCAGACATACTTGTCCTGATAGTATGTATCCAGAATACACTGGGTTCTGATCTTTACAAGCACAGCATCAGCAAGGAAGGCTGATAAGGCAGAAAAAAGTAGGACATTTTGTACATTCTACCCTAAGTATGTTAATTAACTCCCATCTTTCCTTGCTTCTTTATGTGTATTTTACATTCATTTATTAAGCCACATGAAATAGGCATCTTTATGATTGAATCTGTTTTCCCATAACCTCTGGGATAGTTTACCTGGTGGTATACTTGAAGTCTACCATTTTATCAAGGTAGTTTCTCAAATAACAAGAGTCCCTCATCCAACTATAAAAACATTATTAGACACAATTACTCACTTTCTCTTTTTGAAACATTTTTCTCTGGTCACTATTTATGAGTCTCCTTATGGCCATGTGTTTCCTATATTCTCTGAAAAGCTAGGATTACTCTGTTATATATACTCACTCTCTACATATCACATTCAGTCTTACAACTTAAAGTATATCTGCAAGCTGATGAGTTCCAAATTTATATCTCTAGTCCTAACATTTTAACTAAACTCCACACTGTTTAAAATTAAAATTTTACTATCTACTATTCCTCTCTTGAGTCATTGCAGGGGTCTCTTAAATAGCCTCCCAGATTCTCACTTTAACTCCACTTCAATCTACTTTCAACCCTGCAGTCAAGAGTGATCCTTCCAAAACAAACCATGTTAATCCCTGCTCAAAACACCTACCTCTCACAGTAAAATCTACAATCAGTACCATGACCTGCAAGGTCCCATCTGGTTTACTCTTATCACTAACCAGCTCACTCTCTCAGTTCTACCCTTACTAACCTCTATACCATTACACAGACACTTCAAGAATGTTCCCTCTTCAAATCTTTTTACTCTACTCCCTGTTTGGATTGCTCTTTCCCCAAATATTCACATGATTTGCTCCTTCACTTCCTTCAGGTCACTATTCATCTATCACCTTGTCTGACAAGACTTTCCTTATTGCCATTTATAAATACAAACTCCTTTTAATCCACACAACCACTCTCATCCATACCATTCCTATACCCCTTGTTCTGTTTTGTTTTTCTCCAGTCCACACCACTACCTGATATTTATTGGTTTATTTGTTTATTGTCCATAAGGTCAGCAATTTGTATATGCTATTTGTACATGCTATTTATTTCATATGCATAAAAATTACAGGATTCCAAGCACACTGAAGATACTTAACAAACATTACTAAAATAATAAAAGAGTAAGTAACAGTAAGAGGAGACATTCTCACAGTCAGTTTCAGTTCCATGGGTCCATATGAGGGCAAAGGCACTATTTGAGAGGTGAGCTATAATACCAGAAAGGCAGGTAAGGGCAAAGCCACAGAAATACTGCTTCAGGGCAGTCATGGCCCTGATAAGAAAAAATTAACTGATAAGAAAAAATAGCTTTGCCACAGAGAAACCAGAAAAATATTCTCTCAACCAACTGATCAAAATAATATCACTAATAATTTCATAAATAAAAATAGTATATACTTCCTAATATAATACACTAAGAAAACTTCTGTGGCATTATTTTGCTAGAGATAACAGTATTGGGACAATTGGCAAGCTCAATATAGTCTATAAATTAAATAACAGTATTCAATCAATGCTGATTTTCTGATTTTGATAATGTAAAAGAATGTCCTTGTTAAGAAATATACTAACATTGAAATACTGAGGAGAAGAGGATATTATGTCTGCAGTTTACTCTCTTAGAAATAAAGGGGAAAAAACATTGCATGAGAAAAAAGATAAAATAAATAGAGTAAAATATTACCATTTAGGAAATCATAGTGGAAAATATATGGAATTTTTTACATTATTCATGTAATAATTCTATAATTCAGAAACTAGGTCAAAATGAAATTTTTAAGAAAAAAAATAAAAGGTTCAAAAAGTATAATTATAATTAAAAAACAACTTCAATATATTACAGTAGCTCCTATCTTGGAGTCTAAAAAATGATCTAGGTCTTTCAAATTTAAAATTAAGAAGTATGACTATGAAAAAAGAAAATACTGACAGACATAGAATGCAAGTTTTTAATAATTTTTCTTTTTTTTTAAAAGAACCTTTATTTATTTATTTAGTTATGTATTTTGTATGTGGAGCTGAGAATTAAACCCAGTGCTTCACACGTGCGAGGCAAGCTCTCTACCACTGAGCCACAACCCCAGCCCCTAATAATATTTTCTATTGAACTAATATACTAGACTTTTTTCTACTTCTTAATTTTACTTAAAAACTAAAAATAAATAATATCACTAAGGAAAATATCGTAACACTAGCCTTTAAAATACTGATATCTCTATATTTCTATATTTTATTATTTTTAATTAATTTAATTATTTTTAAAATATTTTAAATTAAGATAATTACAAAAATAACATTCATCATGCTTCAAGGATTTAGTATGTATTATTTCAACTGAATCATTATAAAATATTGTAGAAAACCCTTTGAATAGTACAAATATAAAAGAGCTGATTTTAGCTATTTAAACAATGTCAGCCATTTCTTAAAAGAAAAAAAGAAAAATTACCTTCATGGACTGTAATGCCACAATTGTCACACTGAATTATTTCATCAGCATCCTCACTATTATCTCCAAGACAAACACAGCAAATCAGAATATGGTCCATTTTTTGAGAACTCCAGTTTTGACTCTTCTCAAGAATCAGCGAGTCCTAATATTAAAATATATCAGAAAAAAATCACAATTACAAAGCAATTTTAATAAATAAAATTCTCACTTTAAACTATCTTAAAACATTATTTTTGCACTTTCAAATTTATGTCCCATTCTCCATTCTCTTAGTAACTTAAAAATATGCTACATTTGAAAAGCATATCTCTTTGTCAAAGGACCCTCTCTAAGTAACCTCTCACTTAGTTTTCCATTTTTAAGTTCCAATATTCTCCCTCCTCTGAGAAAAGAAAGTGCAGGCATGCAAATAACTTATCTGCTTTGTCATTCTGCTTTTCCCTTTAAACTAGAAGAAAGGAAAATTATTCACATATTTATTAATCCTACACATTGACTTTTAAAAATATAAGAAATAGTTCCTATACTTTGTTAGTTTTTAACTCTGTCTAGGAAAGACAGGACAAACATGAAACAGAAAGAAATAAGTTAAAGGTAACATATAAGCAAGTATGCATGTGATGGCTAAGTTATAGTCTATACTCCATTACTACTAGGGAATTCAGAAGTTCCGGGATTGTTGTATTGGGTCAATCAGAGCCTAGATAGGCATATCTGAGTACATAAAAAACATCTTAAAAAGGATCTAAAAAATATCTAAGAAAGGATCCAGGGTGACTAGCTACTGTAAGAGTCACAGTATTCTACTAAGTTTGTGTCAAGAAATATCTAGTGCAAACTGGTAATAAAGACACCTAGCTAGTTACAACACAAAGGAGAAAGGAAGGTTTAATAGTAGATGAATATGAAAAGATAATATTCCAAGAAACAGCAGAGTCTGCTTCTTTTAATTTAAATCTTCTGCATTATGGATTTAAACTTTAATAAAAATGTTTCTTATCGTATTTAATAGATTGAGCTTAACATTACATATAATAAAAGATGGAAATTTGCTCTACATATTTTATTTATGAACCTAACAATATTCAAAAACATCATTAGAAAATTAGTTCCATACCATATATTCACTAAATATATTTGGTTTCATATTAATATTTTTATATTCTTTTAAACTCTGCCAAACAATATTAGAAGGTAACATTTGGGATTTAAACAGTAATTTGTAAATGATAATTTGAAAAGACTTGAAGGTCACAAGTATTTATTATTTATCTCAATATATTTTGTGCATAACATCTAAAATTGCAGCTGATCCATAAAACAAATCAGAAAAGAATGCAAAAGTCAACAAGGAGGTAATGTCATTTTCCTTAAGAATTCTAGTAGTTCAAAATTTTGTATTTTTTCCTCTTTATAATAAAACCAAACAATATAATTTGGGGTTAACAAATGGCTAGCAAATAAAGGTTAAAAAAAAAGTCCTTGAGAAAATTCACGTGTTTTATGGTACTTTGGCACAACAAACAAAAACCTGCCTAAATTTTCATATTATTAGCATGCTTCCAAGGTAACAGTTGATTTAAAAGTAAAACATTCTTAGATTTCATCCTCAGCTCTAATAGGTGTTGAACCATAAAAGTTGCAATTTTCTCATCTGTAAAATGAGAATGATTAAAAAAAAAAGACCTCATGAGGCTGTTACAAGAATTAACGAAGCAATATATAACAAGAACATTTCAGGCACATACTAGGCACTTAATAAATGTCCTTCCCTTCCTCCTTTCCTCTGCACTTCTTTTTTCTTTAGGTGGTTCAAAAAGAGAAATATGAACTAACAATTTACTATACTGGGGTGTCTCTTAGAACTCCAAAAGAAAATTTACAAGCCTCACAGAGCACTACAAATTTAAATATCATCTCCATGATAAGTCCAAAAAAGATGTTTTCCTTAGACCATCACATAGAGATTTTTAAAAATCACAGACTAAGAAACAACCTAGTGAACCATCAGTTTGATAACCAAGAGGCTATTCATGTTAATGAACTCTGCCATCATTTCTCTGGTGGAATTAAAACAAATAATCAGCCCTGAAAAAATGGTTTGCTCATATGGCAAACAAGTAAATTTCTAGAGTCAGAAAAAATACCATTAATGGGCAGCTTTAATTGCTCTATTTTCCTGTTTTGCTCAAAAAACAGTAAACATCTAAATTATAAATCTAGACCAATTTCTCTCTGCCCAAATTGTCACTTACAGAAAACAAAATTAACTGGTATTTCTGGCCCTCTGATGCCCATCAGGTGGATTCTTAACAGAACTGTAATGCAAAGAGAAAACTGCAGTCCTACAATATTTACCTAAACAAATAGCTGGCAGCCAGTGCTTCAATAGGAAAATCTAAATACATTCTCCTGAAAAAATTATGATCTAATGTTTCTTTAATATATCAAATATAGATTTAAGCACACTGATTAAATGAATATAAAACCCAATTTATTATTAATTTGTTAGCTTTTTTTTTTTTTTGAAATAGGGTCTTGCTGTTGTTTAAAGCTTCATTAAGTCACTGAGGCTGGCCTCAAACTTGTGATCTTCCTGCCTCAGCTTCCTGATTTGCTGGGATTACTGGCATGCACCACTATACCTGGCTTCTGTCAGCATCTTTCTGAAGATGGCTATCTTCTTTCAAGTTTCTAGAGAAAATAGGTAAGCTAAAATTTTTAACACAAAATGTTTATAATATTGCTTTACATAAAAATAGAAATCAAGAAAGTGGGTATTGAATGGCAAAAGAATATAACCTAAAAAATAATTCCAACAGAATAACTTAATGGAATATAATTACTGTATGAAGAGAGTAAATGGGACACTACAGTTATGAGTCAGTAACCACTTAACTTCATTTTTTTCCGTTGGCATTTAAAATTTATTTCAAGCTGGGCATGATGGCACAAGCCTATAATCTCAGCACTTAGGGAGGCTGAAACAGGAGAACCGGGAGTTCAAAGCCAGCCTCAGCAAGGGCAAGGTGCTAAGCAATTCACTGAGGTGCAAAGCAACCTGTCACTACATAAAAAAAAACAAAAAATAGGGCTGGGGATGTGGCTCAGTGGTCGAGTGCCCCTGAGTTCAATCTCCAGTACCAAATAATAAAAATAAAAAAAAATTAAAAATAAAATTTATTTCAAAAGTTATAATATTACCCAGTATTCGCCACAGGCTCTAAATATTTATACATAGATGTATTCTATGGAGATGATTGTAAATGATTATAAATGATACAATGGCCTGATGGGGGGGGGGTGTTAATGTTCTAATGTTTAATGAAAGGAAATTCCAACATACATCATGTAAAAAGAATTAAATATTAAGAAAAAATTAATATACCAAAAGCCTGACCAATCATTCTTCCTTAAAGTTTCAAAGAACGTTAAATTCTTAAGAATCCAAAAAAATTTTTGTACAATGTTACAAAACTGATTTTTATCACAGGACTTAGAACAATTTGTTTTACTCTGAAATTTGTAAAAAGGCAATTGATTAATAAGTAAGACACACCAAATAAAAACAGCCATTCATAAATTTTGGCAAATTTTATATATATTAATTAGCAAAAATCTGGTGACACTGGCCATTAAAGGTAACAGCCTTTTATGAGAAAAAAAAGATCTATTAAGCAAAGAATATAAGGTTACCTTTATAAGACAGTAAGTAATCCAAAATCCAAATCATCTCCAAAGCTAAATATTCTTTGAGAGAAGAGTCGTTCTTCCTTTAGCCAAACTGAACAAAAAAAACTTCCATTTCTATTGACATGGTTTTTTCTCTTACATTAATTCTCATCCAAATGTCTAGTTTCGAAGTCTTAAAAATGAGAACCACTTTCTGAAAATGCTACATCACCCTCCTCAAAAAACTTACCTCAACAGACTTTAGTCTACTAAAGAGAATCAAGTGAATAATCACAGTAATTGTAATGAATCTCAAATGCTTAAAGGTAAAACACTGAAAAGGATACACTATTTATTGAACACACATATTCCAAGGAAATTCTTCAGACTGTGCTAAATGCAAACAATACTCAATTCTAGAGCAGCAGTCCTCAAAGTGTCACCCTGGAAACTCTCTTTCAGGAGGACTAGGAGGTGAAGGACCTAAGGATGCTAAGTTGTTATCTGCCTTTTTAACTCCTACATGAAGAGGAAGAGTGTCATTAATATGACAACTGCACGTCTTATTTTTTGACATTTCTAAGTTCTAATTTGAAAGAGTAAATATCAACAGATATAGTCTAAACAAATAATAATAGGGTTCCTCAATAATTTTAAAGAGTATAAAGGGGTCCTGAGACCAAAATGTTTGAGAACCACTGCTCTACAGTATTTCAGGGCCTGAAGCACAGGTATGTTAAGGTATTAAGAACAATAGTTATAAAGGGACCTGCTCCTAAGAAAATTTTAAACTGTAAAAAATTCAGGACATCATTTGTACAAATGGTGGTCACAAACATTTCTCTAAAAATGCACTTGACAGAGCAGCCAAGAAAAAGTCTGCTTGCATATCAACTAAATATAGTATTCTATTTTATATTTCCAAAGATGCATTTTCAGCTATCTCCACTCAAAATGGTATCTGAAAACTTAAAGTAGAAGCAGAGAAAAATAAAACTTCAAATACCAACTATGTAGTTATTAACTATCTAATGAATATTTAGCAAATATCACTATCTAAGATAACCAGAAAGATGAAGAGATAAACAGTGGCTACAAGGCAACAAGGATTGACTTCAGTCATCTTTTTTACAAAATCAGTATCATATGAATAGAAAATTCAATAGTATAAGTAATGGTCTAAATTGACTAGATTTTTATTTAAAATTTAATGTCTAGTTTGAGTGACATAATATCAATAGAACTAGAATCGTTGAAAATAATCGTGTTTGAGGGACAAACACCGTTACTAAGCTTTTAGGTAGAATGTTATTCTGAGGGAAATTAACTTTCTATAAATTCCTTTACATGAGTACTTTTCTAAGATGTGCTTTAGAATTTCATTCCTGAAATGTCTTCAGGGACTATTAATCTAAATCTATAAGGTCCCCTTATTTACTCAGGTCTCTTCTACTAGGAAAAATATAAAACAAACTAAATAGCACATGTGGCCTTTAAATGCAGCATAGTCTAAAACCTCTTAAGCAATATGTTGTGAACTACGGGTTAGTAACAAACAGATTATGTATATATTTTATGTAGCAACTTTCTAACATATGTAGGTATCCCACATACCTTAACAAATCTAATCCACACTGCTTCTATCATTAGCCAGACTACTTTTGTGAATATCAATCTAATATAAAAATGAAGCAGGGGCTGGAGTTGTGGCTCAGTGGTACAGTGCTTGCCTAGCACGTGTGAGGCACCAGGTTCAATCCTCAGCACCCACATATAAATAAATCAACAAAATAAAGGCATTGTGTCTATCTACAATTAAAAAAAGAAAAATTTTTTAAATAAAGCAAATATGCTGAAAAAAGGAAACTTATTGAGTAGACAAAAATGAGTATTGAGTGTCAGAAAATAAACTGAATCCATGCCTATATTAAATATTAACAATTAGTTTTCGATACTTCTACTTCCATAAAACAACATTATTAATATGGAACAGCTTATTCCATAGCATTAAAAAATACTATACTACAATATCCCAAATGACAATTTTCCTTTACCTAAAGATAAGAATTAAGATAGCATTGGAGGCAAGCAATATTTTTTCATAGTAAAGTAGACAACCTGGAAGTGAAGCAATGTTTATAATACAACATATAAGCTGCAGTTTCATCTTCACTAACATATAACCCTGACAGCTTGCTAAACATTACTTTGGTAAGAAAAATCACCAAATTTTACATGAAACTTAATTAAAATAATCACTGCTATGTAAACCTTGTAAGCAGAAAAATGTGAAGAAACATATAAAGCATAAAGAGAAAATCTACAGTTTAAGCTACTTCAGTGATATGAAAAAACAAAAACAAGTGTTTGGTAAAGAAGTAAACTTTGATGACTATATAAACACATTAACAGAAATGACAGAATTAATTGTTCTAGTTCTACATGAGATGTAACAGATACATCTACATGTAAGACAACTCAATCTTTCTTTTGAAGAAAAACATATACATAAACACACAGACAAAGAGACACAAATGTGTTTGACTGAAGAATCTTGAATGTTGCCATCTCTGGACCCAATGCATAAACCTAACTTTCAGTAGAAGAACTTCAAGTGGAAGAATTGAGCCATTACTGTAGTTTTATGATAGGAAAGTTTGTTCTATGATGGAAATGTTTGCTTTTTTTCTCACTTCTTTGCAGAGATTATCCACTAAATACATATAAGCATACTTCATATTTACTCTCATAAATACAGACCAAAGATCTGGTAACTACACTGATGATGGGTGCTACAACTGGTAAAACAACCTTTAAAATGAGTCTGAGAAAATAATTATGCTGCTTTTTGTCCTGCTCTAAAGTATTCTAAAAACCTACATTTTTACGTGGATATGAACAAAACTAGGAAAAAAAGGTGACCTTTTTTTTTTCATAATCCACTCAGCACCATCCAGCAGTCCTATGAACAAAAGGGAGAGGGGATAAAAAATGGGAATGGAACCATCATTTTCCAAGTTTACAATAAAAAAAATTTTCTCTAAATGTTTCTCCTTGAGGATGGAGATTGAGCTCCTTGAGAACAGTGACAAATAGTAGATAGTCAATAGAGCTTTGCTGAACGAACGAATAAATGCTACATTTAGGAGGCTCATTCACTCCCACAGTTAAATAGAACTTCAAGGAAGCCAACTTAATATAATGAGTGATTTAGAGAAGAATTCCCTTTTCCCCAGACAGACAGATATCATAAAAATTGGGTGGATCTACCTCATTACTCTTGCTCTGAGATAGTGTCAGGCTATCATTGGTCAGTTCCTCATCATCAGCACTGTTTCTGCTAAGAACTTTACTCTTCTTCTTCTTGCAACCCCCTTCGCTAGCAGGGCTGCTATGGTCTTCATCATTGCCCTCATCATTCTCATCTTCATCGCTTCCACTTCCCTCGTCTTCATCATCCTCATTGTCTCCATCACTCCCCTCTTTCTGAGATGCTGATCTCCCTTTCCTCTTCACTACAGTAGGTCGCCAATCATTATCATCTTCACTATCATAGTCATCCATGTCATTCAGCTCTTCCATGGAGACAAAATCCAAAAGTGGTCGGTTTCGACGAAGATTCCATTTTTTTGGCTCACTGACTTGTTCCTCTGCAGTGGTGGTCGTTGTGGGGGCAGAAGGGGATGCATTAACAGTAGGAGGACTTGTGGCTGGTGTGGTGGCCACAGCAGAAACAGCCACAGTATCAGATACTGCTGTTTTTTCTTTTTCCTTCTCTTTCTCTTTTTCCTTCTCTTTTTCTTTTTCCTTTTCCTTGTCCTTTTTCTTTCTAGGTCTTTCTCCATTTTCCTCTTCATCCTTCTTTTCCATTTTAATTAACTGTTTGTCAGATGACAATATTTCTTCCTCTGCAGAATTTTTAAGTTGTTCTTCTTTTACTTTAATATCATCATTCAGCTCTTCCTCTAAAATATTTTCCTCAGAATCACTACAGGAACCTTCTCCACTGTCCTTTGAAGGATCTTCACTGCCATTACCACTCCCTTCAGAATCTGTTGAAAATATGAGAAAAAAAAAACCACACATATGTATATACATACACACACACACACACAACGCTGACACAAATGAAACCACCAAAATTTGTGAGTAACTTGCAAAACAATATAAACAAATTTAAAGCCAAAGAATGGTAGACGTTCCCAACCTGATTAAATAATAAGTCAATGAAGTTGATATAATGGTTTTAATTCAATATAGCACTAGTGAAGATGAATATATGTAACTATAAATTAAAATATACTTTAAAAAGAGAAGCACTATTTTGTGTCATATATATATGTGTGTATATATATATATGGTTCATGCCATACATGGTATCCCAGAGGCAATATTTTTCTAAAGTAAAAGTACTTTTTAAAAAAATTGGGCCCTTGATTTTAACTAAATGATAAGATTATGTAGACAAAACTCTTCTTCCCTTGCCTCTTCCTTTCATAAACTATATGGACTTACAAGTAGCAAAAGTGTCACACGCAAAACAAGATAAATGTGACACCACAAAGTTTTGTTTCATTTATTTTACCCTTTGCTTAGCAAAATGAGCATAGATATATATATGTCAACTTGTACCACATCCCTAACAGACCAAATCAATTTTAGATCAAGTACACAGATGATAAGACAATAGCAACGGCACAGAAAATGGAAACTGCAAATGAGATTATAGATTTTCCTGATTTTTAAGATGCTATTTGTAATAATTAAAGAAGTTACCTAAAAAGGCCTTTCAAAAATACAAGGCCTTACAAAGGAAGAAACTGATGAAGAAATAAATCCATCCTAGAAATGAGCCATCATGATAGCTACTGAAAAGATAAACAGTAAACAACAAAGAGCTCATGCAGACCTATAAGCTTTCTAGCAAGTTTCTTCCATTCTTGCCTAGGGCAGCCAAGTCCTCAATCCAGCACTACTCCATAACCATCTAATCCTCTTTTCACCCAATCAAATAAATAAAAATCTAAAATATTTGAAGGGAAGGATAAATGGAGTAGGAAAGAGGAGAAGAAAGTGTTTACACCGAAGGAAAATGAACTGTGTGTGCCTAAAACCAAGAAAACAGTAAGGATGAATTAGTGAAAAAAGTCAGCATTTCCACACCATTTGAATTCCTATGAACTCAATTTGCCTTGTCTCTATAATTAACTGGGCATCAAAGGTGAAAAAGTTGTCTGTAGTTAGTATCTGGTACCTAAAGCACCTCAGAAGTACTATACAAATGGCTGATAAAAATATCCTGCAAATACTCCATATACGTATTATGTGTCGAAGTACATTCTACTGTCATGTATAACCAATTAGAACAACAACAAAAAAAATAGACACGGGGGCAGGGGGGAACCTCACCAAATAGAAAACAATTCAAACTGCAAAAGGCATTTCTGGTCACAATGAATTAAAACACATGTCTTCAAAAAAATAAAAAGTAACAAGTCTTAACTGACCTTATAAAATCAATATTAACCTCAAGATTATCATATAAGTATGCACAGCTTACTCAGGAGTATTCTGAAAAACACTCATCTTAAACAATCTTGCATAGCAATTTCATAAACAAGGAAAATCACGTAGATTAACAATTCCCTATCTCAAAGCTTTAGAGCCAAATGTCTTTCAAATTTCAGATTTCTGCAGATTTTAGAATGATAGCATGGCATATGTACCATATACTCCCAATGAGTTCTATGTTATTGTCCTATAACCAGTTACAATATTTCTGCAGCACAGAGGATAAATATTTGCTGAGTATGAGAAATAAACACTACAGATATATGGTTTTGCCATTAAATAAGGTTGTGTCAAATTTAGTGAATACTTTTGGATTTTTTAGTTTCTCGGATTTTAAAGAGTATGGGCTTAATATCACTAACAAATAAGTGACTCCTTTTCAGTTCAAGAATTTTACAAATCTTTAACAAAATTCACCCCATCATACCAAGAAGAATCACCTCTGGTATAAAAAACAACTTCTAGGTGTTTTTAAATAAGGACCCAATAAATAATAAGCAGAGTTGACTAAATACTTCAAAGACAGGGAAGGATCTTTTGTACATATTAACTAAAAAAAACTCAAACATGAAAAGGTACTTTTCTTCTAGATCATTTTTCTAGAAATTTTTTCAGCAATAAAAAACCAATGTTAGACACAAAAGTGAAGATCAGGCTGGCATAGAAGTATGGGTATCTAATCAAAACTGAAACCAATCCAACTTTGCTATTACTTGGTAAATGTTGCAAAATATCAGGAATTTTTGTGAATTTGTTTTCTTTTGCATTGCAATGCTAATCATTAATTACTTTTAAAAGTATACTGACATTCTTTTGATTTTGTTTTGTAATCAAAAATTTGTATTTAAAAATTTTTTAATTTTTATAATATTTTATCTTTGTTAATACATTATTAGAAGAATGTGAAATTTTTCCATAGTACCATGTCCAACTCTTTATTCACCAAATATAACACATTACTCATACTCCAACTGCAGGGATCAGAAATATATCAAATTTTATCTTTCTTTCATATCTGAAAAATAAATTCTTCATTTGATTAGCCATCACTTCTTTTTGGTATATATGCACTTCAGGAATGAAGACAAACACTATCTATAAGCACAGATGGATAATAATGAGAAAACAAGATACTTAGCTGTCTATATTTTTAGAACCTGAAAAGAAAAAACTTCCCATTACTACAAAATCAAAGAACGGTTCTATGACACATTACAAATCTACCATCCCTACACTTACTACACCAAAAAAAGAAACAATAGAATGAAGAAATGAGAAATGAGCCAGATATTTCAAATAAAGCTATCTTAGGCATAAGGACACAGTTAATTACAAGTCTACGATGACTTTTTGCATTATGTAAAAAAAAAATTGAAATTGAAATTCCACTCCCCATTTGGTTAACTAAAAAGTAACCTTTCTCAAACACACAATGTGAGAATCTCGCCAACAAATAGCTATTTCAACTAATAGACAGTTAAGGAATTTTAAAAGATTTAATAAATGAAACTTTAAGAATCCTTCCCTTTATAATATTCGATAATAAAATTAAAATCATTTTAACTAATATAATCATCAATAGCATTATAACCAATGCTTAAATTTTGCTCATGATAAATATAAACAATGAAAGCATTATGATTCAATTCAGAGATTTACTTTTGTAATATAAATATCCTTTTTATTCAGTTTCATCAACCTTCTTCTAAATCATCAATACAGTGCAACAGGGATTAGTATCATAAATACATATAATAGAGAACAGATCACTTTGTATTGCTTATTCAGAATTACCATCTTAGAGCTATTTTTGACTAATTCTGTCTATCTCTTAATACAGCTCATCTTTTACTTTTGACTACAGTTCCAGCTGTGTCATCTTACCTTTTCTGGGTAAATCAAATCCAGTGATGGTGAAGTGGGAAAAATTTTTCCCAAGAGGATATCTACCAACGTCTGGTGCCATTGGAGACAACGGTTGCCAAAAGTTGGTGGTGGCAAGGACAGGTAAGGAAGTTGCTACGTGCAGTGCGCTCATTTAGTTAAAGACAGCAATGCTGCCAAATATCCTACAATGTATAGGATAGGCCTCCATAACAAAGAATCAACCATACAAAATGTCAACAGGGCTGAGTTTGAGAAACCTTCATAGTATATACAGTCTGAATTTGACCTCATGCAACTTTTCTGGGTTTATCTCTTCTACTATTACTCAGTCCTTGTCCATAAACATAAAATGACATTTCCAAACCCCTATACCTTAACATTTAATGTGTCCTTCACCAAAACTACTGTTTATCAAAATCTTCTATCTCTTTCAGTTCATAGGTCAACTTTTATCTCAGTGAAATTGTTCTAGACCTAAGGTAATCTCATCTCCTCTTAAAGACTTGAACTACACAAATGAATCATAATCCTTTGTGTCATCTGCTATTTTATTTGATTATTCTAATAGGATTACTATTTCGTTGTGAATTCACCATAACATCTAGCTAAGTGGTAGACAAAGTACAGATGGTCAAAAAATATATCTTGATTCACCTAATGAAAGTCAGACTAAGCACAAAATACAACCAAAGCAAAATACAAGCTGCAGTCTGACTCTAACTCTCACCGTTAAAACTATTTTCTGGCAATACAGTTTTACTAAACTAAACATAGATCAAGAAATAAAATTAAGCTAGGTGTGGTGGCTCATGCCCGTAATCCCAGCAACTCAGGAAGCTAAGGAAGGAATCACAAATTTGAGGCCAGCCTCAGCAACTTACCAGGTCCTAAACAACTTAGCAAAACCCTGTCTCAAAATAAAAAATAGAGAATGCTGGAGATGTGGACAGTGGTAAAGCGCCCTTGTATTCAATCCCCATACCAAATTTTTTTTTTAAAAAAAAGAAGAAAGTTAAGCATTCTACTCTATGTGCAAAGTACTCTGGGTGGCTGGAATAGTAAGGAAAAGAAGCCAGGACATGACATTGCTAGTTTGTCTTCTTTAATAAAAATAACATACGGCATATCATTTAAAACATTCTATTTATATAATAAATAATAAATGTAAGCAAGTTTCATGTCTATTCCCAGTCTTAGGCCTCATTCTCAAATACAACCACTTTGAGTAGGCTGAACCATGAAATCATCAGTAGTGACTGTATTAGACCTATAAAACTGGTAATTTCATATGGTTCCACCTAACATTTCTACGTAGGGTTCTTCTGGAGGCTATCAACATAATTCAAATACACGTATATGGTATTTTAAGATTAAGTCATTTTAAACTTTATTTACTGACTGCCCTCAATCAAAAGTGAGAAAGCTCTGCTTTCACATTAGAGATAAAAGATAAACTAAATTCAGTTTTACAATGTTCTGAAAGTAGAGGTTTATTGTCAATAACCACTTGCCAATCTTCCTGGCAGATCATACTACAGCAATATTTTTTTCCTTTTTTATCATCTGAGAAGTATATGAGTAAAAGTATGTTGAGCTGCAAGGATGTTAATAACCTTTTAGAATTTTTGATATTTATTTTTTCCACATTTTTTATTAGTGTATTTTAGTTGTACACATTGATGGGATTTTTGTTATGTATTTGTACATGCATACAATATTAATATTTATTCTTAAAGCCTAACAAATACAAGAAGTTTTATAATCAGAACTTTAGATTTTAAGATAAAAATAAGAAGAAATTGATGCACAGAGTATAATTAGTAAAAATTGAGGCTGATCAACCTAACCATTTTAATATTAAGTTCTAAGGAAGTCAGTAGTTCATTCAATAAATCATTTATATAGAGGTCATGAAAACAAAAACATGGCCAGACAAATGTTTAGCTACTGCTTCTCCACTGCTAGTTTAATTTCCTATTTGTAAGTTGGGCTGAGATTCCACATCTTGGACACGTGCAAAACATCTGATCTTTTTTCTTATAAGAGTCCAACAAATAGACTACCTCAGGAAGAGAACAGAAAGGATTCAAAGAGGAAGCAATGGTAATCTAGAGTAAGACAACACCTCAGCTACAGGGACTGTCAATGCACCTAAACCAAAAGGGGAAAATAGAATTAAATTTCCATTGAATATTAATTATTTTAAACAAAATTATTTTCTACTAATTTCCCTTTTACAATAATATGCGAAGAATTAAACAGATAAATTTGTGTCCTTAGATCACAAATTTAAACTCCCCAGGGGCCAGGGAGGTGAACTGTGAGTGCAACAGATTAGTATTATGTGACAAGAAAGAACAGAAGACAGGTATAAGCACTTTTGGGAGACATATATATCAGCCTAACAAAACTCATCCTACCATGTTTCACAAATGTAGTTCCCTTCAATTCTGATTAGGATTTAACAAGGATAGGAAAATCTACTTAAGTTTAATACCACAAATTATTTTGATAAAAAAGTTTGTTTGATAAAAAGATTGTTCTATCCCTTTAAAAAAAAATAATACCTGAGAATGACTCTATTTCAATAAACAAAAAGAAAAAAGTATCTACAAAACTAGGATTTACTGTCACAGAAATAACTGAGGAATACTTAAGCTTTGAAATTTATCCCATAATATTCAAAGAATTGACTGAGACCTAACTATTTTTATCATAGTTTTCAGCCTGGTTAACAACCAAAACTATAGTTCAGCAAGAATATTTTTATCTGTCAAGAGCTTCACAAAGAGAAGGATTTTATCTACTTCTCCCTTTTTTTTTTTTTTTTGAAAGTATCAAAGACTCACTGAAATGGGAGAAAAATTTTAAAAAGTGAATAGAAATAAACTTAACAACTTTTAATTCTCGGGAGTGAACTCAATGGCTAACCACAATATCCAAATGTTTCCACTCTTAGGATCCAAACAGTGAAAAGAGTGTAAATTCTGAGTCAATCCCTTACTCCCTGAGTGACCTCACATGTTCTTTAAACTCAGTACAACAGTTACCTGTAAAATAATATCTCCTTTATGGAGTTATCATAAAAGTTAAATGAGATATGCAAACAAAAAGTTCTCAGTAAATCACAATGCAAATTGCTGATGCTATTCAAAGTAATTAACAGCAACGCAACAAAATTTCATCTCTTTGGTCATACCTACCAGAAAAAATAAAAAATTTAAAAAACAATGAAAAACCAGAGGAAAAGAGCAAGATATGGCTAAGCAAAGCAAACTTTCTGGAAGGATAGCTAAAAACTGTTAAAGGGGTCGAACACGTATGTAGCTCAGTGAGAAAGTGCTTGCCTTGTATGTAGCAGGCCCTAAGTTTGGTCCCCAACACCACAAAAGGAAAGGAAAAAAAAATACTAAAATGATGAAATTGAAATGACTTTTTCCACTTTATCTAAACTTCTACCAAAAGGGGCAGAATTGCAAATAACTTTTATAACATTTTTCATTTAGAATAATTTGTTTCTAAAATTCCTTCAATCAAAACTTTATATATGTACATAATACACAGTGAACAAAAGATAAAAAGGAAAACCATATTTTTGTTTTCTAATCTTGTACAATATGAATGCATGAACTTATTAAATTTTGTTTTTAAGATCACTAAATATAATGAGCAAGCAAGCATGCATGCTTTTATACCTCAAAGAGTTCTGAAAGGTAGAATCCACAAGGTCCAGCTACAATTTCAAGTACAGTTTTCACTCTGGTCAATTTTATTCTTGCAAGAAGGCTAACAGAAAAAAGCAAAACTCCCCTCACAGCAGGCAAAGAGAGTTGAAAAGAACCCTGTGCAAAGCTATTCACAGTCCATATTACTCTTATGGTATTATTCTACTGTGGTTTATTTCTAGACCTTTTCCTCTGTCCATAAAATAAGCATAAATATATTTTAGGTGTAATAAAGAAAATGCTTTTGCATCTTTAGAAAAAGTCCTTCTCTGCCTGTTCATTATCTTTGTATAAGTATCAAGGAAAACAGAAGCAATGATAGGATCTACTGATAGGATCTTGGGGAAATGTGGGAAATTAAATGGACAAAATAAATGAAGTTATGTGCTTTCACTTTAAATTGGCATTTTAATCAAAACTGATTTTTTTAAAAAAATAAGTCCAACTCTACAAAGCTGGGAAAGGGAAACAAAGTAAGCGTTTACCTGAAGCATCTCCAACTTTAAAATCACTGTCATCTGAACTATCATAATCGAGAGCTTCTAGGAGAGAAGCTGCCAAAGGCTTCACCTGCCTCCTCTTGGAGCTGCGATCCACTGTTAAAGAGAAAAACATGACATTGTCATTCATCATCACACCAAACACTGGCGAGAGATGTGAGGCTGAGGGAAGATGAAGATAACCTCGCACAGGGAATCTTTGTCTACCGTCTGGGAAATAGGTGTCGGGGAAAGGTAGGAGTGGGGTAACAGGCTGGAGAGGGCTTCAGCCCGCTAAGATGAGCTGCTAAGATGAGCATCTCCAGCCCTGGGGTGCGGCCAACGCCAATTCAGGCTGGCCAAAATCCTAGCTGACCCTTTCCTTGCACACCTTATAGAGAGGTTTCTGCGACTCTCTAGTAATCCCTCTTGAAACACCGTAACAGTCAATAGAAAACGCCAAGCCCAGGGAATAAAAGTCGGGTTCATTCTTAAGGACCGGGGAGGGTAGCGTCCAAGAACCGTCCAGGTTCTAGCAGTTCCCGCCCACCCCTTCCCAGCTCTCTCAAAGCCCTGACTTATAGAAGGGCTGAAACGGATCTCTTTCCCCACAGAGGCCTCGGGTACACTTACTAAGGAATCCGTGAGGTGGTCGTTTGGAGGATACCTAGGGAGAGGCTGCGCGAGCACTGGCAGCCCGGTCACCGCCGAGGTCAGGGACTGGGGCGACAGAGACAAGTCCGAAAGATGCTACTTAAAATCGAAGGCGCCGCCGCCCGCACAGGGACTCTCCCAGGAGCAGCCGCCCCGCCACTCCCGCCCCCCCGCCCCCCAGTTCTCGCCCGGCCCCCGCTGCTCGCGTCCCTTCCCACGGTGTCCCCTGGCCAGAGGCGCCCTCCGGCCCAGGCAGCGCAGCCAACCTGGTGGCCCTGGGGAGTTAACTGCCCCCGGTTAAAACCAGCAGAAAAAAAGAAAATCTTTATTAGCCTGCACCAGAAGCAAAAGACCCAGATTTGCACAGTCTGAGGCCGACTGCCTGAAACAATAGGGAGAGCAACGACCCGGATACAGCTCTGAGAAGAAGGAAGTGAAAACGCAAAGCTAAGTGCGGCCCTGAGACCAACAGGAACTGAGAGCGCGTGCGCTGTACTCTCCGCCGCGCTCCCTCCCAGGGTATAGGAGCCGAACGGGAGCCGAGTCCAGCCGAGTAGTGACGAGCAGAAGAGAACCCAACTCAGATCCCGTGAGGCTCCGCCCATAACTCCAAGGCCCCGCCCATCCCGAGCCTAGTCCTTATCTCAGTCCAAATCCATGGGAAATCAATTCCTATTTCTGGTTTTTGTTGTTTACGGATTTATTTGGAATAAACTTAGCACAAAAGGAAGTTTGCTACCTTAACCTCTACCAACAACTATAAGTGATACAGCTACACTACTGGCTGCTTCAATAAAGAGTATCTTGGAACGGGCAAAAGATTATTGCAAAAGGATAACGTAAGAATCATAAGACCCTGCTTAATTGCTGCTGTGAAAGTTATTAATCGAATAGAGAAAAAAAGTAATCATTTAGTTATATTATATTCAATATATACTGAACTGTAGACCATCATTTCCACATAAATAAAATACACACAGTACTTAACTTTGCTAAGAGAAAAATAATATGTGCAGGGGAAAATTCCTTCTGACAAGTATAGTGTATATTTTCTCAGAATGTGTGTCCATATGAATGTCTTGAATCCACTTAGTGAATTTATTTTTCAAGATGAATTTTTAACCCCATGAAAATGTAAGGATAATATGTACAACCAGATATAGCAGTCTTTCAACCATTTCTAATGTCACATGTTAACATGTTTTTAAATGTTATTAAAATGTTAGACTATGAAGCAGTTCAATAGTTTTTAAAATATCTATATCAAGGATAGAAAAAGGTTTGGATGAAGCTGATTCAGTTCAAATATACATCAAATAGCAATGTTTGTAGCATGCAAAATACAGTGTTATGAAAGATTAAATTTACAGGAATCAAATCATATAATGCAGTGGTGGAGATTATTCTTTAAAGAAACGTGTTGAATTATTTTGCAAAAGTAAACTGGAATTTAATTGTATAATATTAAACTCAAACAATATTTAGTAAATACTTATGTGGAGCAATTTATAGTATGTACCTTCTGCAAATAGTTTTTGTGTGTTCTTTGCAAGAGCTTAAGGTACAATTGAAGATTCAGTTAGGTAAATTACAGTATATTGTATATAGGTCTATGAGAAAAAAAGTACATGTGCTAATAGCAGAGGAAGCACTCAGCAAAAGCATCCTGCAGAAAGTTATATTTATAGACATAAAGTATCTGAATTAGGGAGGCAGGAAAAAGAGACAGATGTTCCAGACCAACAAAAGGATATATGCAAATTGCACAAGGCAAAGAGAGCCTGTTAAGACTGAATATCTGATTGGTAAATAAAGATGTTCAATAAAAGAAAGAAAAAAAGGAAAAGAAATAAAATTTCAACACTGGAAATTTGGGATGTATTTTTTGACATGGTTCAGATCTGAATTCAGAGAGTACACCATTACCAGTAGAATATGAGATATTAGCCATGCACAGTGGCAGACCCTGAAATTCCAGTCACCCGGGATACTGAGGCAGTAGGATCACAAATTCAAGGCCAGCCTCAAAAACTTACTGAGACTTTGTCTCAAAATAAAAAATAAAAGAGGCTAGAGATGATATAGTTCAGTGGTAGAATGCCACTAGGTACATTCTCTAATACCGCAAAAAAAAAATAAAAAAAGGAAAGAAAGAAAGAAAAAGACCAAAATGAGAAATAATTCAGCCATAAAGAAGAATGAAATGTGATTTGCAGAAAAATGGATGGAACTTGAGAACATTATGTTAAGTGAAATAAAGCCAAATTCAGAAAGTCAGGGTCATATGTTTTTTCTCATATGTGGAGGCTAGAGAAAAGAGGGTAAAAATAAACCAGAATGTAGGGGGATCTTTTGAAGGAAGATCAGTAAAACAGAGAAAAAGAAGAGGGGGAGAGAAGAACAGAAGGAAAGAGAAGATACTAAGATACTGGAGAAGGAAATGAACCAAATCATATTGTTACACTGTACATGTACCAAAATGTATAATTATGTATAATTATAATGAGTCAATAAAAAGTATGAGAACAAAAAAAAACAATGAGAAATAAATGGGCTGGGCTAGGCTGGCCTGGGCTGGGCTAGGGTAATAGCCTTTGAGAATTTGAGAATAATGAAAAGCTCAGAGTTTTAAATTCTTGGCTTGTTCCAAAAAATAATTTCTTTGATTGCTCAAAAACAGGATTTCTCAATTTTGACAAAATGGATGTTTTGGGCCATATAATTTGTTTATGGAAGGCTGTCCTTTGCTTTATAGGATGTTCCAGCTTCTCTTGCCTCTATCTACTATATTCCAATAACAACTTGCCCTCACCCAAGTTATGACAACTAAAAATGTATCCAGACATTGCCATATGTCCCTTGGAAACAAAAATCACTGCCACTGCCTACGCACTCACGCCTACACAGAGAAACACTGCTCTTAAAGAATCTCATTTCATGAAATCATAGAACTAATAAAGCCAATAGTCAGTCAGTGAATCATAACCCACAAAGTTGAGATGTTAAGCAAGTTTGTATGCTGATTCTCCTCATGTTCATCTTTATTTCATCCTCTTCCTGCATCATATAACTAGAGTCAATTCCCAGTGTGCTCCAATGGACAAGGACAAATTCTGACCCTGAAGGAGACAGTTTTTCATTTATATTAGGAATAGTGACCCTAAGTTGGTGGTAGCATGACTTTTTTTTAATTAAAATTGTTTTTTTTAGTATTTTTCTTAGTTGTTTATGGATCTTTATTTTATTTATTTATTTATACGTGGTGCTAAGGATTGAACCCAGTGCCTCACACATGCTAGGCAAGTACTCTACTACTGAGCCATGACCTCAGCCCGCATGACTTTTTTTTTGCTATTTTTATTATAAAAAAATGTATTTGTAGAAGGTTTTGTATAGCTGCTAAGTAGACAAAGAAGAAGAATGTGCAAGATATTGTCCCCTGGCGATCAACTTTCACTCATATCACATCTTAGTCTACATTAATGGTCCTGTTAAAATTAAAAACTACATTTGTCAGACTCACCTAGAAATATGATTACAGATATGATTTAGGTTCTGCCAATAAGATAAATTTCTAAGGTTTGAAAGTAGAAGAGAGGCAGTATCCCGTTTCCTATGGTTATGGCAGCAAACTCCAATAGGCATGAGCTCCAACATGAAGCTACTAGACAACTTATTCTCATGTCTAAGTAGAAGTGTTGTAAGTGTCAGGTGGCTGTATTATAGGCAGCCACAAAAGCAGTTAGAGTACAAGTTCCCTGACAACTGGATTGCAAATATAGTTGTATAGCCTTGCAGTCAAATTTCTAGAAATTTCCCCTAATTTCTTTTCTGGGCATTCTTCGATTTTGTAGATACCAGGTTTCAGCTATTAAATTATTTTCTTCTTGAAAACATAGTGTTTTCTGTTTCTAGTGCACTGTACTTTGACTGATACACAAGCTCTTAGACAAACAAACAACTTATATATCATCCAGAACAATTCTCTTCCCTTCACCTACTAGTGCTAACTTGGAATCCAAAATCACAGCCACTGGCCAAACAGCTGTCATTTATAATCCCTTAAGGAGATCATAAATCCTTTGCAGAAAATCCATGGCTGATTTTATCTTGCTATAGTTAGTATTTTCAGAGGTATTCAAGAGAAAACAATGTTGATGAAGTAGAAAAAGCTTGTGCTGAAATTTCTGAACTTCAAAAAATTCTTGAATGTCCCTAGAGTGAAAAAAGTATCTCTACAAAGAAATAAAAATTAGTTTCAAATTAAAATTCTCAACTTCAACTCTGGAAGCTAGATACTTCTAAAATCAATTCAATATTTTCTAATGAAGACTTTGTTGATGATCACCTTTTTGTTTTGTGTTGTGTTTATACCAGGGATTGAACCCAGGTCTTTCTCTGTGCTGGGCAAGTACTCTACCATTGAAGTACATACTCAGACTTTTTTTAGATTTTATTTTGAGACAAGGTTTGTACTAGGGGTTGTTTTTGTGTGTGTTTTGTGTTATGTTTGTACTAGGGATTGAACCCAGGTCCCTCTCTGTGCTAGGCAAGTTCTCTACCATTGAAGTACATCCCCAGCCTTTCTTTAAATTTTATTTTGAGACAAAGTCTCACTAAATTGCCCAGGCTGGCCTTGAATTGGTGATTCTCCTGTCTCAGGCTACCAAGTAGCTGGTTTTACAGGTATGTGCCAGTGTATTCAGCAACCATTTTCAAATTGTGTTAAATATACTTACTACAGAATTATTTATAGTATTTAAATAGCATGGATCTACTCTAGCATTACATGAGTAAAAACTATTCACATATATATAAAATGAATAATATTGAAAAATTTTTATTGTTTATTAACTAATGTTCTGTAGACAGAATGTATATATGGTACCAAAAATGTAAATGCACAAACAAGTACCATGAAAACTAAATTTTCATCCTACCTTTGTTCTCTAGCCAGTTATCTCTCTAGACATTATGAGATTAACTTTTTTAAAAAGTTGCTTAGCACAGAGCTGAGTTTTACAGTTATGTGCCAGTATACTCAGCAACCATTTTCAAATTGTGTTAAATTTGAAATGTACTCAACAACTTCATTGAGATACAATTCACATACCATAAAATTAGTGTTTTCTAGTGTAAAATTCAGTGTGTTTTAGTATATTCAAAGAGTTATATCACCACTGTCTAATTTCAGAACATTTGTTTGCCTATTTGCTCCTAAAATCAATCCCACACCTATTAACAGTTAATCCTCATTCTCACAAACCTAGACCCTGGCAATCATAATCTACTTTCTGTACCTGTGGAATTGCCTATTCCAGACATTTCATATAAATAGAATAAAAAATATGCAGTCTTAAGTGTCTAGATTCTTTCACTAAGCATAATGTTTTTATAGTTCATCCATCTATTTGCCATAACTTGTTTTTAACTAACATGATAATGTAAAATTCTATCGGTATTCTGTAGGGAGAAAGGATGAAAGTGAAAAGTGAGGTCTTCAATATTTGGTATAATTGCTGTATAGTATACCAGATCTCTTAGATAAGCTGAGATGTTTAATTAGGTTTTAGGTGCAGTTTCAGGATGGTAGTCTTAGGAGCTGTGTTTCACAAAGGGCAAGTCCCAAACAAGCAAAGCAAATGGATGTAGAAAACATTAGTAGAATAACACAAAGTGAACAATATGGTGTGTTAGACGAATAAAGTTAGTTAGAGATATGAAGTTTCATGTCATCAACTCAAAAGGTGGGAAAGCTTTCAGAAAAAAATGCACAAATGACATCTGCTACTTTTAATCAATCAGATCTCTAAATGATGAATCATTTTAAAATGCTCCAACATTGCTCTACATGTATACAGCTCGGAGTTTTTTGTATTTATTGGAAAATATAATGGAAAAATGTGAAAAACGAATGTACAAGTCAAAAGGTCATCATAAAGCAAACCCTTTATAAACACAGGGCATGGTGGCACATGCCTGTACTTCCAGTGACTCAGGAACCTGTGTCAAGAAGATTGCCAGTTTGAGGTCAGCCTTAGCAACTAGTAAGATCCTGTCTCAAAATAAAAACTAAAAAGGGCTTTAAATGCTCAGTGTTAAGGCACCCCTGGGTTCCATCCCTAGTATAGTATAAGCAAAATAAAACAAACAAAAAGCACCACCCATGTCAACACCAAAGAAGCCTCCCTGGAGGGAGTCCCCACAGTTAATACCATTCTTGTCTACATAAAGGTAATATATGTCTATTTTCAAATGTGTATAAAAAAGATCATTCAATATGCATTGTTTTGTTTCTGGTTTCTTTGACTATTACTTTTTGTAAGAATCATCTACATTATTGCACATGTAGTTGTTAGGGTATTTGCATTGCAGAAGCATATCCTTGAATGCACCACCATTTATTTATTCTTTTTATCTTTTATTAACATTTTGGCTCTTTCAAGTTTGAAGCTATCATAAATAATGACTCTGTTCTTGTTAGTGTTTCTTAGTGCATATGTGTGCACATTTTTGTTAGGTTTATATCTCAAAATAAAATTAATGGATCATAGGTGTCCAATATTCAACTTTAGTAGGAAAAAAACAGACTTTTAAAGTATAGTACAAATTTACATTTACACCAGCAATTTATGTAGGTGTTTTTCTTTCTACTCTATATGATGCGTGAAAAGAGTCTTAAAGATTCTTGAGAGTCTTTTCCTTAATATCTGACATCAGATTTGTGACAATCTTTGCTACTGTACTTCTAGTTTTCCCCTCTTCTAGTCTCCATTGTCTTGCATTTTGACACTCATACTATATCTTCTTCTTTGTTCATGCTCTATCTTCTTTATCTCTTGCACTCTCCTTTTTGTTTAATGGTTTCTTCTTTAACTATTTTCTCTCATTTTACTGTAAGTAGTAAGGATAAACAATGCTGTGCATTTTGGGAGGCTGAGACAGGAGAATCACGAGTTCAAAGCCAGTCTCAGCAAAAGTGAGGCGCTAAGCAACAATATAGTGCTGGGGATGTGGCTCAGTGGTCGAATACCCCTGAGTTCAATCTCTGGTACAAAAAAAAAGAAAGAAAGAAATCTCCTCAGCTAAATATCCAAGTTTAAATATCTAAACTTTCTACATTTTTTATTTGAACAGATCATAGTAAAAACACAATTCAGCCAAGTTTTCTACCACTTCTAACAAAGAGTGCCTGTCTTTCAGTGTTCAATATGTTCCTCATTTCTTCATGAGACCTCACCAGAAGCACCTCTAACATTTAAGTTTTTACAAATATTCTGTTCACCAGTGACTTGAGAGGCTGAGGCAAGAAGATGGCAAGTTTGAGGCCAGCCTCAGCAACTTACCAAGGCCTTAAGCAACTTACCAAGAGCCTGTCTCAAAATAAAAAACAAAAAGGGCTGGGGATATTGCTCAGTGGTTAAGCACCCCTAGGTTCAATTCCTAATACCAAAAAAAAAAAAAAAATTCTGTTCATAACTACACACACACACACACACACACACACACACACACTACATATATACGTGAGTTCTTCTTTTGATGTCCATATGTCTATTCATTGTCTTTTCATGGAAATCCAGGCTATCTCTATTATCCACTTCAAAATTCTTCCAGCTTCTACCAGTTACCCAACCTCAAAGCCATTTCTACATTTTTAGGTATTTGTTATATCAGTATTCTATGTCTGATACCAAAATTTAGATTGTTTTTTTAGACTACACACCTACAATCCCAACAGCTAAAGATGCCGAGACAGGAAGATCACAAGCTCAAGGCTAGCTCAGCAATTTAGTGAAGCCCTGAGGAACTCAGTGAGACCCTGTCTCCAAAGAAAAAAACAAGAGCTGGGACTGTGTTTCTAAAGCACCGCTGAGTTCAATCCCCAGTACAAACAAACAAACAAACAAAAAACACAATAAAAAACAAACTAAACGAACAAACAAACCAAAAGGACTGCATAGCAATTACTACTATTATGGTTTAGTTTTGAAGTGTCCCTCAGAAGTTCATGTGTAAGACAATGCAAGAAATTTCAGAGGTGAAATGATTGGATAATGAGAGCCATAATCTAATCAGTGGATTAATCCTCTGATGGATTAACTGGGTGATAACTGAGTAGGTAGGGTGTGGCTGGAGAAGGTAGGTCACTGGGGTTTATATTTTGTCCCTGGTGAGCAGAACTCTGTTTCCTGATTGCCATGTCCTAAGCTGCTTTCCTCTCCTACACCTTTCCACCACGGTGTTCTGCCTCATCTCAGGCCCAGAGCAAAGGAGTCAACCCTGTATGGACTGAAACCTTTGAAACCATGAACACCAAATAAACTTTACCTCCTCTAAAATTGTTGATGACAGCTTTGAAAAGATGATTAAAACAACTACAAATTAGGTGACTTAAAACAAGAGGAATTTCCTTTCCCACAGTTCTGGAGGTTACAGTTCTGAAATGAAGGTGGAGACAGTGCTATGCTCCCACCAAAGACTCTAGACAATTCTCCTTGCAGCTTCTAGCTCCTAAAGACTCCTAATGTTCCTGGATTTGCGGCAACATAAATCCAATCTCTCTTTCTTCACATGGTTTTCTATTAGTGTCTGTATCTATGTGTTTCTTTTTTTTATAAGGATACTAGTCATGTGATTTAGGACCCATCCTAATTCAGTATTATTATTTTTTTTAAATATTTTTTCAGTTGTTGATGGATCTTTATTTTATTCATTTATTATTTGTATGTGGTGCTGAGGATTGAACCCAGTGCCTCATGCATGCTAGGCAAGTGCTATACCACTGAGCCACAACCCCAGCCCCTAATTCAGTATTATTTTATCATAATAATTATAACTGCAAACCCCCTATTTCCAAATAAGTTCGCATTATGAGGTTCCAGGTATTCATGAATTTTGGATGAACACTATTTAACCCACTCTACTCTTCAATGGATTTGAACAGAAACTATAGTCTGTATCATCTGAAAAAAAATTAGTCTGATAATTCCTGAAGTAAAAGTCTGAAAAAAATTTAAATCACATAATTTTAATTCACAATATTTTACTGGGATCTCATTGTTTGAAGGATAAGATATTTCTTTGTTTAAACTGCTGAAATTATTCTGGTTGAGATTGAAGAAATTATGAGCTGACTATTCTTTTCAAGTTTTGCTATAAGATGAATTTTATCTTTGTAATGTGAATTTGGAAGATCGCCTTTACAATTTATGGAACAGATTAAATAGTATAGGAATCATCAATATCTTAAAGATACAGCATTTTGTCCATTAAACCAGTTTGACAAATACTCTCAAGTTTTAATTTGATAACTTTCTAAATCTCTTCCACCATTAATGATTTTACTTATTTAACCTTACCACTGGAGCCAATTGTGTTCATAAGTATTTTCATTTGATTTATTTTATAATTATCAATATATGCCTCATAGTGATTTAAATATTTTTATAACTACTATACTACTCGTAATTCTTATAAGGCTGTACCTGTAGTTTTTTTTTAAAGTTTGGAGAAATGTAAACAAACATAAAGATGTTATATTATATAACTGCATTACTATAATAATTTTATGGCTACCTCCTATTGGTTCTGAGAGGAACTCAAGCATCATGGCTATACACTTAAAAAACATGCATTTTTTGTTCTTTTTAGTTATACATGACAGTAGAGTGTATTTTGACATATCTATACAAATGTATAGTATATCTTATTCTAATTGGATACCAGTCTTATGGCTGTATGTGATGTTAGATTCACTGTGGTGTATTTATATATGTACATGGGAAAGTAATGTCAGATTCATTCTACTGTCTTTCCAATTCCTATCCTCCTCCCTTTCCTTCATTCCCCCTTGTCTAATCCAAAATACTTCTCTCTGCCCCCCCCTCCACACTTATTGTGTGTTAGCATCCACATATCAGAGAGACATTTTGACCTTTGGTTTTGGGGGATTGGCTTATTTCACTTAGCATGATAGTCTCTAGTTCCATCCATTTATCAGCAAAGGTCATGAAGTCATTCTTCTTTATGGCTGAGTAATATCCCTTGTGTATATATACCACATTTAATTTATCTATTCAGCTGTTGAAGGGCATCTAGTTTGGTTCCATAGCTTAGCTATTGTGAAGTGAGCTACTATAAACATTGATGTGGCAATGTTACTATAGTATGCTGATTTTAAATCCATTGGTATAAACAGAGGAGTGAGATAATTGGGTCAAATGGTGGTTCCATTCCAAGTTTTTTGATGAATCTCCATACTACTTTCCAGAGTGGTTGCACAAATTTTCAGTCCCACCAAGAATGTATGAGTGTACCCTTTCCCTACATCCTCACCTACATTTATTGTTATTTGTACTCTTGATAATTGCCATTCTGACTGGAGTGAGGTGAAATTTCAGTGTAGTTTTAATCTGTATGTTTCTAATAGCTAGAGATGTTGAACATTTTTCATATATTTATTGACTACTTGTATCTCTACTTTTGAGAAGTTTCTGTTTAGTTCCTTTGCCCATTTATTGATTAGGTGATTTGTTTTTAGTTGTTGTTGTTGTTGTTAGTGGTGGTGTTAAGCTTTTTGAGTTCTTTGTATGTTCTGAAAATTAACTCCTTATCTGAGGTGCAGGTACAAAGATTTTCTCCCATTCTGTAGGATCTCTCTTCACACTCTTGTTTTCTTAGCTGTGAAGAAGGTTTTTAGTTTGATACCATCCTATTTATTGATTCTTTTTACTTCTTGCACTTTAGGAGTCTTGTTGAGGAAATCCATTCCTAAGCCAATATGTTGGAGTGTTTGGCCTACTTTTTCTTCTAGTAGTTGCAGTGTTTCTTGTCTAAAACCTAAGATTTTGATCCACTTTAAGTTGAGTTTTGCGCAGGGTGAAATATAGGAGTTCAATTTCATTCTATTACATTTGGATTTACAGTTTTCCCAGCACCATTTGTTGAAGAGGCTATCTTTTCTCCAAAGTATATTTTTGGAGCCTTTGTCAGGTATGAGATAACTGTATTTATATTTGTCTATGTGTCTTCTATTCCATTGGACTTCATGTCTGTTTTGGTGCCAAATACCATGATGTTTTTGTTACTATAGCTCTGTAGTAAAATTTAAGATCTGATATTGTAATGCCTGCTGATTCACTTTTCTCACTAAAGATTGCTTTGGCTATTCTGGGTCTTTTATTTTTCCAAATGAATTTAATGATTGCTTTTTCAATTTTTATGAAGAATGCCATTGGAATTTTAATAGGAATTGCATGAAATCTGTGTAGCATTTTTGGTAGCATGGTCATTTGACAATATTAATTCTACCTATTCAAAAACATGAGAGATGGGGCTGGGGATATAGCTGTGTTGGGAAAGTGCTTGCCTCACATGCATAAGGCCTTGGGTTCAATCCCAAGCACCACAAAAAAAATATGAGAGACCTTTCCATCCTCTAAGCTATTCTTCCATTTCTTTCTTCAGTGTGCCATAGTTTTCATTGTAGAGGTCTGCACTTTTATTGTTAGATTGATTCACAAGTATTTTATTTTACTTTTTGAGGCTATTGTGAATAGGATAGTTTTCCTAATTTCTCTTTCAGCTGATTCATCATTGGCATATATGAATGTGTATGATTTGTGGATGCTAATGTTATATTCTGATTTTTTTTGCTGAATTCATTTATGAGTTATAGAAGCTTTCTGATGGAGATTTTTGGGTCTTCTAAATATAGAATCATATCTTCAGCAAATAGAGATACTTTGGGCTCTTCTTTTCCTATCTCTATGCCTTTAATGTCTTTCTTTTCCCTAATTGCTCTAGCTAGAATTTTAAGGACTATGCTGAATAGAAGTAGTGAAAGAGAGCATCCCTTTCTTGTTCCAGTTTTTAGAGGCAATGTTTTCAGTTTTTCTCCATTTAGCATGATGTTGGCATTGGTTTGACATATATAGCTTTTACAATGTTGAGGTATGTTCCTACTACCCTTAGTTTTTCCACAGTATTTTGCTTTTGTTTTTCATTTTTTGTTTTTGTTTCTCTGTACCAGATATTGAACCAGAGGTGCTTAACCAATGAGCATATATATACTCTGTATTTTATTTAGAGACAGAGTCTTGCTGAGTTGCTTAGGGCCTCACTAAGTTGCTGAGGTTGGCTTTGAACTCACAGTCCTCCTGCATCAGCCTCCTGAGCAGCTGGGATTATAGACATAAGCCACTGCACCCACCTTTTTTAGTGTTTTGAACATGAATGGATGCTGTATTTTGTCAAATGCTTTTTCTGCATCTATCGAGATAATCATGTGATTCTTGTCTTTAAGTCTATTTGTGTGGTGAACTCCATTTATTGATTTCTTCAGGTTGAACCAATCTTGCATCCTGTGATTGAACCCACTTGATCATGGTGCACTATCTTTTTAATGTATTTTTGTATGTAATTTGCCAGTATTTTAAGAATTTTTGCATCTATATCCATCAGAGATATTGGTGTGAAGTTTTCTTTCCTTGGTATGTCTTTATTTAATGTTACTATCCTTATGTGACTTAAACTAGTCTTCCTTAGTGTTAACAGAGACTACAAGAGATTCAGAAAGCTGCTATAATCCACAGTATGGGGAAGGAAACCATGGAATTTGAACTCAAGTGACTGAAGAAAGAGTACTGATTACTGGTGCTAGTGCCTAAGGAATTTGGAAAAGAGGCTCTGTGAAGCTGAAATTCATTTCTATAAAAAGGAATGTATAGCTGATTATACTGAAGAATTCAAGAAATTGTGACAAGGCTACATTTGGGAGTATTTAAAAACTGCAAGCAGCAAACAATTGCTACTACTAAAAAACTGCTACTTCTAGTATGAAATGTTTCTGGGATAATGATCACAGGAACAGAGAGCAAAACAAAAAGTAGCATATCCTTTATCTCTCCTCTCAGTTTCTCTCTAATTTTCTTATTAGCAGAGCATAACAGGGACTTAGCTGGCAATGTAGAAATGTGGTTTTTGAATCTCAAACCCAGCATCACAAAAACATAACACAGAAAACATATACCTGAGATAGGGAGAAAATAAGAAGCTGAAAGACAATGACTTACAGTATCAAATATTAATGAGAATGTGGAGCAAGTAGAACTCTTGTATATTGTTGGAGATACACTGTTGTGAGCAGGAACTTCTTACCTGCATAGAATAGAGCATGGACTAGGTGACCTTGCTTGAGATTCAGTTGACAGAAAGGAACCTGCAAAAACATTCTTGTTATGCTAAGAATATTGGTTCAAGTTTCTATGTGTGTTGCAATTCATGAATGTTGTCATTGAGGTCGTGGCTTACCTCGTGGTCATTGGGCATCTCCCACCATCTTCAGCTTCTCATAATTATAGGATACGTAATGCAACTGGGGATGTACTCCAGATTGCAAATCTCCAAGTCCTAGACACAATTGCCTATTTTTATTTTTATTTCAATACTGCATGCAACAAAAATATTTATGCCTTATAAATATTTATACAAATATCCCCAACAAAAGAATACTAATAAGCTGAACTGGGCAGCATATTCAAAGTACTCTGTGCTATGACCAAATGGGATTTATCCCTGGAATGCAAGGATGGTTCAATGTATGGAAATCAACATAATACACCACATTAAAAGAATAATAGAAAAATATATGATAATCACAATTGTTGCAAAAAATCATGTGATAATCTTCAATGCCTTATAATGATAAAAGCAGTCAACAAAATAAGAAACAAGGAAACAATATAAAGGAAACTACTTTAATATAACAAAAAACATATACGAAAAACCCACAGTGAATATCATACTTAATGGCAAAAGACTGAAAATTTTTCCTCTAAGAGCAGAAGAAGGTAAGAAGGTTAGAAGGTAAGAATGTCTACTTTGCCTTTCTTATACGAAATAGTATTGTAAGTCCTAACCAAATCAATTAGGCAAGAAAAATAAAATGCATCCAAATTGAAAGAAAAACAAAATCATTTCTGTTTGCATATGATACAAACTCATATTATAAACCCTAAATGATTCTATTTTTAAAAAAGACTTATAAAAAGTTACAACTAATAAACAGATTAAACAAAGTATCAGAATACAAAGTCAATATACAAAAATCAGTGTGTTTTTACACACTAACAATAAATAGTCTGAAAAGGAAATAAAGAAAGCAATTCCATTTATAATGGCATCAAAAAGAATAAAATATTTATTAATTAACTTAACCAAGAAGATAAAACACTTACACAATAAGTATTATAAAACATTACTGAAAGAAATTAAAGAAGATGTAAATAAGTAGAAAGAAATTCCATGTTCATGGATTAGAAGACTTACTATCACTAAGATGTCAATACTACTCAAAATGATCTGCAGATTCAATGCAAGCCCTCATAAAAATCTCAATGATGTGTTTTGCAGAAATAGAAAAATCTATCCTGAAACCTATATGGAAACTCAAGATCTTCTGATTACCCAAAACAATCTTAAAAAATACAAATTAGGAGAATTCACATTCCTGATTTCAAAACTTATTAAAAACTTAATTAGGTGTGTAATCAAAACAATGTCTAGCTTAAAAATCTACATAAAAACCACTAGACTATAGTAGAAAGCTTAGAAATAAACCCTCACATATGTGGGCCTAAGATTTCCTTTCTTTATTTAAACTCTCCACTTAGTTTTTTTTATAAAGCTTTATTAAGATATAATAAACAAGTTTAAAATTGTATATATTTATAGTATATAATGTGATGTTTCAGTATATGAAAACACTGTGAAATTATTATCGTAATCAAGCTCATTATCTGTCATTACCTCATATCACCTTTTCTTTTTTTGAGAACATTTAAAATTTAACCTTTTAGTAAATTTCAAATATAAAATTCAGTATTATTAGCCGGGTGTGGTGGCATACAACTGTTATTCTGGCAGCCCAGGAGACTGAGGTAGGAGGATGAGTTTAAAGCCAGCCTCAGCAATTTAGTGAGGCCCTAAGCAACTCAGCAAGAACCTGCCTCCAAATTTTATATATATATATAAATACACATACATACACACACACCCGCTGGGGATGTGGCTCAGTGGTTAAGTGCCTCTGGGTTCCATCCCCAGTAGAAAGAAAGAAAATTAAAAAAAGAAAGAAAAGAAAGGAAGGAAGGAAGAAAGAAAGGAAGGAAAGGGGGAGAGAAAGAAAGAAAGAAAGAAAGAAAGAAAGAAAGAAAGAAAGAAAGAAAGAAAGAAAGAAGAAAGAAAGAAAGAAAGAAAGAGTGAGTTCAGTATTATTAACAAGAGCCACCAAACTATATCTTAGATCTCTAAAATTTCTCTGTCTTGCAGAACTGAAACTTTGTCCCCTTTGCTCAACATCTCTCCAATTACCCCATTCCTTGATCCCTGGAAATCATCAACATCCTCTCCATCTCTAAGAGTTTGAGTGTCTTTCCTGGCAGTTTATAAATTTCCATTTGCTTCAGGTCAGTTACTGAGGCCTTATTTTATGCCTTTGGTAATACTTTCTCCTGAGTATGTATGATCCTGTGGCCTTGTGTTGGTGTCTGCACATTTGAAGAAGTATGAACCTCTTCTAACTTTTATAAACTGGATTCAGCAGGGAAACTCCTTCCCATTCAGCCTGTCCACAGATTCTGAATGGACCATCTAGTGGGGCCCAGGGTTAGCCTTGCTGCTGGAGTCCTTTGGCAGGTTGATCTGGTGCCCATGTCAGTGGAGTGGGTGGGTAAGTTGGAGTCTGTGTCACCTGGAGTATGTAGTTTTAGTAATCCTGAAGACTAGGACCTCAAGGACCAGCCTGAAGCCTGGGGACACAGAAATACCTGGCTCTGAGGTTCACTGGAACAGGCCAACCCAGAACTGGGGTTTGTGGCAAAGTCAGGTGCTCATATCACTCTCCTTCTACCGTGTCAAAAGAAAGTTTTGTTCATAGGAGAATTATTCACAATAGCCAAGAGAAGAAAGAAAACTAAATTTCCATTACTGAAAAAAAAAATAAAGATAACAAGGTGTACACATTTAATGGAATATTATTCAGTCTTAAGAAGGAAAGAAATTCTGATATATACTATGAGTAAAATTTGAAAACATTATGCTAAGTGAAATAAATCCACCACAAAAGACCAAAGCTATATGTGGTGCCTAGAGTAAACTAAATCATAGAGACAGGAAGTGGAATAGTGGTTGTGTAGGGATGCGGGGAGGCAGAAATGGGACATTATTGCTTAATGGATAGATAGCTTCAGGGGAGATGGAATAGGTTAGTGCCAACATCATGGAATTAAAAGACATAGGGGTAGTGATTCTTACCATGAACCCATTCAACTCATCTATTGAGACTGTGCAGAAGAAAGATAGATCTTGGAGAATAAAAATAAATATTGAAAACCTAATGAGATAGTGATTTTAATTGTAGCTACAGTTCTATATGTGGTTTTGTTGCTGAAGAAATCAATATATACTCTGGATCCTCGTATTTAACCTTTGCACTGCCTAGTGCTTTTGTAGCTATAGATGTAATTAAAGACCATTAAAAGTAGTTTGCTGGGGCTGGGGTTGTGGCTCAGTGCCAGAGTGCTTGCCTTGCACGTGTGAGGCACTGGGTTTGATCCTCAGCACCACATAAAAATAAATAAACAAAATAAAGATACTGTGTCCATGTATAACTAAAAAATATTTAAAAACAAAAGAAGTTTACTTTCTGTTTGCTAGTAATATACCTTGACTGTCTTATCTTAGGGCTATATCAATTCTCCAGCACTCCTGAAAGGGCCTTGATCAGATTATATTCTACAGAGAATCCTGTTGATCAGTTTCATTGATAGTATCATATTAATTGGAGCTGCTAACAGAGAATTAACAACTACTCTAGACATATTGGTAAGAAATATGCAGGTCCGTTTGCAGAAAGTAAATCTGACAAAGATAGTCAAATTTCTGTCACCTCAATGAAATTGCTAGAGTTCCAGAGGTCTGGAACATATCAAGACATCTCTTTCAAAGTGAAGAACATGTTACTGCTTCTGTCTTCTCTTGTGAAGCATAATACTATGTGGGTCTCTTTGTATTTAGGAGGCATTTATTTAATTTCAGTGTGTTATTCTGACCAATTTGCAGAGTAACCTGAAAAGCTTCTGGTTTGGGGTAGGGCCCAAAACAAGATTCTGCAACATGTCTAGGCTGACAGGCATATTGCTCTTTAACTAACTCAGTATAGCTGTTAGTTCTTGAAGCTTGTTACTGTGCTACCTGAGTTATTCATTATGAACTGGGTATTGTGTGGCAAAAAAAGCCATAAGGTTGTATGTGAACAGCTGCATTCCATTATCAAATGGAAATAGGAGAAACCAATTGGCTTGGTCAGTTCTTAAAAACATAAGTAACTTGTATGAGCAAGTGTTGCAGCTGACCATGGTCCATACTCCTGTAATAATGCCTCCTTCTCCTTTATCCTCCTGTGTATATGACTCCATGGAGTTCTTGATCTCCATTTTTTTTTTACTTGCACGTGTGGGGTGTGTGTGTGTGTGTGTGTGTGTGTGTGTGTGTGTAGGAACTATTAGAACCTGGTCAATAATAGTTCTGTATCAAGTGCTGTCAATACCTGTAAAGTAGATAGTTGTAGCAGCATAGTGCCATTCTGGGTTGCCCCTAAAAGACAGTAATGAAAAATCATCTTCTCAGGAGGAGGGAATTTTAGCAGTTCACCTCAATATTAATTTGATTTGGTAGGAAAGATGGCCAGAAGTGTGGGTATATGTTGATTTCTAAGTGTGTGTCAAATGTTTTGGTTGGGCGACCAGGGATATGAAAGGAACATAACTGGAATATTGGTGAAAAGATCTGAGGATAAGATTTGTGGATAAAGCCTTTAAATTTGGCAGAGTGTGAAATATTTATGTTTCAAATAGATGCTCATTAAAGAGCTGCTAAGTAGAGGAGGATATTAATAATCATGGAAGGAGCACTATTTGTTTTTGTTTTTAATCAGTGACATACTGCAAGTATGGGTTTGACTTCCTTGTCTGCAATGCTTCTGCAGACTTACAAAATGCCTTACAATAATGATATTCTGCCTAGTTTTGCTTATGACCAACACATTTATTTTATAGCAAATGAAACATGGCATGGGTTTATACTCTTCGAATTCACTGATCTTACCATATGCTCTATTACCCTGAAACAAGTGACCTAATAGGTAGAATTTCCTTTTGAAGACTGAGTTATAGTGCCAGTTGGTAGCCACACATTGGTGGATTGGAATAATTCCTCTAGGATATGGTATATTCCCTAAATTTGTGAGCAATATATGTTATTATTTGCCAGACTCAAAGGTATGTATAAAAATGGCTCTTCTACTATCCCTATAGTGATTCACTAGTGTATTTTTTACCTCTCATCCTGGCAACTTTGAATATTACTGATTTAGAAGTCTTAATTTCGAGGGAAGAATGTTTCTATCAGGAAATTTGGCAACAATTCCATTAAATCAAAAGTTGAAATTCACACCTAGTCACTTCAATTCTATGTGTTAGTCAACTTTTTGTCAGTGGCACAAAATAACTTAGAAAATCAACCTAGGAGAGGACAGATTTATTTTGGCTCATAGTTTCACAGATTTCAATCCCTGGTTGGCTGGCTCCATTGTTTCTGGGCCGGTGATGAGGCATACTTCATGGAAGAAGGACGCAGCAGCAAGGAAGTTGAAGGAGGGAGGGAGAGAGGGGAGGAGGAGGAGGAGGAGGAGAACAAAGGAAGGGAGAGGAAGAGAAAGAAGGGGAGGGGTGAGGAGGGGAGAAAAGGGACTGGAGAAAAGATAGTCCCCAGTGACCCACTTCTTTCAACTAGGCTCTACCTTTTACAGCTTCAACCACCTCTTAATAGACCAGTCAGCTATCAATAGAGTAATTCATTAATGAGGTCAGAATCCTCATGATCGAATCACTTCCCAAAAGATCCAATTCTGAACATTGCTGCTAGGGACCAAGTCTTCATCATATGAGCCTTTGGGAGACATTCCAGATTTAAACCTTAACAGTCCTCCATGCCAGTAAATACACAGGAAAATAAAGGTTATTCTATTAAGACAGGTGATTAATCCTTATCATCAAGGGGCCACAAGGGAATACTACTCAATGGGGTTAAAGAGGAGTATGCTGGAATGCACAAGGCACTGTAGGATACCTTATAGTACTCCTGTTGTTAACTTCTATACTTCTGGACTATGATTATGTTTAGTTTTAAGAAAAAGGACTCCAGCTTACTCAGCATAACACTTAATAAATTGGAATCAGGAGTTGGGGAGGAGTAAGAGACCAACAGTTTGTGTCTTCATAGTTTCCATTCATCCCACAGGTTCTGATGAGAGTTTTGTTTCTGTGCTTCACATCCCTCCTCCTGTCCTGTCTGCCTCCCTTGCTAACTTCCTTCTGTGGCAAAGGAAATACAGCTTCCACAAACTGTATAATAATCCCTTTTTATACAAATATATATCTTACTACTCTTGCTTTTCTGCTTGAGTCCTAATATATATGCCTACATTTCTTACTCATTTTAACTTTACTGCTTCCCCCACTCCTGTTCTATTCCTCATTTTTTCCCCACATTCTCTAAGGTTTTAGCATTGACCCTCTTCTGATACTTCCTTTATTACATATTCTTTGTAGATAACCTCATCAATTTCCTTTATATTAATATAATTATTATATATTATATATTAATATATTAATATAATTAAGTCTAATATATAGGCCCTTTATTTTTTCTATACTTCCTTTATTACATATTCTTTGTAGATAACCTCATCAATTTCCTTTATATTATTATTATATATTATATTATTATAATTATATATTATATCATTATATATTATATTATTATAATTATTATATATTAATTATTATATATTATAATACATAATAATTAATATAATATAATTATATATTAATATAATTATAATATAATTATATATTAATAATTAATATTATAATTATTATATTATATATCAATATATTAATATATAATATATTAATATAATTAAGTCTAATCTATAGGCCCTTTATTTTCAAACTCTTCCTCAGCTCAAAAGTGGGGTTTCTCCATGCTTAAGTGTCTCAGAATAGGGGATATTACTTAGGTGTCCTAGACTCAACATTTCCAAAAATTAGTTCAAATTCCTAATCCTGGTAAATGGCACTATTATATACCCAGTAACTTAAACCATATACTAATGTCTATTGCTGCACTTATCATACATAAAGTTTTGTAATTATGTTTCTGTCAGCCCCACTGGACTACAAAGTGTTAAAGGAAGAACACACCAGTGCATTAATCTTCTTTTGTTTTTTTATGTTTCACATTAAGAAAGTTTATTTTGATTTTATTTTGAGAAGCCTTTAGGAACTAAAAGTAATTTTAACAAGTTTTATTAATTTGTAATTTGCAGTGTCTGAAATCTCAGGTAATGAATACTCTATTTTACAGAATATGTATCACTACATCATTAATCTTTATACTAATTCCCTGCTTTGGCTTATATGGAAATAAACAATGGTGTGTCCCAGATATGCTTAACAAATCTCAGATGTAATCATGGTTGTAATTTTCTTTAAGATTGAGATGAAATACTGGTGGCAATATTTAATCTTCTTATCCTAAACATTTAGCACAATGAACAGTACTTAGTATGCACTCAACGTATGTTTAATGAATGCATACATAAATGAGAAAACTGAATGAACTAAGGGATTCATACAAAAGATAAAAAATCGAAGAGGGATAATAAATGATAACATAGAAGAGGAAAAGAACATACGTAATCTAAGAATGGCTACTATTGGTAGCCATATAGGTATAGGTAGATATAGGTATTTGACATAATATTTCAGAAAGTACAAACATGTATTTTCCCTAAAATATTATTTAGCTGGAAGTTTTCACTGAAAAGAGGTATTGCTATTTTAAATTACTGGTTTCTCTGCTTCTTAGTATTCATTGAATTTTGTATATAAAGCCCTTCAAGTATTTAATTTAAACTGATGACAATGGAACTTTGAGATTTATAATAGTGGAAGTAAACTTTCACAAATCAAAAATGTTTTCATTTTCTAATAGAAATTTTATAATTAATTATAGTCTATGCTAAATAATTATACTAGTAGAAGAACATATTTGTTTTTAGATTAAGGATAGCTGCAGAATCTTTATTAACAAGTGAAGGTATAATTTACATTTGTGCTATCACAAAAACAATTCCAGTTGTCAATTTATCTACTAGAAAAATAATTAAAAGCCTAAATGCAAACAGAATAAAAAATATAAGATTCTGTCTTCAATTTACATTAATATAATTGTACTCCATGGCTCACTTATCAAATTATTTCCCTCTAAAGAAGCTATTTCTTTACTGTCACACATTAATAACAACACATAATCACACAGCTTCCAGAATTTTCCAGTCATGAATCTTCAGGGAAACTATGTGAGAGAAATATTTTATTTTGGGTCTGCTGATAGACTATAGAGGACCCCCCGACTAGCCCCACTCAGGTACTGGGGATTCAACTCATGGGCAGTCTACCACTGAGGTATATTCCCATTCCTTTTTATTTTTGTTTGAGAAAGAGTCTCACTGTGTTGCTGAGGTTGGCCTCAAATTTGTGATTCTCTGGCCTCAGTCTCCCAAATTGCTGGGATTCCAGGCATGTACCAGCACACCTAGTACAACACAATACAAAAAAATAAAAAACAAAAAAAACCCATCAAGAAATCTAGAGAGCACAAATCTCAGAGTGAAATGATAAACGATATCTCCAATTCATTAAATAAGATCTTATATCCTGTAGTGGATTTATTCTTTTTAGATATAAAACTTTTTATGTGCATTTACCACCTGAAGGATAAAGTCCCAAATTCAAATTCTCAAAAATGTGGGTAAATCTATTCAGTTTAATTGCCCACATTTCTCTCTATGCAACTTAAGTCCCCATCACACTCTAATGTCTCAAGTCCTTCCACACACTATATACACTTACACTATGAACTTTCAAGTGCCTCTGATTTGTTCAAGCTATTTGGTATACATGGAATTCAAATCTCCCTCTTTTTTTTGATTCAGTCACTCTGCACAGTCTTAAACAATGTCACAGTCTTCACTAAATTCTTCACAGACAGTTCTTTCTGTATTATTCAAATTTTGACTTTTACATTCTTCATTGCCCAAATAAAGTAGTCAACTGGTTAAGTCTAATATCATTAGGGAGATAAAATATAATCTTTCCCTAGGAAAGACATTAAATACCTGTGAAGAAAAAGACAATCTTGCAAAACCTGTCCTGATTACAATTATTCAGGTCTCTCTTTTACATTCAAATGTCATTTTTCCTCTCTGAAAATAACACTTACCATGGGAGAGGATCTAAAAGTTCTGTCATTAATTCCAACTTAAAGTCCATGATCTATGCGTAAAGCTGAAGTCTCTTTTCTTTTTCCCTCCCTCCTTCCTCCTTTCTTTTTCTTTTCTTTTCTTTTCTTTGTTTGGTACCAAGGATTGAACTCAGGGGTACTTGACCACTGAACCACATCCCCAGCCATATTTTGTGCTTTATTTAGAGACAGGGTCTCACTGAGTTGCTTAGTGCCTCACTTTTGCTGAGACTGGCTTTGAACTCATAATTTTCCTGTCTCAGCCTCCCAAAGTCCTGGGATTACAGGCGGGTGCCACTGCACCCGGCTCGCTTTCTTTCTTGTGCTGGAGATCAAACACAGGATCTCATCCCCACCCCTCAGCCTAATGCTGTTGTTGCTATGTTTGCTCCAGGTGTGTCATCTCTTAATCTGGAGATCTATAACAAAAAAGTGAAGCCATTTGTTCCACAATACCCAAAATATGAGGTGGAATTAAGACTGGGCAACTACAACTAATGATTCTATTCAGAAAGAGAAAGAATGGCAGATAAACACTGGTCCTGAAATTTCATTAGGTAGAAATTGCTGACTGAAGGTAGGGGACAGTTTTTTGGTTAGGCCCTGATTTTGTTATCTGGGGATTAGTCCATTCTTCTCTGTGGCTCTTGCCTTATCTTCTGGGGAGTCTTTCCTTAATTCCATATAAGGGCATTAGAAAATCAGACCTCCTTGAAATATAAGCACCTCTTTGTATTTACTTCTTACCTTCAGAAGATTGGGGAGCCTAAATATCATTTCACATCTCAGTTTTTTTAATCCAAGGCTGACAGTCCTCTTTAACAATATGTGGTCTACTTCTCTTCTAGTTGATCCCAGTCAACACCATGTACCAGTGCCCACACCTGTGATTCTTTTTGAGACATACTTTGCCACATTAACAAACCACACTAATCCCAAACTTGGTGACCTGCAACAATAAAGGCTTACTCCTCATTCTTATTGTATGTCAACTGCAAATCAACAGTGGCTCTGATCAAAGCAGTGTTTACCCTGACACCAAACTGATAGAGCAGCCTCCATCCAGAACATTGCTTGATCAGGTGGCAGAGGGAAAAGAAGACATGGCACATGTAGGCTCCTAAAACTTCTGCTTTTATAAGATACACTACATTTCCTATCTCATTTTCTAATAAAGCAAGTCATTTTATTAAGCCCTATATTAATGAGGCAAGTAAAAGATTATCTTTCTAGGGAGTGTTTATAGATATTTGCACACAATATAATCTATCACATATGCCAATCCTACTTCTGAGGCTTACATTGAATGCTGTACTAATATCTCCTCTACCATGGTTTCTTCTAAACTGTCACCACTATTGTCTATCTGCTTAAAATATAGGTCATATGCTCTTTCCACTAAATTTAATGTGAAAATTTAAAGTTTTACAATTTGACAAGCTGATTAATACAATTTGTTTTGTAACTCTGCTTTGTTAACATTTCTGAAGGTATCACTTTACTATCTATCTATATTTTTTTTTGGTATTGGGGATTGAACTCAGGGGCACTCGACCACTAAGCCACATCCCCAGCCCTATTTTGTGTTTTTATGTAGAGACAGGGTCTCACTGAGTCGCTTAGTGTCTTGCCGTTGCTGAGTCTGGCTTTGAACTCGTGATTCTCCTGTCTCAGCCTCCCTAAGTGCTGGGATTACAGGCTTGCGCCACCGCGCCCAGCTGACTATCTATATTATTGTTACCTCTACTAGCCAGGTCGGTGACAAAACATTAAGTCACTGAATTTTAATTTATAAATAAGGACATTCTTATATACCTATTTACTTATTTTATTACCAACAGTTATAATTCAAAATAAAATATCAAGAAGAGATCTTTATCCTTCTAATTTCTTTGCTGATAGCCTATCCACATTTACTACTGTTAGGTTTTCTTGTTTCCTTCTTTCTATGTCCCTTTTTTGGGGGGAGGGGTACCAAGGATTGAACTCAGGGGCACTTGGCCACTGAGCCACATCCCTAGCCCTATTTTGTATTTGGTTTAGAGAAAGGGTCTCACTGAGTTGCTGAGTGACTCGCTGTTGCTGAGGCTGGCTTTGAACTCAAGATCCTCCCACTTCAGCCTTTCAAGCCACTGAGATAACAGGCATTCGCCACTGGGCCCAACTTTCTATTTCTTTTTGTACTGAACTTTTAATATAGTCAAATTCCACACCATAGTCTATAAAATGTCAGAGAAATCTTTAGTACCTCACTGGTCTCATTTTTGTTTTCCTTTGTTATGAACCAGCCACACTGACCTCCTTTAAGTGCATTTTCCTTTGTTGTTTTTGAAAATCTCAAAGCCATTTCTCTTGCCAATTAAAATGTTCTCCCTAGATCTTCTTACCACCTTCTTTTCATTTAGGTTTCAACTCAAATATCCTCAAAGGATCTTTCCTTGTCCGCTCTAAAGTAACCTTTTTCTTTCACCTTTCTGATTTTCTCATTGTGTTCTATTGGATTATCATCATGTAAAATTATTTATTTATTGTTTGTAAGCTCCATTAGAACAATTTTCTCCTTCACTGCTATATCCCCAGTGACTAGGAAAAGGCCTGATACAGAGTAGATAGTTGACAAATATTTGCTGAATGGATGAAACTTTATCAACTTTGTGATATATCATCTTAATAATCATCATCTATTCTTTTCTTACCTGCTGACCATACCGCCTCTGCCAGCATCCCATGTATTAATCCCACAGCTTCATGTCTCCTTTCTTCTTACTCAACCTTCTCTAAGTTGTCCCATTTAGTCATATGGTTCATTTCTCATTAACAAATTGAGTCCTATATTTATTCTGCTAATCAAGTTCTGTTCTGTTCTATAGAAATTCACTTAGATTTTACATAGGTACCTAATCCATCATTCTGTTTTCTAATTTCAATAACTGACATCAGCATTCACACAGCGGGTCAAAATTCAACCTGCGAAATTACTCGACTCCTTCTCTCTCCCTCATATTCAACCAACCACCAAGTCCTGTTGGTGAACCTCCTAAGTATCTCTGGAATCCTTTTTCCCCCTAATCATTACATTCTGTAAAGTCCAAGCTACCATTCTCTCTCACATGGGCTATTGCAATAGCCTCTTAACATGTTCTTCCCCTTTCATATTTATCCCTTCTAATCCATTCTTCATTAGAAAAAAGTCACATAAAACTGCAGCAACCTGTATTTGGTGAGTTCCTCAAAGTTCTGAACATAAAGCCCACGTGGAAGTGGCCACTGGCTCAGTAGATCCGGTCTTCATTCTGCCCTGGCTTTTCAAATTCCAGCCATATTACACCTTCATCCAGCTCAACAGTTCTCTTGAGCCTCAGACTTTCACAGGATTTCTCTGCTCTGAACACCTGCACATGCTCTTTTCACTTGGTTAAATCTACTCCTTCAAGTCTGATGTTATTTTTTCTGAGGAGCCTTCTCCTACTCTTCTTAGTCCTCATTGTTCGATCATTTGATTTATGCCTTAAATTACATAAGAGGCTGGAGGGGTTCAGATATTTGGTTGTAACCACAACTGTCCATAAAGCCTCTCCCACGGAAGACTTTGGATTAAAAAAAAAAAAAAATGGGGGTAGTACAAAAGATCATGAGTAGGAAACAACAATTGAAAACATTTTAAGAATGTAATTTTGGGACCACGGAGAGGGATGATGATGTGGCGCCAAGGTCATTGTGGCCTGAGCGTTTAGAGATCACACTGATGAGACTAGTGCCATCTTTAAGTCATTTACTAGTTTTTAACTTCTGCCTGTAAGCACAGTCTATGACAGGAAGCAGCTGCAGTCTTCTTAAACCGCAGCCACTGACCTTGGTGACTAGAGACCTGACCTGCCCTCCAGGCATGGTGCTCTGAGCTGCCAGAGGCGCCGCGCCGCTCCCTCGGGGCCGACCGGCGCGCGCCGGGCACGAGCGCCTCGAAACGCGTCGGCGCGCGACCCCGGCTTTCAGGCGCCGCGCGAGAGGCCCAACCCACTGAGCACGCTGCCCACACCCCCGCCGGTCAACCACAGATCTCAACACGTGGCCTTCCAGAAGAGTGCCTGTCTGGTCAATCAAATTATTTTAGTTTTGACACCAAAAATTCCCCGTGAGAAATATTTATAGTATATAAAATGAAGGCTATTTCTCTTTTAAATGGAATGGCGATGGTTGGGCCTGAGTAAGGACACGTTCAGGAGCAAGATCAAGGCAGGCACTTTTGAGGACAGCCGCATCCGGGCCCTCATGCCGCAGGCTGCCTTCCGAGCCAGGGGTCCTTCAGGTAGGAGGTTCTGGGTGACTTTGGGCGTCCGCGCAGTTTGAGTGCAGAGGCTGCTTGGTTTTCGGCCTGGCAGATTTGTTCTTATCTCTTTTGGGGCCGGAAGCTTCTGTTGCAAACATGCTCCGCCAGATCATCGGTCAGGCCAAGAAACATCCAAGCGTAAGTTCATGACTCCGTTACCAGTATTCTCCTATGTCCATTTTGTGTGGTGGGGCGGCTGCCACAGTCCCCTGGGAGCGTTCTCCTTTCATAGCTCTATACTGTCCTTTGGAGTTGGGCCCTGCCTATCTTTGCGTTGTCTTGGTTACCCCAGGCCCTTGGCCTGTGACCTTTTGCGACATGCATTGTGGAGTTTTGATTGGCAGCCCGAAGGTTTTGGGACAATTTGGAGGCCGCGCTTTCTTGCACATTGGTGGATCCAAGAGGGATGTATGTTGTGTGGATTAGAGACCAAAAAAGGTCAGCGTCCCTATTTGTTGTGCTGCCTCTTGAGGATCTTGTCTTCACCGCATTGCACCACCCACGCCTTCTGGAATATAAGAGGTTCTTGATGTTGGAATCCACACTTTGCCTGGACGCCCTGACATTTTGGAAATTTGGTAGTGCAGAATTTAATTGCATTTACGTTTTGTTTTGTTTTATTTTTTGATATCTCATTTTCCCCAGCACCGAAATGTGCTGGGGACCTAACAATTACACGGTATTTAGTCTTTGTCTTAAACCCAGGTCCTTAAATACTTGGCAAAAATTAGTAGCAATAGTTTTCAATACATGCTTAAAGCCACTGTTTGACTATTTGTAATAGTTGTTTCTGTATGCTTTTTAGACTCCTTATTTCACAAAATTTGTGTTAATAGTACATCTATTTGGAAGCATACCTAAGTTTTAATTTGCAGAGAACTACTTCTCAGCCTTGACATAAAGGGTATATAAGGGGAATGACATATAAATGCTATAGAGATGAATAACACTTGATACATTGTCTCGGAAATTTGAAAACCTATAATTTTATTTACATCAAGAAGTGAGACTTAAGCCAGAACCATCTTAACATCCTTTTCAAATTGTTTCTTTAGAACATAGTTATAAGCAGTCTTACTTTCTTCTGAGTTCTGCCTTTAAGTTTTAACAAAAGTTAGCAAAATAGCAGTTTTGAGATTTGAAAATTAATGTGTATAAACTACTGTAGCCTCTCTTTGATCAATATCAAGGGATTTGAAAATAGTTATTTTATGTTTGATTCTAGTTGATTCCCCTCTTCGTATTTATTGGAGCGGGAGGAACTGGAGCAGCACTGTATATAATGCGTCTGGCATTGTTCAATCCAGATGTCAGGTAGGTACTTAAAAATGTTTAAAACTGATGGTTTGTCAAGATGATTTAGGAGCCGCAGTCTTTCTAGGGGTAGTGACATTAAGTAGTAGAATTAATTATTTTTATGAAATACTTATTCATGTTTTCTGGCATATGTAAATGTTTTTTGCCTGTTTTCCTACAATAGGAAATGTTTCTTCTTGCAGTTAGAAAATGATATAATAAGAAAAGGTTGATTCAGCATTATTCCATGATTTTTTTGTTTTAATGTATCACTTCAATGATAAAATAGGAAACTTTGGTAAAGGCTGTGTGTAAATTCTCCTGGGATGGGCATAGGGACAAGGACAACTACCTCAAGAGGCTCTGTGTTCTTTTTTCCTAATTGATTACATGGGGCTGCTTATCATAGATTCTGTTTTAATTCCATAGTGAAAGCGAATACCATACTCCACCTAGTAGAAAATGAGATTGATGTATTCAAAATATTAGCTTCTTAAGAGCTACAAAACACTGTCTTAAATAGTATTTTATTACTATAGCAATTGTAATATTTTTTCCTTTTAGTTGGGACAGGAAGAATAACCCAGAACCCTGGAACAAACTGGGTCCCAATGACCAATACAAGGTAAGATGCAAAATTGTTTCCAAATTGTTAGGAAGTGTATTATAATGACTTTGGTCATGGTGTAGTTTTTCTTGAAATTAAGTAGGATTCCATTCTGATTAACTTTCAAGAGCCGCTAGATTATTCTGTGAAATTAACATTGCATATTGTTCTAAAAGTATTTTCCTATTTGGATTTTTATTTTTAGACTGATGTGAAGTTAAGATAATGTCTAAACTATACTGATTTGACTAAGACATTAAAGGGAAAGTTGGACAGACATTATTATTTTGTTCTTAGATAGTCTAGCTTATTATTTGTCAAATAAAATTTCTTTCTTTTTTTCTTTTTTTCCCCTACAATACCAGGGCTTGAACTCAGGGGCACTCTCACTGAGCTGAATCCTCATCCCTTTTTTTTAAAAATCTTATTTTGAGACAAAGTCTCACTGCGTTGCCCATTCTGGCCTCAAACTTGTGATTCTCCTGGCTCTGCCTTCTGAGTCCCTGGGATTGTAGGCATGTGCCACTGTACCTGGCTAGTAGTGTCAAATTTTGTAGTATATACAGTTTGTGAACACAGATTCTTCAGTTCTACCCCCAGAGGTTCTGATTCATTTGGTTGGTGTGGGGACTGAGAATTTTCATTTCTAGCAAGGTTTCAGATAATGCTGATACTGTTGGTCCGTGTATTACATTCTGAGTAGCACTAAGCTATTGGCTAGTTTGGTTGGTTCTTCTTTATTGGTATAGTTGAGATATTCTAGGTGAGGATTAATAGGAAGAAATGAAAGTCAGGTGAAAGTTTTACCATGAACCTCCTAGATAAACTTTTTAACATCTTTCCTGAAAAGTGGTCTGTATAACTACTTTTTGAAAAAATGATTTCATATCTTGGGGCCATTTATTGATTTCCCAAATATAACCTTCCTTATGTGTAAAAATTTTACTGACAGACCCTTATAGTGTCAAAAGTATTCCTGTATTTAGGTATAATTCACATACCATACAGTTTATCTGTTTAAAGTGTTTAACTCCCTCATGTACTTTCTACTGATGGTGAAGTACCAAACTGTTTCATTAACAGAGAATAACTGGCAATTTACTCTAGTGCTCTCAAGAAGAGTTGCCCTGACCAGTGTGTGTCCAGGACTCTTTAGGAGAAATACATCCATAAAATGCCCCTTTGCTGATTCTAGGCTTTCCTCTTAACCTGATTATAATTTGGCTTTTAAGTCCTTAAACAGATCTCCCTCCAAGGAGCAAAATGCATTGGCCAAGCTGAAATAGCCATTTCATCTCTGTGTTAACATTTTGTCTTTAAAAAATGATAATAGATACCCTGATGTATTTTTGTTTTATGAATTTAAGTACAGCCTATTCCAGAAAAATATTTCTAAATCTAAAAAACATTTAAAAAGAAAAGAAACAGGCCTTAGTCCTTCCACCAAAGAGCATATTGGAATTTCTGCATGTATTTAGTCAGAAAACTTACTTGAAGATTCTGATAATAGAACCAGTTATCACTATCCTGGAATATGATAACGCATGTTAGTATGAGGCCTCATGAACTGGAAATGAACTCTTGGCTGCAGTAAAAACCTCATGTATGTGGCATAGATACACACACACACAGACAATGTTAGTGGGAAGATGTTACAAATAGCAGAAATGAAAAGGAAGTAAATCTGGAACCCTATGAGCCTGTAGTGAATTAATCTTAATCCCACTTACTACTTCTTCTAAACAGTGAGGTAGACTACATTATTGTATGCAATGTTCAATTATCTTCTCTTCTAAGAGAATTTGTTTTTCTGGCCCTTTGACAGCAGGTTTGGCTATATTAACTTTTCTGGTAAATTATGAGAAGGGGGAAATTATCACTTCTGACCCATTATGTGGTCCCTTTGTGGTACTTTTCCATCTCTCATGAGACCAAAGTTGACAGATAAGGAGTACTCATCAGCCCAGGATTGTAATGCAGAGAACATGGAACAGTCAAATAATAAGCAGCATATAATGTGAATGAAAAATGTTATTGTTGTAAACCATGAAGATTGGAGATGATTATAACAAGATGTCATAGGGTAGCTTAAACAATAGAAATTTGTTCTGGAGGCTGGGGAAGTACAAGATGCCAGTCAATTCTGGGGTGTTTGTGTTTGTGGTGCTGGGGATTGAACCCAAGGGAGCTCTACCACTGAGCTACACCCTCAGCCATTTATATTCCAAGACATGGGCTCATTAAGCACATTTGAGATCCTAGCTACCCTGAATACCTGCGATACAGGTGTGTGCTGCCAAGAACAGCCTTATTCTGTTTTTGAGGAAGGCTCTCTTATGTCTTCACAAGGCAGAGGGAGAGAGAAACTCATGTTTCTTCCTTATAAAGGCACTAATCCTATTAGGAAGATCCCACCTTCATGATCTAATTACCTCCCAATGGCCCACTTTCCAAGCACCATCATCACCTTGGGAATTCGATTTCAACATGAATTTCAGGAGGACATAAATATTCATTCATAACAGAGGATTATTTGTTGCCAAATAGCAAAAGCTAATACAAATAGCAAGAGATGGGACTAAGATAGGATTTAAGCTTTAAAATCACAGCAATACTTTAGTAAATAATATGCTCCAAAGCCAAAATCAGAGGTAGTTATTCCAGAGGCTCTAAAGAAAGCACTATTAAATTGGAAAAACAATAGGAGCATGAAAGTCACAAAGTAAAGCAGAATTAAAGATTACTTTTAAGAGAGAATTTTCAGTACAAAGCAAATACATCAAAATCCTGCTTAGTTTTGAGAAAAATGACAAAGATAACAAACTTTCCACTGTGCATGGGTATAGGAACTTGAACCTGTTTTTTAAGTGTTTGGCAAGTCATAATTTGGTCTTCAGTTGCCCCCCCCCCCTTTTTTTTTTATAAAGAATGAGAAAGTTTATGATGATTAAGATTAAAAAAAAGCACCTGGCCAATGCCTGACATCTATTAGAAAAGTCCAATAAATGTTTATTTTGTTTTCCTTCATATATACCTGCAGACCCTTCTGTAAATATTCTTTCTCATCTTTTGTTAACATGTTAAAGTATAGCATAATTAGTTTTCTTTTTTAAAATCTTCTTGTCTAAGTTAATTGCTTCTTAAGAGAAAACTCTCAGAACAAAGAATATTGCTTTATGTCTTATTCATAATTTTCTCTCCATAAAAACTTTGTGTATATATCAAGGATAACTTGATAATAAGCTTTACAACCTGGAGATTTTTATTAAAAAAAAACAATCCAGTAAAATGGGTTTTTGAATTGGAGATAAACAATTGGAGTATGTTTGAAGAAATAAAAGAGTTCAGAAAAAAATACAGATTGGTGAGCACTTTTTTTTTTTGGTGACCCTGAGGATAGAACTTAGGGCTTCTAAGCAAGCACCCTACCACTGAGCTATACCACCAACCCTGAACTTACTATTTAAATACTGATGATGAAGAAAATATTGATGATGATTCTGCAATTTTGATTCTTTTGGAGATAATGTTTTCAAGTAATTGTAGCATAGTCTCTTTCATATTCTTTAGCACAAGAATGAGTAAACCCAAGATTATATCCTTATTTGGGCTTATATGTGCCCAAATATTATATATTATTAATATTATATATTATTATATCCTTATATGTGCAAATCTTAATATTTTTTCAGTAGAAATTTTGGACCAGCTTCAAATATAAATCATGTCTTACAAAGTAGAGTTTTGTTTTGAAAGAATCATAGTGAAATTTATTTATAAACTTAATTTTAGTTGAATATAATGAATTTTTTGGAAATTTCAAACCTGTAAAAATGCACTGTTTAAAGGCTATCACCAGAATTGATGTACTGTCAGTTTTGATACTGATACAGTCTGGGTTAGGAAATTAAAACCTTTGAGAGAGTCAGAAAATAGAAATGCTACTGAGGCAAACCATTTTTGTGTCTGAAAAGTTAACATAAACCACAGAGCATTTCCTTATGTTAATGTGAGCATCTCTTGGTTGCAAGATCTTTCTTATCAACATTGTACTTTAACAAAGTAGGAATGGTAGTTCTCAATATTTCTCTGTTGTTTTGGAGATTCTCCCATGTACTTAGTGGAGATGAAGTAAAAATTTATAGAATTGGACGTATATATTAGAAGGAATTCTTCATTCAGTTTGAAGTAGGATTTTTAAAATATGTTCTAAGACTGTACTAATACCGCTCTTCTGAGATTGAATATTTTTACCTTGCTAAAACCATCACTAAAGGGCTAGAATTTTATGTATACTGTCTTTCTATCAATGATTTTTACATTGTTAAATATTATTGAAAATTCATATCTGTACTTGTTACTGTAGAAAACTGAATAAGAATTCTAAAACTTTTGTGCTGTCTCTCTGTATTTGGTATATTGTCTAAAATATTATTTTTCTTTTCCAAGTTCTACTCAGTGAATGTGGATTACAGCAAACTGAAGAAAGAAGGCCCAGACTTCTAAATGAAACATTTCACTGTAAAGCTGCTTAGGATGAAGGTCTTTGAGAAGCTATCCGCACAATTTTCCACTTAACCAGGAAATACTTCTCCTTTAAATGCATGAAATCATGTCAATTTGTTGGAGTTTATTACACTGATTAATAAATCTGTGAAACTTTATGTGTCACTATTTAATGTAGAAAATTAAAAGAGTATAAGAAATAAATATTAAAATTTAATAATGTCTTGAATTTCTATATACTTATATAATTGAAACTGCTTTAATAAAGGTTTCATTTTGCATATAGGCCATTGGTAACTTCACCAGAATGTATTTAACAACTGAAACTGGAAATTATGCAGAGTGAGAATGGAAAGACTTTTCAAGCTTCTGACATTGGCAAAAGGGAGACCTGGATTTATGTTACTGGTTGATGTAAAAGCGTGTGTAGTTGGAAAACATTTTTTTTCAAGGTTTTCAGGGTTATCAGTTGCTGTAGCACTAGGATTAGAGTTGGATTCTGTGTCTGTCAATGCTAACTGGCGCTTTTGGCCCAGAGATTATAAGAATTTCTGCTGCTGAGTCTGAGCAGGACTCCTAAGGCCTGGAAGTACATTAGTAGCAATTTTATAGTACAGGAAATGTGGGGCAGTTACTTTTTAAATATGGGCTGTAGAATTGGAATTAGGTTGAAGAAATAGTAAATGTGTATTTTGATGTTATCTGTTAAACAGCTCAAACCTTTTGAAAAATAGTGGCTAATAATTGGTATGTGTAAGTCCAAGCATCTTAGAAACTTAGGACCTTAGTGAGATATTTTTGATTTTAATGTATGAGTATATAATTGTTATGTTTATAATATAATAAATACATTTAATATGTCAGGAACTGAACTAAGCACTTGAACTATGTGCATTATCTCTAATATTTATGATGTATATGTGTTTAACCAGTTAAGGAAATTAAGACTTTTATTACTAAAAATTATTGTGGTAGATATCAAACCCACGTACTCTGAATTTAGAGGATGTAGAGTGAATTTTCACTTATGTGAGTTTCCGTACTTTAAGTTTCCATATCTTTGCATAACCTCTGTCTCTAGAATAGGGTTTCTTAGCCTTGCCATTATTTACTTTTTCAGCCAATTCCTCATTGTAGTGGACTGTCCTGTGCATTTGTAGCGACTGTGTCCTCTACCACTAAAGACCAGTAGCACTTCTTCCCTCCCTTCCCAGGTTATATAAAATAAAAATGATTCTAGACCCTTACCAAATGTCTCCTGGTAGGCAAAATTCTCACTAATCCAGGACACTTTGATATAAATCAGTAACATCAAAGCTTAAAATTGTATAAAGAAACAGCCTGTTATAGGTAATAAAATAATTGAAAAACTTTTGAGCATTTTCAAATAAATGCAATATTAGTTAATAGTATTTTCTAGTATTGAATAATTTTATGGATCCTTAAAATAGCATTTTTGTATTTGGTATCTTACTGGATTTTGCTATGTAAGGATAAATGTTAAGTTTGACATGAAGTAATCAAATGCCTGTACAGGAGTACAGTCAAATGCCTGTAGTATATGCCTTACAGGAGAAACTACATTCCGTGACTGCTATTTAAGAAGCCACAGTGAGTAATCCCAGCACTTAGGGAGGCTGAGACAGGAGAATCGCGAGTTCAAAGCCAGCCTCAGCAACGGAGAGGCGCTAAGCAACTCAGTGAGACCCTGTCTACATAAAACGAAATAAGGCTGGGGATGTGGCTCAGTGGTCGAGTGTCTCTGAATTCAATCTCCAGTACCAAGAAAAGAAGCTACAGTGATAATAGAAGTAAATGGTCACTTAGGAATTCATCAGACCTAAATGCTGACAAGGAAGATAGTGCTTTTACCCTACACCTAAAATGAATTTATTTAGAATCATGATTTTACTGTATTGTTCAATCAGAAAATAAACTCAGTTCCTTATGTTAGGTCACTAGGTAAAGCTATCTTTATAGATATTGTCTTGAGTTAGCATTTATGTGTGTTTGGAACGTTGAAGTTTTCAGAATACACAAATGCCAGTAGGTATTTAAAAAAATGCCAAAATTATACTTTGAAAATTACTAACCCACTTTGATCAGATTTTACCCCTATCATTCTACTAAGAATGACTTCCATTAAGGTCATTAGAAACTGCATGTTTCTAAATTCAAATCACTTATCAGTACTCAAAAGTAATAGTTGACACAGTTTGTCTTTAAAACACTTGCTCTCTCAATTTCTGGAACACCTTAATTTTATTCTGCATCCTTGGGTTTTCTACTCAGTCTCTTGGCCCTCTTCATCTCAATCTCTTAATGGTGGAATGTCCTACCCAAAGGAGAAATGCTTTGGATCTCTTCACTATCTGCAATCTCTTCATCTAGTGTCATCTTTAAATATCATGGTTTTAATGGCCAAAGTAATTTATCAGGTCTTTTTCCATACAAACACACATATAGACACAAAGGATAAATCTTCACCTCTGATCTACTTCACCTCTAGTGCATCTAATATCTAATGTGTCTTAACTTTAACATGTCCAGTTCTGAACTTGTAAACGTCTCATCTCTATTTCCCCAAGCACACTTTACTCACAATCTTCAGTCATAACTTTATTTATTTAATTTATTTATTTTAATAATGCTGGAGGTTGAACCCAGGGCCTTGTGAATACGAGGCAAGCACTCTACCAATTGAGCTGTATCCCCAGCTTCAGTCATAACTCCTAATGGGAACACCATCCTTGCAGGGACTCAGGCTAAAAACTTTAGAATCTTTATTAACTATTTTCACAACTATTCAATTTATCTTAGTCTGATTTTTTTATTTTTATTTTTTTTGCTGCACGGTAGAATATCACAGACTGAATACACTGAACAAAAATTTATTAGCTCATGGTTCTGGAAGCCGAGAAGTTCATGGCTGAAGATCTAATGTCAGGCAACAGCCTTTTTGCTTTGTCATCATCTCATGTTGGAAGGACAAAAAATGGGCAAGAGAAGGCTGGACGAGCTTTTATAACATCCACTCTACAGATAATGAACCCACTCCTACAATAATGAATCTATTCATGAGTGTAGAACCCTCATGACCCTCATTTAAAAGGTCCCATCTCTTTTTTTTTTGGAGGCTCATCAAATATATTTATTTTTCTCATTACTAAAGTAACATCTTTCCATAAAATAATGCATTAAACAGGATTGTGAAAACAGAGGAAAATACACATAGTTCTAAAAAAAAAAAAAGTCCCATCTCTCAACAGTTGCATTGAGATTAAGTTTCACATACAAACTTTGGAGGACACATTCAAACTGTTACTCCCTACCTTTAAAACACCGTGGTTTTGAAACCATTTTTATCTAGCTTGCTTATTAAAATAACCTCTCAGCACGTCTCCCTGCATACAATATCTTAACATAGCCAGAATGATCTTTAATACAGAAATCAGAATTTACCTTTGCTTAATACCCACCAATATTTTTTCATTTTGCTCAATAAAAGTGAAGTACTTAAAAAAATTCAAGAAGGCCATATGAATCTTCTGCTTTCCCTGCTACTAATTCTTCTGTCCCTACTTTCTACTACTATCCACTGTAGACTTAAATTTTCCACACAGAAACATGTTCCTGCATCAAGGTTTTCCATTTGCCTTTCCCTCTGCTTGGAATTTTCTTTCCCAAATAGGGAAGAAGAGTTCCCAAACTCTTCTTCCTAGTCTGTTTCAGTGAGGCCTGCCTTGTCTAACATTTCATACTCTGCCTCACTTTTATCACTTTTTATCCCCTTTCCCCTTTTTATTTTCACTTCAGTGAAACAACATAATTATCTTGCTTATTTTGTTTGAAATATTGTCCCACTAAACTATGAGTTCCACAAGTTTAAATATTTTTGCAAATTGAGGTAGCCTGAACAGCTGAGATGATACTTAGCATATAGTTGGTGTTCAATAAATATTTGTTGAATAAAGGACCAATTCATCAAGTGTCAAGAATGGAGTATCTGTTCTAAAGTATATACAAGTGATTGTTGACTAGGGACAGAGAACTTTAATTGGAGATGTTGGAAGGTCCTTTATGAAAGGTCTTAGCTCTACTCTCTTACCACTCCCAATTGATAGTTTTTAAATGGACCTTTTTTATTTTCAAGTACAATATTATATTTGCACTAAGGACATCTTCTACCCTGGATTTTGAAGGCTGATCTTTTTTTAAATTTCACAGAATTTTCTCAGATGTATATGAATTAATTAAACAAGACAAATATAGGCAAAAAATAAAACCATAAAGTCCTTCCATTTATTTAAGAAAAGTATCGGCATCCACAATACCATGGTCATTATTGTCAAAACTATCAATTTTATTTTGTTCTCATTTTGTGTCTTTTCTTTCCATGTAAAAGCAGTGCATACTCAAAAAAAATTTTAAGACAATTTATAGAAAACATTTTTTAGAATTGTATACAAGTCTTGTGGTAGTTTGAAGGATATGTTAGAATGCTATTATATAGTGTTTTTTAAAATGCTCAAATATGGCATTTAGGAACCTTGAGCAAAACATCATATGCTAATTTGAAATGTAAGCCAAATCAAATCTATCAAATACCTATTATATGCACATATATAAAATGTATTTTAACCTATATTTTAATATTTTTCATTTTGACTGTTTTTCCTTTCTAGGATACTTGGTAGAAATCATCTTCAGAGGAAATCTGTACCTAGTTATGTAATAGGGGGAAACAGACAAAAGGTTATAATTTCATTAAATTATAAATATGATTTTTTTAGCCAGGAACCTCACTAAGCTCTTAATATTCATTACTACTAATTTCAGTGCTTTTTTAAAAAATTTTTACTTCCTTTTTTTTTAACACACAAGAAAAAGGAAGCATTAAAATATGCTTGAAGTCAAATAACTAGGGAATGGTGGAGGCAGGACTTGGATCCAAGAATTTGACTTCAGAGTCCATGCCCTGAACCCTCTAGAACTATCTCATAAAGTTGTCTTTATAATTAATGAAATCGTGTATTTAGAGGGCCTTGTTTATCTTCTGGCAGAATAAGCATTACTTAAACTTTAGCTATTATTATTATTAACCCTGCGTTTTTTCCCTCTCTTCCTTCATAACTAATAGAAAGCTTCTAAAAGTTCTATAAAACTTTGAGGAAAGAAAAGGACAATTTGGTAAAAGCTTATTCAGTTATCAACAATCTGATTAAATGATCTTTTACTGTAAATATCATTGGTTTTAACATCTGGACAACATGACTGCTTTTATACTAGAGCTATAAGTCTAAGAAGTAGTGTGACTGACATTTCTCTCTAGGTTTGTTAAAGTAATCTGCCCACATAGCTTGCCATAATAATGTTCCACCTCTTTGATTTGCATTATGAGTCAGTGAATTGAAATCTTTTTATGTAGGTCATCTCTCCTAGTTCGAAAGCAATACTAAATTAAATTGTGCCTAATATTGAAAGGATTCCTTGATGCTATACTATATGAATGACAAATAACAGTTGGAAAATTGTTCTCACATCTTTTCCTTTGTTGGTTTTTAATCTTAAAAGCCAGTAGCTTGTATACTGTATATCCTCATTCCCCCTTTTGTCCCTGACCAGAAATAGAAATGAGTTTATGATACACAAGATTTTTAGACCCCCATCCTGAGTGAAGATACATTGCTAACTTATTTGTTTTAAACTGGCCAATGAGTCATTTATCCTTCTATGTTATACACTGTATTAAAACAACTTAAATTACAAATCAACATTGTTTGAAAATTTGTGTTAAAACTTCTTAAATCTCTTTCATTCTATAATTCTAATAAGGATTTTGTGTGATTTTTTTCCTCTTGATTACTTGTAGGTGGTGATGTGCTGGTAAGCGTTTAACAACCAGCTCTTCAGGGGAAAAGAAAAACCCTGATTTGTAGTATTCACCATTTTTTGTGGTATTTAATATTCCCACTGCACATTGGCTTTCTTCCCAAAATGTCCATGCTCTAATCTTTGGAAACTGATAATATATAATGTTACATGGCAAAAGGTTGCAGATGAAATTAATATTGCTAATCATCTGACTTTAAGATTATCTTGGATTATCTAGATGAGCCTAATATATCAGAAGGATCCTTGAAAGTAGAAGAGGGAAGCTGAAGGAAAGTAAGAGTTTTGACTGTGGAAGAACGGTCAAAGAAAACAATACTGGTGGCTTTGAAGATAAAGATAGTCATGGACTAAAGAATGTGAGAGACTTCCAGAAGCTGAAAAAGCTATTGAAATGGATTCCCCTAGAGCTTTCAGAAAGAAATTTTGCCCGGTGCAACCTGAGATAGACTTTAATCTATGGAACTGTAAGATAATAAATTTGCATTGTTTTAAAGCATTAACTTTGTGGTAATTTGTTATGGAAACAGTAGGAAACTAATATACTCAAGGGGTAACCACTCTCAAGGTACCATCTTAGTTGGGACCACAGGTTGGGAAGAGATGAGAGCTGGTGCAAACTGAATCCAGCACACCAATAGGTGAAGTCGAATAAGAGAAGTTCTGTTCCTTTTTTACTTTTATTTCATAGTAGCATACAGCAAGGTTAAAAAAATAACTATAATTAAACTTTTATTTTTTTAAACCTAAGGCAGCTGGAAAGTATGAAATGAGCAAGTTGGGAGGGAAAAGAAATGGGACAGGGCCATCCTCATCAGCTGAACAATTCTTAAAGAGGCCTTCTCACGCAGACGATGGTACAAACATCCACAGAGTTGAGCAAAATGTATCTCTAACACAAATATGAAAGATGCTGCCCTTCACTGAGATTTAAAAACATTTTTTGACTAGAAATGAATTTTCTTAATTAAAAAGTGAAAATCAAGGAAGATAAAACATGGTTTGAGTCTCTGTGAAGTTATTAGGTATTTATCTTTGGCTGTATCTTGTCAGAACTCTCTAGAAAATAGAAGCTGAGAAAGTTTATAGGCAAGGTAGTTCATTTGGGATCAGGGGGGATGAAGAAGGGCATGGACACAGGTCAATAACAGCATGGATTGTTGTGTTGTTTATCACTAGGATGACTAGCACTTAATGTTACAAGATTTCTGAGAGGCCTTGTAAGTGCGTAACAAAACTCCACCTAGAGAATGAAGGGCATACAAATATTTGTCCTTTGGCTCCTGCCCAATCATTCTTCAAAGATAGCATCAGAGGAATTAATTCCTCTAGTCTTCTGAGTTGTGCATAAGAGCCAAGTGTATTTTCTTAGGCCTTTCATAGGGTTGAAGAAGTAAGGGGTGCTTAGCCTCTGTCCAAGGTAAGATGCATAAGATGCTGTCAAGTTGCACATATACAAAGCTAGTTGCAGCTTGCTTGGGATTGGTTATTGCAGCAGTGGCTGAAAAAGACACGAAGCTGAGAGAATTTGAAGGGACACCATAGAGCTGTCTGATATGGGTATTTTACTTGATTTTTAAAATGCCTTCTCAACATATGTACAATTGTACCTGTCTCATAGATTTGTATTGGCAATATTAAGTGAATTAATATGTGCAAATCTTGAAAGAGTTGCCTGTGTTTTCTTCTCCACTTCCTTATTTACTATATATTTACTTTTTAACTCATGAGGCCCATGTCCTCAGAACAAGAGGGATCAACAATGCTACCCTAGCCCAGGACTGAAGGCTTCTGAAAAGTCCCTGGAAAATCACTGGCAGAGTCCACTTTGGAAGAGTGAAGGGACTGGAGTCTGATGTCCTCAGGCAATTGCAGAAGCAATCAAGAACCCGTTCAAGAAGAATCAAGCTTGTATTTGTTGCTGCTTTCAATTTTTATTCCATCCAAACCTCCAACCTATTGGGCAGTCCTGCCCACACATAGGGTGGTCTCCAGTTCGCTCTCCCACGTCCAATCATTCCTACACACACCTTCACTAACACTCAGAAGCCTTTTAATTTTAGGTGTCTCTTAATTCAATCAAGTTAACAATTCAGATAAACCAATACACTCACAAATATTGCATTTTTGTGGGGAAATCAATTGTTTCCTGTGATTTCAATCTCCAAGAATTTCTAATTTTTTTATGTCCTATTGTGAATCTATAGTCTTGAAATTTATTTAAACCATTTTTTAAAAAATTTTTTTAGCTGTAGATGGACACAATGTGTTTGTTTTATTTATTTATTGTTTTATGTGGTGCTAAGGATCGAACCCAGTGCTTCAGGCATGCGAGGCAAGCGCTCTACCACTGAGCCACAACCCCAACCCCTATTTAAACCATTTTTGACTATGTCATTTTGGTACATTTGCTAGATATTCAATTTGAACTAAAATTGCCATTAAAAGATCATACAATCCATATGTATTACATGAAAATTTTCCATCAGAAAAATGTGTACCTGAGTAAGTATGCTGACATGTTAGGTTTAATTGAACTGAGGTATCTGGTCATTAGGGTTAGAAGCAATTCTCTGGCATAAGGACATTTATCTTGGGGCATTTATCCAGGAGAGAGAGAAAAATGATAGCTACTTTTTATTCATTTTCAATCTGGAAATTCCATAAATGCTGTGAAAAGGTAGTGGAGTGAGGAGACAGAATTATGAACCGGTAATATGTTTTGTTTTTATTTTTTTTTATTTTTAATTCAGTTTCACTTCCAACCAATCTGGAATCACTCCCAACCCCCTGCTTGTACCTCTCAAAGCAAAGGGCCATGGATTAACTATTTATGATGACTATGAAAACTATGTGCAAATCTTACTTGCCCCTTACACAAGTCTTTAGGTAGATTTTCTATACATCCATAACAGCAGTGTCTAGATCTGTTTTGCTCATCGTTTTATCTCCAGGGCCTCAGAGTGTTTAGTATATAATAGCTCTGCAAGTATTCATTGATTGAATATATTGAACATAATGTTATTGCAGAGGTTTTTGATGTATAGACACTTTCTCAGTGATAATGTAATTTAATTTGCAGATGATTGCTAAATTTTGAATTAATGTTTAGAACTGGAGACTCAAGTACTTATAGGTTATTAAAATGAAAATAAAATGTGTAAAATGTTTTTATAAGTACCCAAGGGATCATATATAAAACAAGAATGAGATAGCTGTTGAAGAAATTCTAATTACTGACAGTTGTTTACCATGTAGACACCTTATATGAGGTTTCTAGATGGAAGCTATTAATTTGAATTACTCTAGAAAAATAAGAATATAGGCATTTATAGTTTATCATTATAATGTGGTGATATAACCCCTCTTTTTAAAAATAGAATCCCATAGTGCCTAACAGTCATGAATAAATTTATAGACTTTTTTCATATTGAAGCAAATGATTATGAGTGTAAAATATGCTCTTAGTTTTCTTATTGTAGGCAAATAAAACAGAAGATCTGATGGAAAAGGAGAATACGTTGCACCATGGAGATATAAGAATTTGCTGCCCATTAATAATTTTTGTGTTCAGAAACAAACAAAAAATATTATTGGCCAATATTGTACAATATTCGTACAAAAATGATTTTAATTCTAGTTGAGAACTTAAGTTTCAAACAAGCATGATTTTGAATTCAAATAAATGTTGTCAGGTGGATAAAATTACTATGATATTTACTGGTACATCAATAGGTAGACCTGATCACAGATCATAAACAAATGCAATAGATACAGAGCAATTTATTTATTAGAATGCAGTGAGAATTAGTTCACTGGTAATAAAACCAAGGGGTATTTAGCTAATTTATACTGCTTCTTAAAAGCACAAACATTATGAAATATCATCTGAGGAAAGAAATGCTTAGAAAGCAAAGAACATGTGGAAATACTGAATAATCAGACTGCTAGGGATAAAAATTGAAGCTTAAGGAATAAGGTTATTAATTTTGCTCTTGCTTCTGTAATGGGTAGGAAAGGGAGAGAAAGGACTTGCATTTAATTGTGCAAGACTGTTATATGAGTTATTTTACTTTTTATTCTCACATTATTTCTATTGGGCTGCCACTATTTTTCTCCTTTCCATATAGGAAAAGTAAGATTTGGGGAGACTGGTTAAATGAATCATTAAAAGTCATACTATTAGCTTCTAAGAGCAAGTGTTTGAATCCCAATTTACATAGTTCTTGAGTCCATTCTGATCTGACTACACTATGCCTCTTCTCTGACAGGATAGATGTTCTTACTTTTAGCTCTGCTTTTGGGGTAGTCCATGAAGTGATATCAGCTATTTCGAATCCTAATGTTATTGGTGAAATGATCTGGCTTTACTAATTTGCACCCCTGATGCGAATGGCTTAACTTTACCTAAATTTGCTTTTTTCTTTACTTTTGTACCATTTTTATACACAACAGTTGAGGAAACTAGAGCATTCAAGTTATGTGAATCACTTTTGGTTGCATAGAATATAAATTTATGAGCTGAGATTTGAAACCAGGCAGGGTAACTCCAGAGTACTCATTTAACTACCATGCTAAAATGCCACTCAGTAGAGGAGGAAATACAATTTTTTCTTTTACTAAAGATTCCATTATCTCCTGGTGATTTATGTTGCGTGCAGAAAGATAGCTAGACTGATAGGTGTTTGTGTGAGCTGGGAAGGAGTGGAGAGGAAGAAGAATTCAAATTCAGTTCTTTAATCATTACTGGGCTGATTGCTTCATGGCCCACATATGCTTCTTGTGTATGTTGTGGGAGTTAATTTTGTTATCCTAAACATAAGGTATATTTTGCTAGTAGTAAAAAGGGATGTGAGGCATATAAAGTATATGGTTTGTAGTATAAGGTATGTAAGCTTGTAGTAAGAGATAAGACTGAAGGTATATGTTGAGGACAGTTCAAGAAAGGAAGAAAAGACAAGGTTGGATTTAATGTGGTAGTTGAAGAAAAATATTTATGATGAATATAATCAAAGATTTGCTTTTTGGGGATTCATCTGCCATCATTGTACATGGTGAAGTAGAGAGAAGAAATGCTGAAAATCCAATTGAAGGGCTATTTGAAAAATAACTTACACAACATGTATTTATTAGGAAAATACTAATTGTTAAGAGACAAATCCCTCTCTTAGCTTGGACTGCCATAAAAATTACCAGACTAGGTGGTTAAACAACAGAAATTTATTTTCACACAATTCTCAAGACTGGAAATCAGAGATCAGGGTACCTGGATGGTGTGATTCCTGATTTCTGGTGAGGGCTCTCTTCCTGGCTTGTACATGGCTGCCTTCTCTGCTACCACATGGCAGAGAGAGAGAGAGAGAGAGAGCGAGAGAGAGAGAGCGAGAGAGCGAGCGCACATGTGCAAGAGCACATATGTGTGCAAACCAGTGCTCTCTGCCATCCGTTCTTATAAGGACAGTAATCCCATCATTAAAGCTCTTTCCTCTTGATTTCATCTTACTCAAATTACTTTCCAAATGTTTCATCTCAAATGCCATCACATTGGGGTTAGGGTTTCAACATATAACTTTTGGAGGAACATAGACATTGAATCCATAGTAATCCCAAATCTTCATGATTTAACCTAAAAAATGTGTTGAAGTCCAAAGCAGGAGTTCCTAATTGTCAGGAACTTCTGGTTTTATTATCGTTTTACCTTTAATAGAACCTTAGAGTTCTTTGTGTTCATTTGATAACTGGGTAAAAAGAAAGAAAGATCATGCATGGGAGGTTTTATAGGCCCTGCCTGAAAGTGACTTATTCATATTACTTTTGTTATACTCCTTAGACAATAATTCATTCATACATCCAAAGCTAATTTCAAGGGAAACCGGAATATTTATTTTGACTGTGTTAGTCAAGATAAGCTAGGTTATGCTCTGGTAAAATGCAACACCAAAAAGCTCATTGGCTTCACTAACTGACGTTTATTCTCACTGATAGAACATTTACCAACAGGCCATCAAGGAAGCTCTACTTATCGTATAGTCACTCTGCTCCACAATCTGATGGATATCTTATTTCCTAAACTATTCTCTGGGTTGGTTCATTATCCTCTCAGGAAAAGCAATCACCTCCTAATTTGCGTCTAGATATGGAATTAACTTCAAAGTTGAGTTCCATACCTGGGTAATGCATAATGGTTTCTATGACTACAGAGAGTGATGTGTTATAATTTCTAAATTAGGGAGCTTGGGGATGTAACTTAGTAGTAGAGCACTTGCTTAGCATAGTGGAGATTCTGGGTTTGATCCCCAGTGCTGTTAAAAAAAAAATCTAAATTAGATTTGAGTTCAGCTTCTCTTGATCCAAAAACTTAAAAACTACAGGACAAGTTATCTACATTGCACATACTCAATATATATAATTGTAGAACAGAACAAGATAACTCGAATAAATGTTACCATTCAGAAAGAGGAAAAATGAAACCACATGGTCATCTCTGGATCATAAAATTTCTCTGTGTTATAAAATTTCCCTTCCTTAGGGATAAAGAACATTCTGTGATTAGGTCAATTCTGGGAAAATTCAGATGATTGGTCACTACTATGCAAACACTGCAGTGGTGGGAAGGAAATTTGGCTAGTGAGGCACCTACCCAATAATGACATCTGCCACTCTCCTTTTCTCTCATTAGCCAATGCAAGGCAAATGGCTATGCCTAAAATCAAAATGAGAACAGAAGAGCAACAGACCATATGTCTGTAAGACAACAAGTCAGAGATATTTAATGAATACTACAAATGATTACTATTGCTAACATACAAGCTATGTGTCCAGGAAGGAGACAAAATGGTTGGATAAATCATGCATCACACTACAATATTTATAAAATAAATTATAGTGGCTTACAATATTAAAACATATTAAAAATGAACAAATAAAATAAGTATGAAAATGATAAAAGTGGATAGTTAGAAGGAGATCCAGAAAATAAATCAGATCCAAAGGATAACAGAATTTATTTTTAAACCATTAAAACATAAGATCAGTTACTTTCTGAGAGTAAAATTCTGAACAACATAAAGGTAATGAATGCAAATTAGCTACCTGTACAAATTACTTTCACTGAACTCAGTGAATTTGAAAATGCTTTAAGAATTTTTAAGTCTATCAGTTACTAGGGTATAGTCTCCAAATAGCATTGATTCATTGATGCATTGATTCATTGGTACAGTTATTGGTGGAATGTTATTGCTGCTGCAAAGTTCAATAAGGGAGAAAAATCACAAAATAGCTATTGAATCTTGCAACATACAGACCATGGCAATAGCAATTTCTGTGGAGTGGGCTGAGGAATAAGTGGAAAATAAGAAAATGAAGAAAGTAAGTATAGATAGGGGTCTCCAGGCATAAATTAATCATATTAAAAAGTAAACAGTTGTAACATAATTAAATTTCAACTTAATATATCAGAGTAAATGGAAAGTTTACCAGTTCATAATTACATTACTTATCTCTAGATGAAAATTAATTAACAGAAGGTGATAGCATAGAACCTAGAAAAGGGAAGCCAAAGTCCAGGAATCTAGTGCTGTTAGCCCATTAGGCTTAAAGGGAGAGCGACAGTGAATCTGGAGAGAAAGGCTCTTTCTATCACTAAGAGAAGACAGGTGAAGGGCAAAGAGAATACTTCAGATTTCACTATTGTCTGCACAAGAATTTCCTCAAGACTGTCTATCTCTCTTCACTTTGATTTCTTGCCTACTAAATAAGCTTCTTATTAACAATTCAGTATCCTGAAGTGACTTGATATCAGAGAGAAAGAAAGGAAATAGGAGGAGAGGAAGAAACAGAAAGGATTTTTGATGGAAAGAGGTAGTAGGAGGGCTGAAGATGGAAGAATTACTTTGAAGATAAAAAGGCTTTTGTTTTTTGTCCCCCCCGCCCCCCACCGCCAAGAGACAAGTAAAGAAGATAGTATGTAACCAGACACAGCAAAATTTGTAGTAAGTGACAGTAAGATACCCTAGGAGGTCCAGGAACTAGTGTCTTGTCCTAAGGTTAAAAAGAGCATAATTTCTTGGAGTTCTGCTAAAGTTTTGTAAAGAGGCTGTCAAATTAGAAGAAGGATAATAATTTCAAAGAACTGGAAGTAGTTGTGATAAGGAATAAGTGCAAATTTTTTAATTCAGAGCTTAAATTTGGAAAAAATTTCTTTGTTTCTCTTTATCACATAAAAATTACAAGGCCACATTTATTTAGGCAGTGGATCATCTAACTCTAATTTCTTTGTATACTAGCATAAAGAAATATTTTTATAGGACAATGTAATTTTCTTAAAGCAAGAATTAAAACCAAACTTGCTAATTCATCTTAATCTATTACAGATCAGCTGGGTGTAGTGGTGCAAGCCTATAATCCCAGCAATTCAGGAGGCTGAGGCAGGAGGATTACAAGTTCAAAACCAGTTTCAGCAATTTAGCAAGACCCAGTCTCAAAATAAAAACTAAAAGGACTGGGATGTAGCACCTGGTTCAATCTCCAGGACAAAACAAAACAAACAAACAAAACAAAACAAAAAACAATCTATTACAGACTAGTCATCTGTGAATTCATGTCAATTTTCTTAAATATACTGTGATCCTTATCTTAGAAATAGTCACTGTAGTTTTTAGACAGCTTTACTGAGATTTCATTCCCATGTCATGCAATTTACCCACTTGGAGTAGGATTCAATGATGTTTTGTATATTTATAGATATGTACACCACAGTCAACTTTAGAACATTTTTTTAAATATCTTTTCAGTTGTAGATGGACACAATATCTTTATTTTATTTCTTTTTTTATGTGGTGCTGAGGATCGAACCCAGTGCCTCATGCATGCACGGCAAGCGCTCTACCACTGAGCCACAATCCCAGCCCCAACTTTAGAACATTTTTATTTCCTCAAAAATAAAATCTGTACAGGGAAAATCTGTACCTATCACAGTCATACTCCCCTTAACACTTTAGCTCTAAGGAACTACTAATTTACTTTCTGTATCTATATATTTGCCTATTCTGATCTTTCACATGGATGACATCATATTAATACATAAACTTCTGTTGTCAACCCTTCATCTCTACTACATTTTCAAGATTCATCTAAGCTGCATCATGTGGCAGTACTTGATTTCTATTCATGGCCATCTAATATTTCATTATATGCCTATATCATATTTTGCTATCCATTTGTCCATTGTATTGTTTCCATCTTTTGGATACACAGTTTGTCACTTCCCTTGGGTATATATCTAGAAGTGGAACTGCTGGATCATAAAGTAACTCTATGTTTAAACTCTTGATGAATTGTCAAACTATTTTCCAAAGTGGCTGTACCATTTTACATTTCTACCGGCAGCGTGAGTACAGTTGGCTCTCTATATCCGTGTGTTTTGTATATCTGCAGATTCAACAAAGTATTGATAAAAATATTTGGGAAAAAACTGTGTCTGTGGTGAACATATACAGATTTTTTTCCTTGCCATCATTCCCTAAATAATGCAGTAAAACAACTACGTAGAATTTACATTGAATGAGGTATTCTAAGTAGAGATGATTTTAAGTACACAGGAGGATGTACATATGTTGTATGGAAATACTTCATCATTTTGTATTTTTAGTTTTAAGGCAGTTGAGTATTCATGAATGTTGGTTATCCGTGGGTGTTCCAGATCCGAAGGGACAGTTGCTCTCTGATTTCTTCAGCTTGTTGTCCGTATGTATACCTTCCTTGGAGAAATGTCTCTTCCGATTATCTGTCCATTTTTTTTTTTTTGGTACCAGGGATTGGACTCAGGGGTACTCAACCACTGAGCCACATCCCCAGCCCTATTTTGTGTTTTATGTAGAGACAGGGTCTCACTGAGTTGCTTAGTGCCTTGCCATTGCTGAGGTTGGCTTTGAACTCACGATTCTCCTGTCTTAGTCTCCCAAAGTGCTGGATTATAAGTATGAGCCACTGTTCCCAGCTCATCTGTCCATTTTTGATTGGATTGTCTTTTTATTATTAATTTATGAGTTTTTCTTGTGTATTTTGGATGTGAGTTGTTATGGTTTGGATGTGAAGTGTCCCTCAAAAGCTCACATGTGAGACAATGTGAGAAGAAATGTTTGGGTTATGAGAGCCCTAATCTAATCAGTGAATTAATCCCTGATGGGATTAACTGAGTGGGGACTGGAGGCAGGTGGGGTGTGGTTGGAGGAAGTGGTTCATTGGGGGTGTGGCTATGGGGTATATATTTTATGTCTGATGAATGGAGTCTTCCTCTACTTTCTGATCATCATGTGAGCTGCTTCCCTCTGCCACATTCTTCCACCATGATGTCTGTCTCACCTCAAGCCCTGAGGAATGAAGCCAGCCTTGTATGGACTAAGACCTCTGAAACTGTGAGTGCTCTAATAAACTTTTCCTCCTCTAAAATTGTCTAAAATTGATCAGGTCTTTCAGTCACAGCAGTGAAAAAGCTGACTAAAACATGAGTTCATTATTGGAGATATAAATACCTTCTTCCATTGTGGGAGTTGTCTTTTCACTTTTTTGGTAGTTTCCTTTGAAGCACAAAAGATTGTAATTTTGATGAAATCCAATTTATCTTTTTTTTCTTTTGTTTTTCATGACTTTGGCATCATATCTTGGAATTCTTTGCCAAATCCAAGGTCCTGGAAGTTTACTCCCATTATTTTTTTTTATTTTTATAGTTTTATCTCTTACATTTAGGTTTTTGATTAATTTTGAGTTAACTTTTGTATCTATTTCCAGGTAAGGATATTTTAATCGTCTCCTATTCATTCTGTTAATGAGGGAGGGATCTCTTACTCCAAATATTATGAGATGACTAAATATGTGATACCTAAAACCAGGTGGTAAAATAAAATAGAAGTGTTAATCTTATTTACAGACTTAAAGGAGAACACAGCATACCATACAGGGCATGTAGAGGCAGCACTTAGGAACAGAAAGATCAAGCAGAGGCATGGGAGTCAGGCCTTGTAACGACAAGAGAATGAAGGGATTCCTGGTACCCACAAGTATGATTGGCTTGCCTGAATTTTATAGGTTGGCAAGAAGGAAAAATCCATTAGGTTGAGAACTGGGTCTGGTGAAGCTGTTCCAGCTGATAGAAAAAATAGCCAGGTGGGGAGCATTTCCTGCTTAGTGAAAGAACATATCTTGCTAAAACAAGGGATTTCATGGTTAGGTCTTTGGGGCTTTAGGTTTAGAGTTGTCAGGGAAGCACATAAAATGTTAGACCTTATAATACATAGGCTCCAACTTTATTCTTTTGCCTGTGGTCATCCTGTTGTCCCAGCACCATTTATTGAGAAGTCTGTTCTCTTCCCACCGAATGGTCTTGGCAGTCTTGTAGCAAATCAGTTAATCCAATGATTCTGAGTTTACTTCTACACTCAATTTTATTCCACTGATCTATACATCTGTCTTTGTTGCAGTACTGCATGTCTTGATTTACATGTCACTGCTTTGTAATGATTTGGAGATCAGTATGTGTGAGTCCTCCTACTTTGTTCTTAATTTTTCGGAATTGTTTTGATTAAGTAGCAGTACTTTTCTGAGATCACATTGGAATCTTATACATATAGTTATGTTTATGTAGAAGCTATTGCAGACTAAAGAAGAACTTGCTCCTGTCTTATAAATGTTTGTAAGAGAAAATATCAGCTTTAAAAAGGAGGTGGTACATTGAATGACAGTGGAGAGTCCTTCTGTAAAACAGAATTTAATCCTGGGTGATGAGTGGTAATAAAGTGAGAGATATCCAAACAATGTATCCCTTACATTCCTGTATATTAACTCATTTGAGAGAGTAATAATTTCTATTCCCTGAATATTTCTAGACACAGGTAGGAGTGTACTGTTCTACACTTTGAGGTGACTTGCATCAGATAATGATACGTGAATATGGAAAAACCCAAGTGGGATTTCCTTAGCTAGGGTTTCTGAGTGAAGACAATATGGGTAGAGACCACTCCCTATCCTCAAGCTTACTTACAGTGGATGTGTAACACGACCAAGAAATAGACCACTGTTGCTCTAAGACACCGCCTATTTGTTACCAAAGCATAATCAAGTATTTCCTATAAAAACTACTACCAAGTAGGGCTGTCATAATATAGAAATCTAAGAAGATAGCCTGGAAGATAGCCTTTGAAGATAGCCTGGAAAAATTCTTATTGGAGATTAGAAGTATAAGTCTGTATATTATTGTGTTAAAACTGGGGAAATGTTGCATGCAGTAATTTAGAAGACAATAATGAATCAAGTGAATTTGTAACTCTTAGGGAAGAGATTTTAAGCAAAGTATTAGAAATGTAAGATAGCTCCTATTGATTGCATTTGACAAGGTATTACATGATAGAGGCATGCTTAGAAAATAATTGATCTGCTTAGAGGAAGGGATTAAAAGGAATAGAGTAAGTTCAGAAATGCAGAAACCTATAGTATTGGACAAGATGACTGATTCACAATCTCAACCAGTAAATACAAAATGACAAGCCCATTAAAATTCAACCATAGGATAAGTATCAAGTTAAGTATTTGCTCATTATAGTCATTGCTAAAACTTGTGAATTCCTTAAGGGAGGATTCAGTAAATCCTTTAAGTTGAACAATGTGGATCAGGAAAAAGAGATTAAAGTGGTTATGTACTTGTATTGATGGGCTCATAGATACATAATTATATTGGAGAAGGGGTAGCATTGGGGTGTGAAAGCAAAACAAAGAAAACAAAAAACAAATCAAAATATGTCTAGAAATGAACTCTGGCTATGGTTATTGTTACACAGAAATAACTGCCATCAGTGGATTAAAATTTTTACTATTTGTAATAAAGTGGTACTGACAAACCATTAGCCTGGAGCAAAACCACTTATAACTAACTGAGGCTTGAAATAATGCCATCTATGGTCAGAAGAAGGAACTCAGACTTTTCAAGAAGGGTGTGCCTTTCTGGTGCTAACTTTACTTGTGGCCGAAGAAACTATGAGAAGGAAGACTATCCTAGAGGGTAGAGCCATGGTCTGTGAAGAAAAATGGGATGTTACTTTCAGGAAGTAAAATCAGGGCCTAATTAACAATAACTTTTTTACCTCACGTAAGAGCTAATCTGTCTTGCAGATTTCATTAACTGCTAGGCACTAGCATCTTCTACAGCATGTCTTTCATTTATTCCCTTTTTGAATGTGAGTATTTATTTGGGTGATCCTGTCCTACTTAACTTGTATATTGGGTTTGTGGGGCAGATAACTTGCTTTTGTAGTTACTAGACCCTTAGGCCATTATAGGTCACATCCAGGATATGGCCATATCACTCATATCATCCAGAGATCCTGAATTTTGAGCTTCATGCCATGACTTTTGGATTGTCCCTGTAGGAAGGTAGTGAGTATACGTTGATTGTGGAGGAAAAATTAGAAGGATATTTATAAAATGTAGGGCATATTATGGTAGTCATTATTCACTGTTCACCAAATCTTTCCAGTTCACTCCTTTTCTGTGTACATGGTAGTGTTGCATTTTCATGTACCTTTGACATTAGGTGGGACTATTTATCTATTTATTGGTTTATAAAACGCAAGTGGCATTATATCACTTCTGGGTAAAATTTTGAGAGTTAACGTGTACCTTGCAATGCTTTCTTCTTCCTGACTTAGAACATAGAGCTCAGATCCTGTGGGCCATCCCCTGATGGACCTTCTGTGAGTCACAGTGAGATTATTGCTCTTACTAGTGTAGCATGACCAATACAACAGTTGTTGGGTTAGTGGATTTTGAAAACTTAAAAAAAATTCTGCATATATAAATCATCTCATTATTACTATAAGCTTAACCACTTCTTCAAAAATGTTTACACTCTGGTGGAAAACTTAGGCACAATTGAAATAATATTGCATTGAACCTCTGGGCTGTAGCTTCTGAGGTACTGACTGACCATCCCTACTTACTTCATCAGTCAATGTAAGCTTTCCTTCCTTAGCTGGCTTTGGCATACGCCAGGAAAATGCCAGAGAATTGGAAACATTTTACCAGCTAACTTTAGAGTGAAGCAAATTAGTCATAACTGGAAGTAGCTTTACAAAAACAGATTTAGTTTGAGACTAGGGATAAGTTATCATCATGTTAACTGAAAATAAGAAAAGAGCCGCTAATTTAACAATTACTTTATTTTTGTTTTTTAATCATTTAATGAGAGTTAAGTACAAATGTATACAGATCATATAAGTAATTCCCATTGTTAAATTTCTTAGCATTTATTGAACTAATATTTATTCTTGATACTTTATATAGAATAAAAATTCTACTATGCTTACTATGTAAATTAGTCCAAAGCAATTTGGTTGTTACCCTCAGGTATAAACAGAGATGACAAATTCAAGCTGATTTAGGAAATTATTTATTTAATCAGTGAGAGACAAAATGTGTACAAACAAAAATGAAATGCCATATTGTACAAATCAACTTAGACTGAAATAACATAATTTCTATACATAATTTGAGCTTCATATAAACATTAACAACTCAAAGTCAAAGGTGCCTCTTTATATTTATATTGTGCTATGATTTCATTTTTCAATGATATATTAATATAAGTTAGAAAAATGTGATTTCACATGTAAAATTTTACCAAAATGAAACTTGGAAGAAAAATTCCCAAGTTTATATATTTTCTTCCATTTAAACTTATTGCATATTTATATTTTATGATAGGTTTTACATTTAAATTACATATACAAAAAATGAAGGCTAATATATATTTATGAGTATGTACTACTGGTCCTGTATAAAGTGTTTCATTGATTTTAATCTTTACAATTAGCTTATAAGGAAAGGACTATCATTATTATTGCAGTTGTAGAATAAGAAAACAGACTTAGGAAGGTTAAATAATGTGCCCAAGATTATTATGCTAATAATTGGTGATTATTATAATTATTATAATTATTATGCTAATAATTGGAATGAATCCTTGTATTTCTAACTGTAAGACTTAAATTCTTATGTTAAATTTTCCTTTGCCTCCCACAATATTCTCACATTCATTTAACAACATTCTAGAGAATTGTATGAGTAATAAGAAAATATAAAAATGTAAAAATTTACTTTGGATTAATTCTATTCTTTCCTATGGAAATTTTTTTATGCTTTTCCCTCCAATGTACATTTAAAAATGTCAATAGATGATTCATTAAAACATGTTGTCTTAACTTTGCCCCAAGAATGTTGAAAACTTTAATGATTTTGGTAGAAGAAATAAAAATTGTCCATTCCAACTCAGAAGGTTTTTTTTTTGTTGTTGTTGTTGTTATGGTTTAGATATGAGGCGTCCCCTAAAAGCTCACATGTGATACAATGCAAGAAAGATTGAAGGAGAAATGATTGGGTCATAGCCTTAACCTAATCAGGGAATTAATCTTTGATGGGATTAATTGAGTGGTAACTGGAGGCAGGTGGGGTGTGGCTGGAGGAAGTCGTTCATTGGGGGCATGGCTATTGGGTATATATTTTGTGTCTGGAGAGTGAAGTTTCTCTCTCTTTGCTTCTTGATCATCATGTAAGCTGCCTCTCTCCAGCACACTTTTCTGCCATGATGTTCTGCCTCACCTCAAACCTGGAGGAATGGAGCCGACCTTCTATGGACTAAGACCTCTGGAACTGTGAGCCCTCAAATAAACCTTTTCTCCTTTACAATTATGCTGGGTGATGGTAGGGTCCTTTAGTCGCAGCAGCAAAAAAGCTGACTAGAACAGTTGTTGTTTTTTAAAACCTGGCTAGAAAAGAAGGTAACACGGATTGATTTAGAAGCAGTTTCTTTGTTCTGAAAAAACTACTGTGGACTATTTTGTTTTGTGTAACTATCAATGAAATTGAAGGAGTTTGGGAATCCGGGGGCTCTAAGGGGCAAAACTGTCCTTTTAGGTGTCAAATACTGTGTAGGAGGGCAATATTTGCTCTTACACTCAAAGTGTTTCCTTGGGAGAAGCGATTTTTATCCATGTATATGAGGTGGGACTATGCCTGCTTGCTGGAGACTGCACTTGCTTCCTTGGCAATAGACAGGCAATCTACCCCTGAAAGGCAAGAAGAGTCAATTTGTTGGGCAAACACTTGTGAGCAGAATCTATGGACCAGACATGGTGGAGGTACTAGAATACAAAAATAATAAAAAGCTATATAGTTTATATTTTAGTAGAGGGAGGTAGAAAACAATAACAACATATCAAATATTGATAAGTACCCTGGAGAAAAATACAGCGGAGAAGAGGATAAAGAAGGCCTTTGGCCCGGCGTGGTAGCGCATGCCTGTAATCCCAGCACTTTGGGAGGCTGAGACAGGAGAATCGTGAGTTCAAAGCCAGCCTCAGCAGCGGTGAGGTGCTAAGCAACTCAGTGAGACCCTGTCTCTACATAAAACACAAAATAGGGCTGGAGACATGGCTCCGTGGTCTAGTACCCCTGAGTTCAATCCCCGGTACCACTCCCCCGCCAAAAAGGCAGCTTTTGGTGGACTAACAATTTCACTTATTTATTTATGTACAAATAACTTCAAATTTACAAAAAAAAATCCAAGAATAGTTTAAGAAACGTCTGTTTTCTTGAAGTGTCTTGGGTAAATTGTTAACAGTTTTGAGTACTTCACTACTAATAAGAACTATCTCATATATAACCATCAGCAACCATTAAAATCGGGAGTCATCACTGATTTTTTTACTGCCATTTTATCCACTTTTGAAAATTGTCCCAATAATGTTCTTATTAACAAAAGGATTCTCCCTAGGATATGTTGATTAAATTTTCATGTGTTTTAGTGTCTTTCCATTAAAGTAAGGTTTTCAGTGTTTCTTTGACTCTGTATCTTAACACTTTTTTAAGACTACTAGCCAAGTATTTTGCAGAATATGAGTTTGTCTCATGTTTCTCATGGTCAGGTGCCAGTTGTACATTTGAGGCAAAAATGACACATAAGTGACACTGTATTCTTACTGCATCCTGTCAAGTAATGGGTGATTTCAATTTGTCTCAAAACTGGTAGTGTTAACTTTGATCACTTCATTACAAAGCTATCTATCAGTCATTGCAAAGTTACTCCTTTTTTCCCCTTTGCAATTAAAAATGATCTTATGGGGAGGTATTTTGAGAATATGTAACTATCCTATGCCACATTAGCTCTTGTCTACTAATTTTAACATTTGTGGATGTCCTGGTTGATTATTACTGTGATGGTCCATTGCATTTATCAGCCATCATTCTACTATGGAGAAAAATCTCTTCATTTATTTATTATTTTAAAATTTATATCAGGATGAATTTACAGGTTTTATTTTATTTGCTGGGTTAATTATTTTAGTATTGTTAAATTTGAGGCTCATATCTCCTTGAATTTGGCAGTGGGTGCCATTTTAAACTGATAATTGTATGATGTTGAACTTTTCATTTCTTTTTCTGGCACACCCATCAGGCTTGTAATATGTCTGTCCTAGTCCTGGAATCAGCCATTTCTCAAGGATCTCTGGATCCCTTAAGTAAAAAATGATATTTGATACTTGGAAACCAAGTTCTGAATGCTAGGTAATGGGGTATACTTGCTATTAATAGGGTATTTCTGTTTCCATATCTTCTTGGTGCAGAGAACTGGGGTTACGTATGAATGCATACATATTTAAATGCATATTCAGTTTTGTAACTATGTATACTGAAAGCATGAGTTAAGAGCTGTAGCATCCAATTCCAATTCAGCACCACAAGGGTCGTTCTAGTTTTCTATTTCCAATATTCGTAACTCCCCTTTCCTATAGTGAGAAACTTGGCTGCCATTACCCTTAACACATTTACATATTAGATGAATCCTCTCTGAATGGAATCAGTGTTCTTTTTCTGCTGCCAGCCCCTTTCATCCATAGGAGTGAGCTCCTCTCTTTCTGCCTGCTTTATCCTGTTTAGGCTCCAATATCCTGTTTGAAGTTTCCTTTGCCTGTGCTCCCTGTGCTGCTGGCCTCCTCACTTAATGGACTCTGACACAATGCACAGGATTGTCACCCCCCAACCCCACTTTGCATGGATGACTATCTTGCTGGGCTTTTGGACTTAATTATTTAGAAAGGCAGGAATAATATGAATTTGCAAGCTTAAATGGAATAGTAAGATAATATTTTGTTAATATTTATATATGAGGTTATAGATCTGAGGGAGGGAATGGGTCATGTGGGTATTTAGGGAAAAATATTCTAGGTATAGGAAATAACATGTGCAAGAGGCATGAAGGTACCCCATGTGCTAAAAGTAGGGAGGCCACCATCACTGAAGTGCCATGAGCAAGGAAGAGAGAAGTAGATGAGATCAGAGGTGCTAGGGGATGAGGCTCTGTAGAGCTTGGTAAACCATTGTCATCTTGGCTTTTACTTTAAGTGAGCTGGAGTACCACAGGAGGATTTTGAGCAATTCAGTGATGTGATCTAACTTGAGTTTTTAAAGAATTACGCTGGCTTTTCTGTCTTGCGAATAGACTGTATGTGTGTGGTGGCCGGGACTGGGGGATAAGGAAGTTGCAACAAGAACAGCAAAGATACTGTTAAAAAAAAAAAAAGACTAAGTATGGTAGCTGTAGAGGTGGTGAGAACTGATTAGATTTGGGTCATATTTTGAAGGTATAGCTGATGGGATTTGTGACCATTAGATGTAGAATATAAAAACCAAAGAGCCAATAGTAATTCCACAGTTTCACTGACTGGTAGGATGGTTGCCATTTATTGAAATGGGACAGCTGGTGGGAAAAGCATGTTTGGGTAAGGATATTAGGATTCTTATTCTATTCTTATTCTTATTCTTAAGATAAGAACTGAGCTACAGCAATGTGGAGGTCATGGCTGAAGAGAGCTGGCTCAGTGGAGTGGTGGGACATAAACTTGATTGGAATGGGGTGCTGAAGAGAACTGGAAGAATAGAACTGCAGAACGCAGGGTACTGCCGTCTTTCAGAAGACTTCTGATATAGACAGCAGTGAGGGGTGGTATAGAAAGAGGGGTCAAGAGAGTTTATTTATTTTGCTAAGATGGGAAATATTAAAGTATGTTTTGGTGCAGATGGAAAAGTTCCAGTAGAGAGGAGAACAGCAGGAACCATGGCCTTTAGTAGGTGACAGGGAGTAGAGTCTGGTAGACACATGGAGAGGATTTACCTTTTTAGGAACATGGAGAAGGCAGAGTGTGTGAACACAGAAGAAGGCAGGTGGTTATACTTGGTGGTAATAGTTTGTGGGCATTCATTTCTGATTTGCTTCTGTCCCGCCCCACCAGGAAAAAGGAAACAGTGTCATTATCTGAGACTTTTTAAAAGTAAAACATTTCTGAAAACAAAACCAAAGAAAATCAAAGGATCCCTATTGTGTTCAGTCACTGCTCACTCTAGGGTATCAGCATTTGCCTTGGCTATAAGCATTTGGTTTTCACCAAGAGTAGCAAATTTTTTAACATAGTGTATTATATGTGCAAGGGATTTTCTTGATGTAGTGTATTAGGTGCAAGAAATTTGTTACTCACAATGAGAACAAAAATTTGAGTAGGATAATATAAGAATAATATAAGAAAAATGAGATAATTTCTTATTCTATTACCATTCCCCATTTTTGGCAGCATTGGGGATTAAACTCAGTGTGCTCTACCAATGAACCACATCCCCAGCCCTCTTTACTTTTTATTTTGAGACAGGGTTTAGCTAAGTAGCCCAAGCTGAACTTGTGATCCTTCTGCCTCAGACTCTAGAGTAGCCAGGATTACAGGTATGTGCTACTGTGCCTGGCTGACTACACTTCTTCTTTTTATTGAGAAAGCAGTAGAATTTTAGTAAGTATGCTGGAAAATGTACACAGCCTGAAGCCTGTCTTATGTAGTACACACTGCTTAGTAAAAACTGGTACAAAATTTCTAGAAGGAAATTGACTATATATAGGAAACCTTAAGCATATTTATGATGAGTGACAATATAATTTCCCCTCTATGATAATGTCAGTGTTGTTTATACAAATAGATTGACCAATATCAAAAGCCTGGTTATATAAAAGGTCATATTTAGTGTAAAAAGTTTATATAATTTATGTAAATTACTCAAGATTCTGCATGGTCAAAGCATTAGAATATTTTGTAACTCCCTTTAGGAGCTAACTTTATTTAAATCATTGATAAATATAATGGGCTTGATTTGCCAGAAAGGATGGTCTTCCAAACTCTAGGTAACAAGAGAAAGGGACTACATCTCTAGTTTGTTTTGCTATTGTAACATTTCTTCCTCCCACACTATTATGACTTGTGTTCTGGACTGTGAAGATGCCATTGTCACTGTGATGAACTGCCTGGATCACAACAGCTCTTTTCAGAGATCTAACTCTTCCAGTCCCATAGTCAGGCATGAGTGACCCACAGTTCAGAACCCACAGAATCAGCTTTTATACTGTGGACAGTAACTTGTGCTTATCAGATAATACAAATATCAACCGTCATTAACATTTCAGACCATCCCCTTTCCTTCCTTCTCTACAGTTGATATCTTAAAATAATTCTTTTTAAAAAAGTTCACCAGTTGCTCTGAATATTGCGTTTTAATTTCCTTCTAGTTTTGGAAACTTTTGAAAAATGTTTTTAATAACCATGAAATATGCCATTGAAGGGCATACCAAAATTTATTTAAGTAACCCTTGATTGTTGAACATTTAGATTGTTTTTATCACTTATTCTTTTTGAAGTGTTCTTATGCAAGGGTTTCAGTTGTGAAGGTGGGAGGCTTAAAGAATTGATCTTGACAGGAATCACTGATGGTCATCAGAGTTGGGCAAATAAATTCAGGTATGAACTCATCTATTGCTTGCTTAGACATTATTATCCCTGTGACAACTATAACTTTAAAGCTGGATTCTGATTCAGACATAGGGACAGGGGTATCACAGAACAGTGGCACTGATTATATGTCACTGATTATATTTTTTTGGAGGGTGGGTGCATAAAGCCAAAACAATCCATTTAGTAATTCAATTCAGTGAAAATATGACTGTTTCCAGTCCTGCTATGCTACTAATGGCTGCTAGAGGGCAGCAGAAGCCAGGAACAGACAAAAAGCATGAACTTGAATAGATAGAAGACATTGTCCAGATCTGGAAACCATCTGTTCCTGGCTGAGACAGAAGTTTGGATTCAAGAAGTCTGCGATAAAGGTTCCTTTCAGTAACTCGAGAGGCCAATGGATAAACAAATACCAAAAGTGCCATAAAGATTGAAGGGCATAACATGTACTTCCCTGGGACCTTTTGGAGGATTGAAACAAACCATTGAAGACTGGGAAGAGTTACCAAGTGTAAACCAAAAGCTGTGCGTTACTAGGTGTCTAGTGAAGGAGAGGGTAGAGTTCAAGTTGTAGTCAAGTTTGAAGTGCACATATTCAGGAGGCAAGATATCTGTAAAGAACTGGGGAGGTGGGAAAGGTATGACAACATGACTCTGACATCATCTGTGCAGACCCTCCATTAAAAGAGGCCACATGGATGGTAACAAGGGACAACAAATGGAAAGGGCACAAGAAAGTGGGTGGTCCCAAAACTATAGGAAGGGGCAACATTTTAGTATGATATTTTCTAACTTCTAGTAGTGGAACACTGACCAGGAGTCCTGAGAATAAATTCTAAGTCTCTATAAACTAGTATATGACTGCGAGCAAGTCATATCCCTTTCTTGGGCCTCTGATTTTCCTGGACAAATTAGAGGGATGGAGATGGGATGGATTTTAAGATATGTAAGATATCGAAAATTCTAAGACTGGGTTGATTTGTGATTAGTTTAATCAAAACCATAGACCAGTAACACTGTAGACTGAGGGGATAACAGTCCTATGTCTTTCATTGCTTAGTCTCTATAACTGTCCTAATGGGACTGCCTGGGAGGGTTGCAAACCCACAGTGTCTTTGTACATATATGAAGAACAGAAGCCAGAATACTTGACATTTCATACTGTGTATTCATGTAAAAGGAAGAAGGAGAAAGGTTTCTAGGATTCTTTGATCCTTTTAAAAATAGACTAAGGTGTGTTTTTGTAAAATCTTTAAAGATTTTGTGGGAAGAATTAAAAAAATCATTATTGCAGCTTAAAATCTTTAGTTGACACTTTGGGTCATTGAAGTAGGAAAACTTTTTAAAGTATCTTAGGGGTATTTTAGATTTCTATAACTTGAGATTTTAGTTTTGAATTCTGAAGTACTAGATCATGATAAACCCATTGTCAAAATATCCATTATTTTCTTTTTCTTCAACAATCACTATATGGTTAAAATTATTTTGATTTATGTTTTCAAATTTTTAAAAATTTACCTGCAACTTTATTTGAATGGGAGTTATTACTATTTAAATTTTATTTTAGGAAAATTTTAGTTGGATAAATTTGAGGAGGCTCTTTATTGTTATTACACTACAAATATTTTTTGACAATTTACTTTTTTATGAGTACAAGTGAAGAAATGTAAAATGTAGATATTTAAAAATATCAAATAACTATAAAACTGGAAACAAAATTGAATCTACTTTTTCATCTAAAATTTGATTACAAGTGATACATGGTCAAATTGATTTTTAAAGCTGGAAAAAATCAGAGACATTGTTTGGTACAAGTGGTCCTTGACCTTTTCATTGCCAAGGGTTCTCTTAATTATTATTTTTTTCTCTGTAGTGATTCAACAGTGTAAAAATTTTGTCTACCATTCACCACCAAAACCACGCTTCCAATGATAATTAGGTTTTTCATTTTAAATTAATTGGAAACACATACAACTGCTGATCTTTATAAAGAGTTCAGCAATAACACCACCCTGAGATGGTGAATTTTAAGCAAATAAAAAGATCTAGTAATTAATGTAGATTCACTGTAAACAAATACATTAATTATATTATGTTGAAAAATTGAAGATATCTCCAGGTCTTCTATAGACCCTGAGGACCTACAAATAGCTTCTGACTTCCAAAGATTTTGACCTATGATTTCTTGACCTTAAGATGGAGTGAAAGTAATACACATTGAGTAGAATTTGTACCAGTACTTCAAAGTTTGAATTTTGATCTTTTCCTGGGCTTGTGATACACAATACCAGACTCTCTTATGATGCTGGACAGTGGCAGCCAACTGTAGCTCCCAGTCAGCATGTGATCACAGGGGAAATGACTGATACTCTACAAGGCAGTGTGTTGCTAAGATATGATGTTTGGTAGTTAGCTATATTAGATGCATTTTTTGCTTATATGGTGGGTTTTTAGGAGGTGGTTTCATATTAAGTTAAGGAGCAACTTCTTTTCTTTAGCTCTCTTAATCTGCAGATAAATAGCTCAATTTCTTATTTAAAGCCTCACTGAGGGGCCGGGATTGTAGCTCAGTGGTAGAGCGCTTGCCTGGCATGCGTGAGGCCCTGGGTTCAATCCTTAGCACCACATACAAAGCAATAACATGAAGACATTGTGTCCATCTACAACTAAAAAAAAAATATTAAAAAAAAAAAAGACTCACTGATTCAAGTCCAGTGCTGTGACTACACTACTGGGTGTTCCCTCCTTTTTAGTTCCCTCATTACAGCTTATGCTAATGAATGAATGAAGTTAAGTTCATACTTAGCATAAAATGATAAAATGTGAATCTAGAAATTTGAGTTGCTTTTTTCTTAGATGAACAAATCTAAGCTTAGAAGATGTTTCAGGAATCAGATTCAGAGTTAAATTCTGTTTTTGTTTTTTTTTTTAATAAAAAAAAAACAAAAACAAGTTCCAAGGTAATGTTCCTTACTGTTGTTTTCTTCTTGGAATCTTTCAAGAATAACGGTTGAGAGGTTATGTTTGAGAGGTTATTTCTTTGTCTTAGCAGCACATCAATACCACTGTCATTTCATTACTTGTACATTATTAAACATTAACTCATTTGTAAAATAGAAAATCATGATTTTCTGATGGTGTAGAAGCCAAAGGCAATATTGTATGTCTGTATATGATTACACAGGCAGTTCCCCCTGCCCATGCCCATAAACATGTTATATGTGTATAGTATTTTTTTTTTTTGGAGGTAAGGGAGGAGAACTCTTTTGAGTACACCTAACACTGAGCCACAACCGAAGCCCTGTTTATCTGCTCTTTCCATTCAGAGAGTGGGCTTTCACTTTTCCTCTTTTTTTACAAATACATAGCCAGATCTATCTCTTGCCATCCCTGCCATGGTGCCTGGAAGTTCTCTTTCAAGAAATATTTTTTTTTAATTAAGTGGGTTAATGCAGTGATTTATTGTCAGCATATCCCAGTCCACATAATCTATTTTGTTAGCTAGGTTAGCTGCCATAGAGTAGGGGTGAGAAATCAGGAAGATCAAACTGGAAGGAGTGGTGAGGTGAAAGATCACAGAACTCAGAATGCCCAAATGACAACCGAGTTACAGTGAAGGAACAGGAGCCTGGAGTTGCAATCAGAATTGCCCGCCCTGCCGGAGTGATGACGTGATGACACAGGAAGCAGTTTTGCTTCACTTGTAATTTTGCTTGGGTGGGTTTGATAATAATGTTTGTATTCTGAGGCAAATCAAGTCTTTAAAGACACATTATTTGAAAGTGCCATGTTTTTTTTTATCTGCCTCCAGCACTACTGACCTAGCACAGAGACCCTTTTTGTTAGACTTTGCTTTTAATACTACAGTTATCTCTAGAGTAAAATGAAAATTTAATTTAGTGGTTTTAGGCAACTTAGCAAGACCCTGCCTCAGAAAACGTTTGTGGGTTCAATCCCAGTACCCCCCTACACACACAAAAAAGAATTTTGACTGAAAACACTTAGTCCTCTCAAGAAACAGAATGTTACAGAGTTTTATAGAATACGTAGCTCATTCTCATGTAGTTGGCTAGTGACAAAATCTAGCTAAGAAGCAAATTTCCTGTTCCTCCTGAGATACTCAGTTCATACCGCAACCTTCTTGGAAAACTGAAATAAAGGCTAAATTAAAAATATTTTAGTTTCTCTGGTTACTTATAATAGCCTCCCCTTTTTTATCAGGCTTATAATAAGCCAGGTATATCCATGCACTGGTGACAACACTTACAAGCATCTTATAAGGTGGTGATAACTGTCACTGAGGGGTCAAATAACTCAGAGGTTCAGGATTACCTAGAATAGTGCCTGGTACCTTTCTGGATTCCAATTCTTTCCTATTTAGATATTCGATGGCTGAATGGGCTTGTTTTCTTCTTCAAATTCTAGATATAGTACAAGATCAGAGGTTGGCATGGTGGGTAAAAGAGCTGTTGGTCAAAGGATATAAAATTCCAGTTAGGAAGAATAAATTCAAGGTATTTATCTATTGTATAATATGGTAGCTATAGAATAAATATTATATTCTTTTAAATTTTTTTTGGTACTGAGGATTGAACCCAGGAGTGCTCTATCACTGAGCTATACACCCAGCATTTTTTTTATTTTTCATTTTGAGACAGAGTCTCACTAAATTGCCCAGACTGGCCTTGAGCTTGTGATCCTCCTGCCTCAGTCTCCCCAGTTTCTGAGATTCCTGGCATGGACACCCCCATGCCCAGCAATACATTGTGTTATTGAAAATTGCTTAGAGAGTAGATTTTAAGTGTTCTCAGCCTCACAAAAAGTATCTGTGTTAATGCATATGTTGAATAACTTGATTTAGCTATTCTACAATGCATGTATATTTTGAAACATCATATTGTACATGATAAATATGCACCATATTTTGTCAATTAAAATAGAAGGATCTAGATTAAAAAGAAAACTATGTAACAGGATTGTGTGAGTGATAAAGGAAATAGCATTTGCATTCAGGACTTGGCCTGGCTGAATCAGCTAGACGTTGGTGTTGCTGGAAGCTGGCCTGACACTGGAGACTGGGTTGTAATATTGGCTTGCTGAACATAAACAAATTCATAGAGCATCAGTGTTAGACAAGGCCACTCTGTAGTGAATCAAGACAACTTGTACACTCATTCTAAAATCGTGTCTGAACGCAGAAAAAATAAGAACATTGTCCAAACCACAAAAATGACCAAGCATTCTCCTCTCCTGATTAAAATGAGTGACTATAACTTCTTTACCAATGACAAATCTAATCTCACTCTGTTTGCCTTCTAGATAAGAATTATTAAAAAAGCCAGTTATAGAATTACCCTAATTATCCCTATTTCAAATCCGGAGCAATGTTCAGCTTCCATGAATTCTCCCTAGTCACTGAAACAAATGTCCAACTCCTAGTCCTTTTTAACACCCACTCACTGAGATGCTATGTGGCTTTCTATGGTGTATGGGCTTCCATGTTGTAATAAGCTGGTAAACTCAACATTGTTTGACTATAAGTGTGTTCCTGGTGGTCCTTGGTTAGAGGCAAGGGCATGGGAAGTGAGTGAGTTAATCCATGTAAAGAATTGAGATTAGTGCCAGTTCCTAGTTATTGCTCAATGAATATTGTTTATATAGAATTTTATAATTTTGTAGATCAGTACATGGAAACTCAGAGAGGATCCACATCTGGGTGCTGGTAGTGTTGAAGTTCCCATTCAGGTCTGCTATGCCCATGTTTTCAATACGCCACATTGCCATGCTCTGATTCATCTCTGTTGCTCTTCTATCCCTCTTGTTAGGAGGTATTTTCGTTGGCCCCTGGGATTCTGATTCTGTCTTGATCTATGTTTAAATAAAAACTCTTTTCCTCTAAAAGACATTAAAAAATCAACCCCAAATCCTTTTCATTTATGTAGAAACTTGTTAGGTGAAAGACCTTCACATTTTCTTTTTTTTACTACAACTTTAGTCTTTTGATCATGGCAAAATTCTCTTTAATCCTTTGAAGTCTCATTGACTGGAAAGACTGATAAAGAATATTAACTTAGATCTTGTGCAAGACAAGGTGGCTAGAAGACAAGGCTCAGGCTACAGTCCCAAACTAGCTCCAAGGTAGAGAAGTCTAAAAATGGGAGTTTAGGTTTTTGTCTCATGTAAATCTGTCCAGCTGCTAAAGTGATAAGTAAAATCAAGGGACCTCAAGAAAAGGCAATAGTGACATGCGAAGCATTCTTGATTTCCAGAGCTAAAGGTAAGAGAGAGTGGTAATAAATAAACTAGGCCCTCATATAAGTACATCCATTCATTTTCTAGTTTAACAGTCATAGGATCATGTGTGTGCTGTGGTGGGTGGAGCAAGGTCCTCCTATGTGTTTATGTTAGGCAAGAGCTTCTAACTGAGTTCTTTTCCAGCTGTTTCTGGGAGTGACAGAAATCTAGGAGATAATAACATGTGTTCTGTGAAAGACAGTTTAGGTCAAGTATTGGAACTGTTCCATCTGTGCCTACTTTTTATTGATTCACAAAATCATATTAACTGCATATTAAAAACTCTGAAAAATGCAGTCAAATGTCTGTTTAACCTTGTAAGTATGGCATTTCTTAAACTCATTTGAGCCAAAGACTTTTTTCTTAGGAAACTTTATTATTATTATTATTATTATTATTATTATTATTATTATTATTATTGCCAAGAGTTATAAAGTGCTTACCACTGTTCTAAATACTTTCTGTATATTAACTCATTGTCTCAACAATTTTATTATTGCTAAGGAGATAAGTGACATTGACCTCTTCATGCCAACGCAGCTAGTAAATGAGAACAGAATATTCTTTTAACCACTAATGTCTTGGGAAACAAAGTGGGATGTGCTCTTTTGACTTGGGTAACAAAGGGAAAAGAATTAGATTTATTCTAATAGTTTGCCAGCATTTATTGAGAAACTAGTATGAATCGAAAATGACTTTTTGTTTTTGTGGTCCTGGTTATTGAACCCAAGACCTTGAACATGCTAAATAAGTACGCTACCACTGAGCTACACATCAGCCCCTAAAATGATATTTTAATGCTGTTCACAGTACTGGAGATGAAGCATTGAGTAAGACAGGCAATATCGCATCTCTTATGGGGCTTAGGTTGCAGTGGGGATAGATAATAACAAACATATAAATTTAAAAAACTGATATGATAAATACTACGAAAACAAAACAGTAGTATGATAGGGTATAGATTAAGATAGCTTAATTATTGATAAAATTAATTGAAATACCTTATCAAATAACTGAATATGTCCAATGAAATCAGACCAATTGATTTAGTCATAGCTTCTTCGTTTTTTTTGTTTGTTTGTTTGTTTGGTACTGGCGATTGAACTCAGGGGCACTCAACCACTGAGCCACATGCCCAGCCCTATTTTGTGTTTTATGTAGAGACAGGGTCTCACTGAGTTGCTTAGTGCCTCGCCATTGCTGAGGCTGGCTTTGAACTCACGATTCTCCTGTCTCAGCCTCCCTAAGTGCTGGGATTACAGGCTTGTGCCACCATGCCTGGATTCGTCATAGCTTCTTAATATTTATCTTACTGATTTCATTGAAAAGGGATTTTTTTTCCCATTGGAAAGGTCATTGCCTTTTATATTCTTGGAGCAATGTTTCCCCCAACTGGAATCAATGAAGTACTAATTACTAGGAATTTTTTTTTTTGTACCAGGGATTGAATTCAGGGGTACTCAACCACTGAGCCACATCCTGAGCCCTATTTTTGTGCTTTATGTAGAGACAGGGTCTCACTGAGTTGCTTAGTGCTTCGCCATTGCTGAGGCTGGCTTTGAACTCGCGATTCTCCCGTCTCAGCCTCCTTAAGTGCTGGGATTACAAGCGTGAGCCACCGTGCCTGGCTAATTACCAGGAATTTTAATAGTTGTATGTGTGAAAATGATTTTCTAGTCCAAGTTAATCAAATTTTTTTATTGTATCAATTACCCAGAGCCTTCAAAATACACCAATGCTTTTAAGTACTTTTTTTTCTTTCTTTTCTCCTCCTCCTCCTCCCTTCTTCTTCTTCTTCTTTTTCTTTTAGAAACATAGTATACAGTATCCTTAACTTACTCAACCATAGAACCATTTTATGTGGTGACTTTTAATAGGAGTGGTGTTCTTTGGAAAGCATTGCTGTAGATCTTTCTCTCTATCCCTCTTTTCTCTCTCTCTGCCTCTCTTCATTGTATAAACATTCATGGTGCTATGGCATTATGAAAAGTCACTTAAAAAAAAGCTTTAGTTTTTTTGCATTGATTTGCATTGACAATTCCTTATTAAGTTTTCCTCTGTTGTTAGAATTGTGGAAAGCCAGGTTTCAGACCTAAGAAAAATAATCTTTCATAGGAAAATACTATTCTTTAATATTCTGAAGTCTTACTGATTCTCTTTGCTAACATTTGGGTTAATGGATGGAAGATTGGACTGTAAATCACATAATCTAATTTTCTTCAGTTGGTTCCTTCTTCATTATTGCAAGTCAGTCTTTTTTGATAAACCTGTGTAACTCTTGAGTTTTAGTGAGCACCATATGTTATGCATTCTTTCTATCTCAGTAGGTAAAAGGAACTATATACCCTTCTGTCTCTGTCATCACACATGAGCAGACTAAAAAGAAAAATTTTCTTATTAAGATGGTTTGCCTGGATATACAGTGAAAAAATAAGTCTCATATCCACTTATATTTTTCAATTCTCAAATGTAAAATTTTTTGCTAGTTCCTCATGTATTCCTGTTGTAATATTTTAATATATATATGTAATGTATGCACATAATATATGTCACATATATGTGATATTACAATCACAAACACAAATGTGGTATGCATACTGTTCTACCCTCCACTTTGTTTATAATTCATTTAGGGAAGCTTTAAATATCAGTACATAGAGATTTGCATCACTGTCAAAAGGAAAAATGAACAAAAACTGCAGCAGAGTAGTCTCTTAAAGATTGTTAAATTTATTTACCTGTATTACTCCATGTGAATTGCTATAATTTATTTACTCTTCAATTCATAGGCATGTGGGTGGTTTTAAATTATTACCTAAATCAAATTGCTTCTTAAATATTAGTCTTGTAACTGGAGTAAAATTTGCCTTGATATTATTATTTGTATAACTTTATGGTTTTTAAATTGACTTTTTATAATTTCAAAAGGTTTTACTTGTTATTTGGTTTGATATACATTTTTTTTTCCAGTTTTCAGGACACTGAAATTTTTCAACTTGTTCCAAAAGTAATAGGTTTACAGAAATCTAACAAATTTTATTTATTAAAAATCTAATTTTTATTCTTGCAGATAGTCTGAGTTTTCGTATTTATGATACACTAATATTAATGTCATATTCTAAGCCCAGGATTATATTTTAAAAGCTTTTAAGTTCTTCACTTTTGAGTTTTAGACCAGAGACCCTTGTGCATGGATTATTCTTCTGAGGTACAATATTACTGCAAATTTAGTTGATTTCTTTCTATACAAACAAGTCACGAATGATATAAATGAGCTCAGATTAGATCAGATATACGAAGGTTTGAAGAGTGATGGTTGATGCAAACAGGAGAGGTGATTAGTATTGTTCTTGCAGTATGATGAATTACACTTTATCATGCATTGAAACAATGGATTGTCCTTCAGGGCATCAAAGACTTTTAGCAAATAATATTATGGAAAATATATAATTCTTTATCATTTAGCAAAACATACGACTTACAAGAACTGTGCTGAGAATTCTTCTCAAGTCTCAAAGAACATCTGGTGCCAGCACTGACGAGAACGCACACACCTTGTCCTTGGGAGCTGGTGCAGGGTACTTTATTGTTCTTTTACTCTGTAATACTGTTCTGTGGTGATGCTTAAGCTGTTTTGATCTTTGAGTACTAAGCTTAAACTGAACCAGGAACTCTTCTCCCCTTGAGGATATTGGTAGGATTCTAATGATTCTGTTTGATCTACCATGTTAAACACAAATGAAATAAATCAGGAGAAATACACACAGTGAGTATATCAAAGAGTTATTTCTACTTCTGGGCATAAGGCAGTTGCTAAGCAACCTGTGTCAGACTTCATGGTCATCTGTTAGGAAAGACACAAAGTCAATGCTCACTCAAGACACATGAGATTCTAAATTAAAAAAAAAAAAACTATTTTGTTGTATTCCACATAAAGTGTGTGGATGAACATATAACAAGTGAAGGATATGGGGAAGCCATTTGTAGGTCTTTTCAGGGAGCAATGAAATTGGGGAAAAAAAAAAGAAAGAAATCTACATTCAACCCAAGCAAGCTGGAATGACAGAGAAAACAAATAAAATTTTACATGAGTTTTTCCCACCTCCCAGGATCTACCTTCATACCACAGTGATTACCTGTGGAATATAGTATCCTCAATAGGCTGTGCTGTGAACTTTCAGCTGTAGCATCCCCAATGCATCTTTGGAATTAGAAGTTTCATTGATAATAATAACACCACTTATAAACTTGTCTTACATCTTTATTCAGCATAACATTTTAAGATATGAAATCCGTAGCTTAAAATAATTTTTTTTTAAAGAAGAAAGAGGAACAGGATAGGTTTCAGGTTGAGTTTAAGAAATCTACCTAAGGCACAAAGTATGAAGGAAATAATGAGTTTTGCTCTGTAGAGCATGTATCTTTAGTATCTAAAAATGACTGATGTTTTTTTCTTTTTTCTTTTTTCTGGATAATTTTCTTCTGATATTAGAATATCGCTTGGTTTTTCCAAATATGTCATTGGGTGAATAATATTTTATTGAAAGATTTTTTCAGTTGTAATTACTAGCCACTTGATTTTATCCAGTTTTGAGGAACAAAAACGTCATGTGATGGTTAATTTTATGTCATCATGATTGGGCTAAAGGATGCCCAGGTAGCTGATAGTTGAGTTTAGTAATACTATCCAGGTAGATAGATATCTATCTATCTACCTACCTATCTAATATATTCTGTATATATCATATATATATTCTATTAGTTCTGTTTCTCTATTGTTTATTTTTATTACGCTCAGATAGTAATGGGGGGCAAGCAAGAAGTTTTGTAATCTGCACTCTGAGAACTAGCAAAAGCTGGAGGTGTAGTTCAGTCTCATCTGAAGCCCAAGAAGGGGGTCAGGGTAGATAATGACATAAGTTCTAGTAGGAGTCCAAAGTCCTGAGAACCAGAGGTGCCAATCTATGATGGCAGAAGTTGGATATTTCAGCTCAAATAAGAAGCAAAATTATCTTTCCTTCATGTTTTTATTTTATTCAGGCCCTCAAGAGATGATGTCCACCTGCATTGATGGGGATAGACTTCTTATCCATCTACCAATTCAAACTAATCTCTTCCAGAAATACCCTCACAGACTCAACCAGAAATAAAATTGCTTTATCAGCTACCTGGGCATCCTATAGCCCAATCATGATGACATAAAATTAACCATCACATGACCTTTTTGTTCCTCAAATAAGTATATGGTGCCTAAACTTTGTCAGTAAATGAATGTTTCTTTTCATAACATAATTATAATATCTTTCACAAAAAAATGATAAAAAAAAATACCACTACCTATAGGCCTGCCCTCTCTCACAGATACAGATTTCTTTTGGAAGCAGAACCCAACCTTTTCTTTTTGGAGAAGAATATCTGGTTTTAATTTTGAGAGTCTGTTAAAAATCTGTTAACATTTTTCACAATGTTGAGTTTAGTAATACTATGCAGCCAATTGGGAAAGAGTATTGTTTTGATGAGGTGAAAGCTCCAGAATCTATCCTGAAGAAGTTACACCTCATCGTTTTGGGACTAATTGTGTCTAGGTGTTTTCCCTGTGAATTTTTTCCATAAAAAATGCCTACTACATGCTAGGCACTATGTTAGGTGCCAGGGATGCCATGGTGAACAAATTAAGAATTGAGAATACTTAGGGACGGTGGAGAGGAAAATGTTTGAGCAGATGTCGCTTAGATTGAAACCATTCAGAACAAAGTGGATGCCCTGGACCTCAGAGTTCAGTGTGGGAAGTGCCCATAGCTGATGTACCTGTATATGACTTTTTTTTTTTTTGTCTCCAACACTTCTCAGTTTGTATAAACAAAGTCATCTTCCATTCCCTTTTCCTTTATGGAGGCATTTGGTTTTTATCTTTGTTTTCTGAGACAGCTGCTTTATTTTACTGATAGATGTTATGTCCTCCTATAGCAAGCCAGCGCTTCTTTCATTTTATGAGGATTATTTTCTTGTACACATTTTCATTTCAACCTGTGTCTTTTTATATAAATGATGAGCTCTTTAAAAATAAACTGAAGTTATCTGTTGGTACAGATCAGGGAGGAACTGCAATGCACAAATCACAGTGTGGTTGTTCCATTTTGTAGGTTTTGTTCTATCCTGATTGCCGTGTTCTCATAAAAAATTGAGCATTACCCAAACAGGCATTTAAGAAGGTCATTTATGTGTTGCTAATTACTCCATTTTCATTGAATTTTAACTGTTTCAAATTATTATGTTATATGTATTTAGAGACAAGGCTCTGCCTTAACAACAATAATGAAAGCATCCTTGCATTGGTGAGAATGGAGTTTTAGATTTGATTACCTTTGAAAACATTCCTGGGTTATAACAGTAGAACTGTATTAATCTATACAACTTAAACATTAGTAGACTAGCAATCATGTTATATATTTATAAGACTAAAGCCTAAAGTGCATGATTTCAGTTTTAATATAAATCAGTGTTTACATGTCTACTTGGATGATTGGGAATTTTTGAAATTTATAATTATCACCTAACAACTGCTAGAAAGATATTATGAGAAAAGAAGGTAAAGGATATTAAACAGAAAATGGAATGCCATATTACAATTACATCTGTAGTCCCTGTTTTATCTGCATTGTGTTATATGCATTATAGGTGAGCTGCTTTTAAAACTTACCTAGGAGGGATACAAATGCGAATCAGTTTTTTACATAAAAGAACTGATTAGAATGAACTTTTCTTAAAGATTTTTCATTATTCATTTTAAATTAAAAACAATGGGAAACTAAACTGCTTAACAAATTTTTCTATTTATGAAGATTAGAAATAAGTGCAATTATAAAACATGAAGTAAGGTATTCAATTACATTGAAGATCAAGAAAATAAATTTTCAGACTATTTATACAGTTATAAATAATTTTCAGATTGTATTTATTTTCTAAAGCATACATTGTATGTTATCTCCATAAATACCTATAAATCCTTTTCTAGACTTTTCCTCACATATACCCATAGATACACTGACACAAAGACCTTTGGGAACAAACATGAAAAAAAATTTATTCAACTTATAGAATGATTATTAAAGTGTTTTTTAAAACACTTCAGGGAATTTTTTGTGGTCCAGCTGACATTTTGGCTATGGTTATTAAGACTTGGAATTACAACAGTAATTTAATTACATTTGATTGAAGGGCTGTGCTTATCTTTGACTGACTAAAATACTGATGGGTTCAACTTGACATTCTTAGTGATCCAAATCAATTACTCCATCTATATTTCCTTGTAGTCATTTCATTAACGGCCTTGAGGAGATACCCCTATTTTCTGAGGATAGACTTAGCTTTTATTCAAATTACTATGTCTCTGCTTAGTGAATTCATTTAGAAAAATCCCACTCCCTTTGTAAAGTGTTTAGGCAGAGGAAAAAGCTGTTCCCATTGTGGCTAGGCCCCCTTCCTTTGCAAGGGCAACACTAGTACTGTTTAAATGTGATGCACTGCAAGTGAGTGCATTGGAGAGGACCTGGCCTGGATAATTGCTCTTTTTTGTCCTAATTCCTCTGGGTCTGAACTTTGGAACACTGGTCTAGAAATCAATATTTAAGTCTCATGTTGAGGAAACATAAATGATTCTGTATTTCCTCCCCATCTTTCTCCCTAGTTTTGAACTAATTAAAAAATAACAGAATATTATGTATATGCTACTCTTTTCGTTGAAGTCGAAGGAGGAATTAGGAGGTTATAATTAGTTAATGATTTCATTTAAGTATTTGTCTATGTGCTTTTCTATGTCTCATCTCTCATTTGAAAGAGGAAGTGTGCCATGTCTGTGTATGTACTTTGCTTGTACATAATTTTCTATCCTTATTTTAATATGCATCTTTCTACTTTGTGGCAGTTGTTGGTGGTTACAGGCCAGGCACCTGAGTTGAATAGCTCTCCTTATTTTTATTTTTTTATTAGTGAATTATAGTTAAACAAAATGGTGAGGTTCATTCTCGCATATTCATAATGTGTATAGCATAATTTGCTCCATTTCGATCCTCAGTACTTCCCCCCTTCCTTCCCTTCATCCATCCTTTCATCCCCTTTCTCTATTCTATTGATCTTCCTTATATTAATTTATTTTAAAATTGATTCATTATAGTTATACATAAAAGTAGATAGAATACATTATGATATGTTTATACATGCACATAGTATAGTTTGATAATTGAATTCCACGATTCCTCCCCTTTCCCATCCCTTTTCCCTCCCTTTTGATTTCCTTCTACTCCAAGGTTCTACCTTCTATTTTCATGTTAATGAAATACCTCTTTTTTTTTTAAATTTCCTTATTTCTCTCTAGCTTCTACATGTGAGAGAAAACATTTGACCTTTGACTTTCTGAGTCTGGCATATTTCACTTAGCAGGATGTTCTTAAGTTCCATTCATTCAGTAGGAAATGACATAATTTCATTGTTCTTTATGGCTGAGTAAAATTCCCTTTTGTATATATGCCACATTTTTTTCATCCATTTCTCTGAGGGACACCTAGGCTAGTTCTGTAACTTGGTTACTGTGGATTATGCTGCTACAAACATTGGTATGCATATGTTGCTATAGTATGCTGATTTTAGTTCATTTGGATAAATACCAAGGAGTGGGATAGTTGTATCATATGGTAGGTTCATTCTTAGTGTTTTGATGAATTTCATACTGCTTTCCAAAGTGGTTGTAGCAATTTGTAGTCTCACCGATGGGAGACTCCTGGCTAAGTGAGAACTTGATTGCTTTCATACCCTTTTCACTATCAGTCAACCAACAGGCTATGGGAGTGAGGGATATTTTGCTTTACTGCAGTTCCTACTTAGATTCATGGAAATTTGAGAAATAACTATTATTGAAAAAAATTGTCTTGGCTGTGTTATATATATTTTTAAGAAGCCTGTACAGAAAGAATAGGGAGTGCTAATGGAAGTATATACGATTAAAATAAATTCAAATTAACATGTTACCAACACAGTCAATCTATATTCTGGAGATTTTTTATGAACATATAAGCAAATATAAATGTTTTTATTTTCCTCCTCCAAAAAGTATAATATCATAACACAATTCTGTGTATTAATGTATTTAAAATGTTTTTATGTATTTCAAAAAACAGTATGCATATATTTGCATTTCAGATAAATTTTTGATTGCTAACAAAAGAATTACCTATGACTCAAAACGAAAAAACAAAAAAACCCAAAGAACAAAAGACATAAATTTTTTTCTTCATGTGCAAATATATAATTTTTAAAGGATTAGTGATTTTGTTGGCATATTAGCAGCTATATAATTTCATTTTTTCCTTCAATAAGCTTATAACCAATTTTTGAAAATGAGATGTATAAGCTTTTAAAAACTAGCACTTGTAGAAATACCTATTATTTTTAAATGTACATAGAAGATATTATTGTTGTGGAGCTCATTATATGACATCATACATTTTTTTAATAGGAAAATACTGTTAGTTTTGTAATAAAGAATTTAAGTATTTTAGAAAATTGCAAAAAAGAAAGTAATAAAATTGATTCCCAATCTTAATACCATCAAGCAACCATCACATCAGGTAAGCATTATACCATTATCTTTCTCTGTATGTGTGCAAATTGAGGCTAGAAAGAGTTTTGAAGTATGTTTTCATGGAATAGGATAATGTGGTATGTGATATTTTAAAAACAGTTTGATCTTAATCTAGTAGTAACAAGTAAAAATGAGGAGAAATGGAGGGGAATTACTGAAACTCAAAATGTTTTTCACCACAAGATTTGTTTCCTAAAACAACCTTTTAAGATTAAAGAATTGTGCAAAATATTAAGAGTTTGGAACCTTTTTAAAGCTACATCTTTAATTGACTATGGTGTTCATTGACTCTGCTTTGAGAGATGGGACTTTTGTAATCTTACATTTCCTTTTACTTCTCTTCCATAATCTCCTGATTTTTGTCAATATTATTATTATTATTAAATACTAAAGTTTTTAGTATTTAAATTTGTTTCTTTAGACATAACCTGCACATTCTTAGTACTATAGTTCAGTGCACATAGGACTCGTGACTTGACATTTCTACATCATTTTATCAGTCCTGAGGTCTTTATTTTCATTCATCCTGTAATAATAGCTTTAAATTGTGATTTGTCTCTAAATAGTAGGTTTTGAAGAAAGGCTTGTGGGTTTTGTGGTCCTCACAGTCTCATAGTTTAGAATGATTGCTGTCTTCATACTTGACTAATGTCATGGCTGCATGTTGGGTCACTACCCTTCCTTTAGAATTCTGCAGACACCACTCTTATGCCTGTGGCATTAAGTGTTATATGTAGAAATTTGGAGCAAATTCAATTAAAAAATATATTTATAGCTGGGTTCAGTGGCCTACACCTGTAATATCAGTAGCTGAGGAGGCTGAGGAAGGATTGCAATTTCAAAGCAGCCTCAACAACTTAGTGAGGCCCTCAGCAATTTAGCAAGACCCTGTCTCAAAATAAATAATTAAAAAAAAAAAGGGCCGAGGATGAGACTCAGTGGTTAACTGCCCCTGAGTTCAATCCCCAGTACCTCCCCCCAAAATATATAATATGTACACATATATATTTATAAGTAATTTTTTTGTGGCCTGGAGAACTGCCTAAACCTTTCTTAACTTAATTTTTGAATTCCAATAATTTAATTAGGATGTGTGTTAATATTTAGCATTCTGCATCAATTTGTTTTCCTCTGAATTCTGATGTGCTTTTTTCCCCCCCTGATGTCTTTTTTGACCTGAAGATTAATTTCTTTTTTCCCATGGAAGTTTATTTTTCTCAGTTTTCTACTTCAAAGATATCAATCAGCCTTATTTTGGATCTTCCTTCTCTGTCTATTTACTTTACTTTCATTGCTTTAATATATTTGAATTTTAAAATATGCTTTCACCATGATTTCATCAAGCCTTCTCTCTGCTAATAATTTCATTATTACCTATGTATATTCTATTTCTTAGAGTTCTGGTTTAGTTTTTATCTTTATTATATTGCTTCCATCCTTCATTTATTTCAGTTTGCAATATTTCTTTCTCTTTCTCTGAAAGCTAATTTTATGTATGTATTTGGCTAGGTTATGGTAGCCCACTGTTTGACCATGCACTAATCAAGATGCTGTTGTAAAGATATTTTCAGATGGAGTTAACATTTAAATCAGTAGACGTTGAGTAAAGCAGATTACCCTCATGCAGACTAATCTGGGTGGGTCTCATCCAATTATTTGAAGGCCTTAAGAGAAAAAACTGAGGTCCTCAGAAAGGAAAGGAGTCTACCTTACAGATCACCTTTCTTATTTAAGGCCACAATATTCTATATATCAATTCCTGCCAGAATTTCCAGCCTTCCCACAAACTTCCTAGTTGCCAATCCCCACAACTGTGTGAACCAGTTCCTTAGAATACCACCTATGTACCCCCACTATAAATGCATAATTAATATACATAGCTATTATACATAGCTAATACACATAATATACATAGCTAAATATATATAGTTTTCTCTGAAAATTCTGACTAATACACTCTTTGACTTCATTCTGTTCTTTAATCACCCAATCTTTTTACCTCTTGTCTTCTTGACCTGGCGGTTGATTTAGGCATTATTGGGAATTTTCTTCTGTTGGTTGTGCATTCTCACTAGGCTGTGTTCTTTGGCAATTTTGCATGCAGTCTTCCTTTCATTTCTCTCCCTTCTCCTTCTGCCCTTTACTCCTCCATCCTTCTTTCCTTCTTCGTGCGGTGTATATACGCACACGCATGCGTACATGTGCCTGTGCATGTGTCTATGCAGCATTGTCCAAACTTGTATTTGTGCAGTGACTCCCTCTAGATTTTGTAAGATACTGGTTGACTTTTTTTTTTTTTTTCAACAAATTACAACTGTTGGCTGTTTATTTCTCCATCTTCCACAGTGGAAGATTGTGGAAGGAGATTTGGGCAGACACCTATGCTGAATTCTATGCAGTGTTAGAATATTGAGGAGCTGTTCTCACTTCTGAGATTCTGTTAAACGTCTCATGGTAGGATTTTCTGAAACTAATTGGAATATGTGTCCTGTTCCTATGAAGGAAACAGCAAAATGGATTTGCCTTATTCCTCACTTTGTGTGTAGCCCTGGGACCTTTTCTTCTGTTACAGGGACTTAGCTTTTCAGCGTCACTGTTCATTTCTCAAACTTTACCTATTTCTTTTCTGTAACTCTCTCCACTTTTCCCCATCAAAACATCAATCAGTTCATTTTCTCCCCAGATACGGGGGTTTTAGAAGAGGACTCAGATTGTGTGACTTACTACTTAAGTTCTGAAGGATAGGGGTAGGGAAGGGGTTAGGTGCCTCCCTATAAAATATTTCTCACTTTACTACTTTACTCTAGGATCTCATCTTTCTCTCTGTATTGGCTGCCACTTTTTGACCTTCAGGGCATTAGATTACTTGGTTGCTGTTGCTGAATTTTTCCTGGGTTTGCTTTTTTTTTTTTCCATTGGACTGTATGTTGGGAGAGAAAATTCTATACAGCAGTTTTATTCCCCCATCTTAGCTCAGAAGTTGCCCCAAATTTTTGTTAGTCAGAAAATATTTCCACTCATTGTACAGAAATGAAAATTTGCAAATAGGAAATTAGGCAGGGCACATTGTCATGTGAGCAAGTACTTAATTACATTAGAGATGCAAATGTTTTTTGAGATTATACTTTTGTAAACAAGATGATCTTGTTATAATGGAGGATTTGTAATAACTGCAATATAAAGGAGTCTCAGAGGAAAAATTAAGAAAATTGAGTATGCAACTATTTATTGCCTGAGTTAGTAGTGTGCACAAAAATGCAATGAATACCAAAGACTGTGTGCAAAATCACATCACAGTGCATTCTATAACAATCTCATTCTCCTCTTTAAACATCAGACTACTTTTCATTTCTTGTAACTGAACTGAGGAAATGTTGTCTCAGATTGACACTCTTCTGAATGTTTTAAATCTCTAACAATCAAAAACACACTTGGCAGAGAACTAATTTCACACCTCAGGCATTAAAACCCAGGGTCTGTATTCATTGTTTACTTTATATAATGTAAAACAGCATGAAGCATGATTTATTATACAATGGATGAATAGGGATTTTAGAAAATAGGGGATCATTTTACATTTACACCTGGTAGATGACACTTCATATATCTGATGTTATTCTAATATATCAAACATGATGATTTTTTTCAATCAACTGAATTTTTGTTCCTAGCACACATTAAAGAATAGTAGACTTATATTGTTTGGTTATATTTTTCTATAATATAACAGTAATTTTGTGACTTGTGATATCAATGTCGGTCCCTAACAAACCCTTTGTTTTAAATATGAAACATATAAAAGTCAGAGATCACCATAAAATCTAGATTAATGAGATTGTAGCATGTTTATAGATAAATACCTGGGCCAATTAAAAACAAGCTTTCAGCAATGTAATGTCTGTTAGTTAGCTTTTTGTTGTTGTGACCCAAACACCTGACATAAACAAAAGAGGAAAAGTTTATTCTGGCTGATGGTTTCAGAAGTTCAGTCCATGGTAGGCTGGATCCATTGCTCTGCCCTGAAGTAAGGTAGAACATGGGAAAGGTGAAAGGGCATGGGAGAAGAAAGCTGTCCACTCACGGCAGCCAGGAAGCTGAGTGTGTGGGAGATGGGGGTCTGAGGAAGGGGCCAGAAAAAAGATAAACCCTTCCCAGACACATCCCCAGTCACCTACTTCCTTCAGTTAAGCTCCACCTCCCAGTAGTTCTATCAATCATCAGTGCTCTCATGATCCAATTACTTCCCTAAAGCCTCACCTCAAAACACATGAGGCATTGGGGGACCTTCCAGATCCAAACCATGATGTAAAGATTCATTTCTTACTATAAAATTGTTGAATCATGAATGGAAAGCACCGGTGGAGACAGAAGGTAGGATGAGAGGAGTAGCCTCTGCTTCTGGTGGCATTTCCAAGATCAGAATGCAGCTCTAAAGGTTCCAGTAGCAGTAGAGGTATCTCCTGTGGTTCAACGGTATCTGCAGTGAGGCTAGGAATGGCTACTGTGCCCAGTGGATTTGGGTGTTTTAGCCAGGGGTGACAGCAGTCTCTGGCAGTGTCAGAAGTCCATGTGCTCTTATTTGCTATTTCTGCCCACAGGCTGGTAGCAGCTTCTGAAGTTCTTATTTTCTGCTTTAACACACTTTACCTAGATCTTTTTGATCCTCCAGCCTTTCATTTACTTTTACAAAGTTTTCTTTTTAAATGATCTGTGCTTAAATTATTTAGCATAATTTGTTTTCCTGATGAACCCTTACTGACTCTGTAGTGTCAGTATCTTTTTGGTATTAGTCTCAACTCTTCCACACTGGGCCTTCTTTAGCACTCTCTTTCCATCCCTGTGGCTGTTGATCTGTCTTGGACTCCAGTGACAAGCATCTGAGGGGCCCTATGGCTTTCTTCATGAGTATGATGTGATAGTTAATATGACTTCACTGAGGATTAGGCATCCTTAGGGCCTGCATGTTTTAATACAACTCATCATTAAAGGGAAAGCAGACAATGCCTAGGAGACTTGTTCTACAAAGAATGATTTTTCTCTATTTACCAGAGTATTTGTGGATTATTCCAATCATAGCACTGGACACAGTGGATTGGAATTGCCTTTATTCTTTTGGGCAACTTTTCAGTCGACCGTAAGGTTCATGAGCAAAGACATTGCATCTATCTTGTTTATTCTTAAGGCACTAGTCCCTAGACAGTACTGAGGACATAGTGACTTCAGGTTAGATATTTCAGTGGGTGAATTAATGCATGCTCTGTGCATGTGTGCATGTGTGTTTAGAAAGCAAGGAGATGTACTGTGAGAGCATTCTTGCGTGCATGGCTACTTTCTGTTTACCAGAACCAGCTGCACCCTGATTTCTGAGAGAAGCCACAGGTGCTGATCATTCCTTGAACTCCCGTGTTCTTGTGGTCTGAGCTTGTTTTGCAGCCTGAGCATTTTCCACACCTGGGTCTGCAGTTCCATGCCTCCCACGCCCCTCGCTGGGTAGGAAAGATATATAAGCCCAGAGTGCTGAAATAAACAAGCCACGAGCTTCGAGCCTCGAGCTTTTTCTTCAGAATCGTTGTGTGTGTTTTTTTCATCCGCGGCTCCCTCGCCGACTCGGTTTCACTTTGGTCTGGCGCAGGTGCTGGCAATGTACTATGGAGTTTGCAACTTTTATACATCTTCTACTCTCACAGTTGACCTCTCAATTCCTCTTCTCATTCTACCAGTTTGTGCTTCATACTGAATATTCAAACTAGCTTTTATCATCTTGGTTTGTGTTTTCTATTTACTTCACTCCTCTCCCTTTTCTTCTCCCTCATTTCCTACTTTAGTTAGAATGATTAAGTTTCATTAATTTCTTTCTAAGAGAGACAGAAATTTGGAAATATAAATTACATTTCCAGTCTTATTGATTACTTCAACACCCAAAATTCTTCCATCTTTGGCACACAAATTAGTTATATTCAATTTGCTAACAGTTTGCTGAGGAACTCTCTAGATTTTAAATTTCTGGAGATATTCACATGCTTAAAGCTTTCATTATGAGAAATTAAAAAATGTGTTTTTTGAAACCAGTATAATAAACCCTTTCGTGCTTTTTTCTAGCTTTTTTCTAGCTTTAATGATTACCATTATAACAAAGCCATCAATGTTTTATATGTTAATACTTTCCATTTTATATAATTTAATTTGTAGCCATTTCAGTATTTGTTTATAAATGGTTAAGACTTAAAATATAATCACTATACTGTTACCACTCTTAAAAATTTACTTAATTTCATCAAATATTCAGTGTTTAAATATCCCTAATGTTTTTTTTTTTTTTGCAATTTCTTTGTTCAAATCAGTATCTAAATTAGGTCTATAAATGGCAATCAATTAAAGTCTCTTATCTGAAATCCATTTTAATTTCTCTCCTTTCTATTTTATTTTTCTATTTCAATTTATTCTGAAAACTTTCCTACAGTATGGCTTTTGCTGACTGCATTTCTATGATTTTCTTTAACTCATTTCTTTCTCCTTTTTAAAGATAAATTGGTAGTTAGATTTAGAGGCTTAATCTGATTCAATTTGTCCTTTCCTTGCAAGAAAATTTTATTAGAATACTTCATAGAGGGCACATGATGCCTGGTTATTTTTCTTCTGTTTATATTAGCGGCTACTGATGGTCATGGCTTGGATATGTTACTTTATTAGGAGTTGCACAATGATGCCATTTTAAAATTTTGTTTTAAATTTATCACCTGGAATAGCTCTCAAGACAAACTTTCCCTACATGATTATTTAATAATCCCCAAATACCTGACTCTTACAAAGTAGTCAGGATTTATTCATTTTCAAAATAGTGAATTTGTGTTCTAACATTTTTCCAAAGTAAATGATTTTTTTAATGTGTCATTACATACTCATGAATTTTGGCATGTTTGATTTTTCAGTCAGTCGCAGTTGTTATTCTTGATACTCAAATAGGCCCACCTTTGGCTAGAGAGAACTTCTAATTGGCTCTTGGATCTTTTGTATCTGCCTCAGTAGTCTGATAAATTTTTTGGTTTCTGTTTTGACAGGATGTTCTAGGATCATCTTGTGCAATTCTTGCTTCATTCCTACTTCACAAGACTTCTTAAATCTGGTTCTTTTTTGGGAAAAATGAAATTTACAAAGCATTACCTATCTATTAGTCCTGTTATACCCTTTTCAGTGCCAAGAGTTGAGCTCTGTGTTAAAAATAAAGTTGAAATACATAATTCACATTGACTATTTTAATTCAAATTCAGGAACAGAGATTTTATTTAAACTCTTCAATTTTACATTTGATTCTCTACATTGGCAAAATTTCTGGTTCTCACAGAAAAACAACATGATTACTCATTTACTTTATTTCACAATACACTCAGAATAGCAATACCAACAATACCTCTAATGACATCATTACTGAGAAAAATTTAAGATTTTGTTGTTTTGTATTTCAGCTCTTTTTTGTATATTTGCAGCTCTTAGTGTATATTCTGCTAGACATATAGGACTAAATTATTGTATTTTAAAATCACTTGAAATAACGTCAATGTGTGTTTATGTTGCTAATCTGTGACATTATTTTTGCTTTTGCTTTCTTAGTAATTGCTTTTTAAAATTTTTGTTTTATGGTTATGCAAAATATTTCTATGGTCTATGTCAAATACACGACGTAAAATATATTCTAGCTTTAATTTTGTCCTCTCTTGTTCCCTCCCTTCCCCTATAGGTATACTTTTTCTTTTGTTTTTAAAAACTTTTTGTTTTATTTTTCCATTTGAAAGAAAGTGTATGCACATATATATTTTTCTTCTTAGTTATTCTACACATGGTAGCATATTAGAGGTCATTCTACATATATCATGGTACATATATAGAGGTCATTCCATACATTCCGTATATGGAGCTGTTTTTCATTCATTTCTATATTTGTTCTATTCTTCATTGTGCAAATGTACCATAGTTTTTTTTCTCTTTCCACATTTTTTATTGGTGTTATATTTGTACATAATGATGGGATTTTTTTGTTACATATTCATACATGCACACATAAATGTATCTTAGATTTTTGTATTGGTCCTACATTAATGAAGACTTAGTTGTTTTCAGTCTGTAGATATCAGACAATTCTGCAACAAAGAGCTTTATTCCTACTTTCTCGAATTTTCACCAGTTTATATCTGGAATAGATCCTTTAGAGTAGTCTCTTTGTGAAAAGGTTAAATGTATGTATGCTAGGTATTGCAAAGTAAAGATTGTACCATTTTTGCATCCCCACCAGCAATATGTGTGTGTTTTTCCTATGTCTTCATCAACAGTATGTCACCAAACTTTTTGATTTTTCACCACCTGAAGGTGAGAAATGTTGCAATTTTAATTTGCCTTTTTCTGTATAAGTTTATTGAGTTATAATTTACAAATATTAAAGTGTGGAAAGGTTAGGTGTACAGTTAAATGAGTTTAGGCAAATGTACATGCCTATGTAACCACCATCCCACTTTAAGATGTGGTAATTTCCATCACCTTCCTCATGTTGGCTTCTGACAGTAAATTAGCCTCCATCTTTTTTTTTTTTTAATAGAGAATGCATTGCCTTTTGACACCACAAAATATTCCAAGATATTCTAGTAGTTTTCCTGTCCTTGCTATGAAATCAACCACTTCTCCAAATTGCCCTTTTATTAGAGAATGGTGTTTAGAAATCAAAACACCATTGGTCATAGCTACTGGAGTATAAGTAGTTATGAGTATGGTTGCCAAATAAAATATAAGAATCTCACTTAGACTTGAGTCTCAACTCATCAAGTAGTATGTAAAACATACTTTTACTAAAATATTATTTGCGTTTATTTTGAAGTTCAGATTTAACTGTATATTGTATTTTTATCTGCTAAGCCTAGCAATTCTACTTCTAGGCTTTCTTACCAGAAAGAATTATAAAATATATAAGTATATTAATGCATGTCTATCAATCATCTGTCTGAAATATCATGAGTTTATATGGACATGTTTGAATCCAATCAAAAACAATAAGGTTTATTTTGGTCTTCTCTCTTGATGTACTTGTAGTCTTTTTTTCCCCAACAGTGAGAAATTTGACTCTCCCTATCTATAAAATATTTAAATATTTTTTCAATTCTAGGATGTACAGAATGACTAAATCATATTCTTATGAAAAACACCGTTTAAACTAGGTTGCTGAGTTCATGTAGAGTTTTCTTTTTGTCATTAGCTATATAGTATCCTGTAAAAATGCCATTTTTCAAAGTTATTTAGGTGAATTCTTTTCTTTCTTACCTTTTTCCGTGTAGTTATGCAAGCCCTTTCTAATAGGGTTAGGATTACTTGTTAACACTGTATTCCTTTTTGGATTCTTGTCACCCACCACCATATCTGATTGGTTTTGCTTGTTTATTTTCTGAAGTATGTAAAGCATGGCTGTTTTAAGAGTCTGAGCCACACAAAAAGATATACTCAGGCATGTGTCACATCATCTTCTTCCCTGCTTCTCTAATTCCATTCCTTCCTTTCCCTACTGTGACCACCAAACTCCATGAGTAATCAAGTTTTTAAGTTTCAGGTTTATCCTTTCTATATTTATTTTACATAGATGAATAGATACATGTGCATTTTCTTATACCCCCCCATTTTATGTAAAGCATGTTAGACTATAGACTTTTAGATTTCATTTTGTACTTTGCTTTTTATCCTGGGTAGCATTGCATATCATTCTTTTTCTGCACTGCATAATTCTCCTAGTTGCCTAGCCTGGCCTGAAACTTGTAATCCTATTGCCTCAGTCTCCACCAGTAGCTGGGATTGTGGGCATGTGCCTCTGGGTCCAGTAATCATTACTTTTTTTTTTAATGTTACTTTCACTATTGTATCTATTCTGTACTTCTAGATGTGTCTTAGGCAAATAATGGTAACTTTTTCAATCTGTCTGTCTTAGCTAAGGATTCTTTTTCATCTTTCACTTCTTTCTAAACACTGTGTACTTTCTCGAATTAATTCCTTAAAACTACCTTCTACTTAAATTTTCTTTTTTATTGTTACATCTATATTAATCTTGACAATTGTTTTATTTCACAAGTCCTAAAATAGTCTACTAATCTTTTCTATTTCTCCACAGTGTTCTGTTATTTCTTTATTGTTTCATTTATTTTATCTTAAAAACATTAATGTTGTTTAGTATTTTAAATTTTTTCTTGTCATTTTAAATTTTCAAGATCATATTTTGATGAATGTTATTTCTTTATCCTTTCTTAAATATAATTATATTAAAATCATTTAACAGAGGCAGAGAGTAAATTTATCTCTCTGTTTTTGAATTTTAGTTGACTTCCTTTTAGTGTAATTTTTCTTCATGTACTTTGAAATTTTAGTTTGCAGGCTTATTCTGAAAGGTAATTTTTAATTTTTTTTTCCCTGTATCTACCTCATTTTTTCTAGCTCTTTTGGAGGGAAGGCTTAAGCAGGAACAGATTTTATTTTGTCAGTTTTGAGGGACTATCCTTTGCTGATAGTACTGTCACAGCTCTAGTCACTGAGTTAGTAGTGATGTTTGTAACACTTTTTTTTCCCCTTATATTAATTCCTTGTGTGCTAATTTAGTATTATGTACTGAGAGACTGGCATGCATTATTAGAGAATACTGTTATTCCATGTGTTAATTAGCAACTTTATTTATACTTGATATTTCTCAAATCTGTTCACCTTCCTTTCTTCTCCTCCTTCATCCTATCTCTATTAGCAAAACCCCCTCAGCTCCTCTTTACATCTTAACTCTGTCCTTGGTCATCAATGAAACAATCAGACAAAACAAACATTGAATATTGGTGAGGTAGGAGGAGATTATCTAAATTATAGACAAGCTGGAGATAAATCAGAATTGCTGCAAAACTTGAGCATAGAAGCCGTCCAAATGTGGGTCCCAATGCATTTCTCAGGACAGTTACACTTAGGAGGAATGTATTGAAGTTCTGACTCTGTCTACAGTGACAGAGATGGCAGTTCTGAACATAGCTTCAGATGGAGGGAACTGAATCAAAAAGGCCATACAACTAGAGGCTGCCAGAGGGGTGAAGAGTTCATTGAGGCTATGTAAGGCTGACTCATATTTTGATATCACCATGAAAAACATAGATATTCAATACATGGTAGAGAAGAAAAACTTGCTGAGCAACTTGTCCTTTTTTTGAATATACTTAGTTATCGATGAACCTTTATTTAATTTATTTCTATGTGGTGGTGGGAATCAAATCCAGTGCCTCTCACATGCCAGGCAAGTGCTCTACCACTGAGCCAGAACTCCAGCCCCTTCTTTTTTCTTTCCTTTTTTTTTTTTTTTTTTACTGAAAGCAGTTGTAGTAAAAATGTAAATTGAGCAAATGTACATTCTTTTAGAAAATGAGTTTTTTAAACTTCCACAGTCCTCAAGTGGAAGATACAAATGATCGTCTAACAAAGCAAAGCTTTCTTTGCAAGACTAATTCTTATTCTAGTTTAAAGATTTTTCCAACAACTAGGATATGAACATGGGAGCACTGACATATCAGTGTTTCAGTCCTGGGATCTTCATCTATCCATTCTGAAATTAGAGACGATGACATGGAATATGACTTGCTTTCCTTGGATCACTATCAAATAAGGAAGTGCAATCCACACAAAAAAGCCCCAAGCTTTTCAAACTGAACTCTCCAAAGTTATCAGTATTTTTATCAAGTAAAAAATATAAAATTCTTTGAAGATAGAAGAATCAGAAGTATTCAGGAGTAGCTTATAACTATCTTTTTATCATTTATTTTTTCTGGTCATGTTTGAATCTTGAACTTTTACAGTAGCTGGAATAATTTTTCCAGAAACATCTATGATTAACGATGCCACTGGAGACATACTATGCTTTCTAAACTAAAGATATTTTTTTCTCAATTTTATATAATTCAATTTTATTCACTTTATTGAAGCATTTTATTTTTTAAAAATGTTTTATTAGCTTATGTGTCAATGATTTTTATTAGAATGAGAATATATAGGAGTTTATACTTAACAAACTTACATTTTAATTTATATTTTACAAAATATGTATAGTTGTACATATTTATATTAATTTATATTTAATATATGATAATATATACAAATATATAGATATGTATGAAAATATAAAAATATATAGATACATATATACAAATATAAAAATATAAAAAAATACATATTTGTGTATATATATAAACACACACATATAATATATATTTTTTATGTTGGTATTAAACCCAGGGGTTCTCTACCACTGAGTTATGTCCCAGCCTTTTTATTTTTTATTTTGAGAAAGTCTTTTACCCAAAATGGCCTTGAAATTGTGATCATCCTCCCTCAGCCTCCCTAGTTACTGGGATTACTTATAATGTGTGCTCTTGTGCCCAGCTAAAAAATTATATTTTAAAATGAGTTAAGATTTTTACACTCATTTAAAAATTTTAATAAATTGTGGACAAAAAGACCCAGTACTGATACTTGTATTTTGATATTTTATGAAAGAATATGGTGTTGACATTGTGTTACTCCAATCAGGAGGGTTATCTCTTCTCCTTTATTTTATGGCAAGTACACAGAAACTTCATTCAGGTGATGTCCCTGAATTTCTGGATCCATCTTTCATTGATGAGAGTCAATTGCCAAAGATTAAAGAGATTATTGTAAGTTGTTAGTAAACACAGCAATACTAAAAATTGTTCTATGAACTTTTGAATATATTAAAAACAAAGATAATAAGTCTTCAAGATACCACTTCTTACTTCACTCTAATTACTATTATCTGTGTTCTCAGATTACTAATGTCTACTGTGTCTTCTATATGGTGGAAATGACACTGTGCATCTTCCCCAACATTCTGTCCAGGTCATTTTGTTGATAGTTTGCATTGGTGTTGGTGGAAGTATTTTCCCACAGAAATTAGCAAACCCTATAAATCAGGACTTCACTTATTGTTTGTTGATTATCTAGACTTAAGATGATAATAAAGAAAATACCAATATGGCAGATTAAACTTAAAAGTGTGCTTTTTTATGGTCATTGAATAGTAATAGCACAAAACATTAGGAAATATTCTTCCAGTATTCAAAACTATTTTCAAAGAAGTCTTTAACATCAATGATGAATAAATGAACATCTATAATATATCTTCATCATTTTATCCTATTTATTAGTGTTAAAGGAAATGCCAACCAGGATCAATATTGTTATACTAGTTTGTCAGTTTTAACTATAGGGATAGAAGAGTTCAACAAAAATCAATGAAAGTGTTCTGTGAGAATCAATTGGCTATATGGAATTTACAAAAAGGAGTACTGTATGTTTTATTTATAAATTTCTGTACATTCTTGATGTGAATTAAGTTTATAATGAACTTATGAGTATGTATATGCTTGCTCTCATTGCCCTTCAGGTAAGATGGTTTTTAAACATTCCTCAGCACATACTACTGACAGAAGGTCTGGGATATTCCAGGATTTTGTGGCACCAAGGAGCCCTCCTTCAATGTCTGTTTCTACAGAATGTGCCTTGGATATTCCCGGGAACCTTTAGTCTCTGCTAACCTGGGATGGGGTTTGGGGGAGAAGGGTGTGAAACTCACAGCTGTTGCTTTTTGAGGGTCTTTGATGCAAATGAGCGCTAGTTACTACTGTTTTTCTGTTCCATTTATGTACATAATGATGCTTATTTTGATTTTGTGTGTGGCTATGTCTTTAAAAATTTTTTTAAATACAATTTTTTAAATGATAGTTAAGGATTTAAAGAAAACCAGGGAGTTCCAACATGAACTCATTGTGCATTTTGCCCTTGAAGACCTCTTAGAATATGGGAGTGCACAACAGCAAGGGCGAGGGAATGATGACATAGTGATTCTCTGCCTGTGGGATTCTCAGTCACTCCTTAACATCAGAATCAGTGTCTGCAAACCCTTACACTCATTTGTCTCCTTGTCTACCAGAATGAATTGATTTGTTTTTTGCTTTTACATAATTCATTCTTTCATTCAGCAAATAGTGTTTTTAGTATGTTCTCAATGTGCTAGACACTGGTCCCACAATGGTGAATACAACCATTCTTGGTCCTTATAGAACTTAGGCTTTAGCGGAGAGCCAAGAATTTATTTTTTTAAGTTGTTGATGGACCTTTATTTAATTTATTTACTTATATGTAGTGCTGAGAATCGAACCCAGTGCCTCACACATGCTAGGCAAGCACTCTACCACTGAGCCACAACCCCAGCCCTGTGAGCCAAGTATTAAGTAACCACATAAAATTGAAAACTGTGCTAAGAGTTATGAATAAAAGTACAGGGAACTTTGAGTGATTATAACAAGAAGACAGGATGTAGTCTAAAGTTCCAGCAGACTTCACTGAAGTTCTGATATTTGAACAAAAATTTAAAAGCTGAGTAGAAATTAATGATCTCTCAGGGAAAACAATGGGCAATGAGGACAGGAAAGAAAGCTAGTATATTTGGGATGTAAGCACTAGGGCAAAAGATGGCCAAAAATCAGAGTGGAAAGACATGCAGGGGTCAGAGCACTTAAACGTTGAAGTATTGAAAAGTTTGAGCAGTTAAATGGTATGATTTGATATGATTTTTAAAACCCATTTTTTCTGTCATCCCAGATGTGTAACACTTATAAAAACAAATTGAGTAATAAATATACCATTTATGATAACTTTGAAATAATTATTATGTTTAATTAAAAACTTGAGACTTAATGGGTTGCTTTGTCAACAGTGGTTTGGAAGGAAGCCAAAATGTAGGTCATTTATTAGGAGGCTATTAATTTAGCAGTCCAGTGAGAGATCATGGAAGCTTGGACTTGGGAGATGCTGATCATGCTGGAGAGAAGTGAATAATTACAGAATATGTAAGAGGCAAGATTGATAGGACTTGGTGATGTGTTGGATATTGAGTGTAAGTTTCAATTTTATTGCTTTCTTTCCTAAACAACTGGAGGATGGTGCCAATCACAGAGAAAATTGACATAGGACCCATTGTGAGGTCTAGTTGTGGGCATTCTAAGTTTGAAGTAACTTTGAGATCTCAGAGCAGAGATATTGATTGGCAATTATATGCACATCAATGTTTATACTTTTATGTGGTGGTATTATTATTTGCACCCTGGATTTAATGTTGGGGCACTTAACCACTGAGCATATCCACAGCCTTTTTAATTTTTTCATATTTAATTTATTCTATTTAGGCTTACATGATAACAGTGCAATTTGATTCATTGTACACAGAGGATAACATTTCATTTCTCTGGTTTAGTGATATAGAATCACAACATACATGTAGTCATACATAAAGTTAGGGCTAATTTTTTAAAATTTTGAGACAGGGTCTCCTTAAGTTACTGAGACTGGCTTTGAACTTGTGATCCTCCTGGCTCAGCCTCCTGAGCCACTGGGATTATAGGCATGTGCCACTGCACTAGATGATGACTGCAATTAAGCAGAAAGGAGTTTACTGAAAAGATTTTGGGTATATCTCTCAGGTTTAAGGAAAAGCTGGTGCACTAGGCATGAGAAACTATTTTGAGGAACAAAGCCCCAAATTGTGCCTCAAAACTGGTCTGTGGAGGCAGCTGTGGCAGAATACCAGGTGTCACATGTGGTGCTGCGTCTTTAGTGCCAATGCTCCGCTTTACAACAATTGTGATCCCATGTTGTTTGTGTCTGCCGAGGTCTTACAGTCTCCATCATGAAGCCAGCAGCTAGCATGAATGAGAGTCACCATTGGTGTTACCGATTGCCAGAGCTTGAGCTTTTCTCTAGCTGCCAGAATGACTGTGTGTCTGAGGGCTAATACTTTCAGTTTCTGTGAGAGAAGAAGCTTTTGCCCTTTTGCCAAGATAATAAAGGGAAAACTCCTTGCTCTCCCAAAAAGGAAATGAGCTCAGACACCAGAGAGCTAAAACAAGTGTCAGATTTCCACTTACGTATGTTTTTCATCTTTGTATACTTAGCACCTCATGTAATGGGAGCACCTAAGAAATAACAAATAACTGATCTTGAATTGAATTTTAAAATTTTTTTAATAATGAGAGTAATTCAGATTGAAAAATTCCCTTCATTTTGGTCATGTAGACCATCTATTACTAGATTATTATGTATCACTTTAATTTTGTAAACTAACTTCAGTGTGAAATTCTATAATTTGTTCTTTAGAAAATAAGATTTTTTTTTCAAAACAATAAAGGCCTTATATTTCTTATTTGGGAGATGTAGGGTACATTTCAGTGCCTAAAATGTTTTAGATATTTCATTTAAGGAAAACATTTTTTTCCATTTCTCCTTACCAACCTGTGCCTTTTAATGCTAAGCAAATAAATAACATTTGACATTTCTTATTGTTCCATGACACATTTTTGTCCTAGAACTTATTTCACATTCCATCAGTCCCATTCAGATTGATGGAGTGTAATCATTTAACATTTCTTTTGCCTTCTTCCTTTTTAATATTTTGGACCTTTTAAATTTTATTTTTCCTTCACAAATTTGAATGAAAACATTGAAAATCCTACGTTGTTTTTGTAAATTATAAAAAACAAATAAAATAACCAAGATTCCAAGTGAATCTTGTTTAATGATGGTGATAATTAATGAGGAAAAAAAATTCTTATTAAATTGAGATGAGTAATCTTACTATATCAAACCTCTATACTATATCAAATCTTGCTATATCAAATCAAATTTGATATCAAATTTGATATCTTACTATATCAAATCTTTCATATTAAACCTCTTAAGTTTGATATGAAAAGAAAGCTTTTCACTTTTTTCTCTAATTTTTCAATATTCTCTGATAGTAGTCTCTTAACATTTTTTTCTTTTTTCCCCCTTAGAGGCAGGGGCTTGGACTCAGGGCCTCACAAACACTAGGCATATGCTTTACCACTGAGCTACAGCTCCCCTTCCCCCATATTTTCTTTGTGATAACAAGAACTGTTAGAAAAATAATGCTGTGTTGTAATGTAATACCTGTCCATTTAATTCAAGCTCTTGTGGTGGCTTGTTCTATGTTAGTCATTTGAGGAGCCATATGTATTAGAATACTCCTTCCTGTGGAGTTTTAGGAGAGCATTGGCTCAAAAGGGCCCTTAAGTAAGATTTAGAAGGCACAAGTGAAGCAGTAACGATCTCTCTAGAAGGCTGGCATGATTAGATGTGTCTATAGACAGATGCAGAGATGCCAGCAGCCAGCTGGTCCTTTCTCTATATGCAGCCTTTCTTCCTGACTGAAAACCCAGATGAGTCTCAGCAGCTTTAAGCTCAACTCCACACTCTACATGGACTCACTGAAATGGTAGTTGCATTTCTACTGACTTCTCATGAACCTTCCTTCTATAGTCCATTTCAGTGGCTGGATATTCTTGGCTTTTAGACTGGTTTGGCCGGTTATTCTTACCAATCATCCAGTTTTCCCTTCTGGACCTCCATCTGCCCAGCCCTTTCCCTAAATGTCTAAGTCCTGACTCCTGTAATAAGTCCCTAGCCCATAACTCACAGTGGGTCAGTTTCCTGGTTAAACCCTGACAGATTCAATTTTTCATGCTGAAACTTATTCTGATACCATTTCCTTTGCCATTTGTTGTTTGTCATGAATTACTATTTCTTAAATTTGATTTCTCTTGGCCTACTACATACATTGGATTTCCATTGTTAGCAAGAAGTCTAAATATTTTTAGTTATTCAATGTTTTCATTCTAGTGTATTCTGAGCATAACCCAAATCATAATCATACCTTGACCATTATTTTTAAAGCTGATTATGTGAAAGACATTGAACAAAGTCATGTGGGGATGTGCTGTGTGGGGATGTAGGTTGTATGTAATCAGATAAACTGCAGAGTATATTATAATTGATAATCATTAGTCTGTCTATACGTGTGAATTTTCTACATCTTGTTCTTAAAGTAATAGAAAAAGTGCTTCAACAAAAAAACACCAGTTTGGTACATCCTCCACCATTTCAAGTTGGAAGAGATATTCATTAATTTAGAAATAAAAAGTTCAAGTAATCAAAAATAAGATAAGCATATATAAATAGTAAAGCAATAAAAAATTGGAACCCTTCTAAATATCTGGTAATGGTCAAATGTGTCGGTTTTGTTAAATATTCTTCATGGATAGTTATGCAGCCATTAAAATTTTTATGAAGACTTTATAATATTGGAAATGTTTAAATATTGAAGGGAAGCTAAGATATAGAATGCTGAATATAAGATACATTAAAAACTGGTGCGATATACTTGAAAATATCAATAGTAGTGGAACAACAATTGAATTTTTTTGTTTTGTTTTCAGTGTTTTCTTAATTTTGTTACCTTAAAAAAACTAAGTTTTGTTTGAGAAGCTGTGAACTGCTATTGAGTATGATCCTCTGCTGTGTATTCATAAGTGTGAATTCCACAGTAAAATGAAGAAGCTAAAAAATTATATTTTATTTTGCTGGTAAAGTGAAAAAGGTATATGAGTAAACAATTATTAAATGGTTGACATAGATTTTTATCCCTTTCCCCTTTTTTTCCACAATTATTGCTAGGTGTAAAAGTTCTGGCACTAGTACAGCATTTCATTTTCTGTACAAGAGTGCATGCAATATTTATATATTATATACCATTACTTTGAAATCAACGTATGATAAAGGGAGCCAGAACTACTTTACAGTGCCGCTTCTTTTTGTTTAAAGAGGCATCCTTTCATTGGAGTATAGTAATGGCTGTAGTACTTTAGCAAATAGCTATAAAACATGGAAACGTCCTCTTTTGTGTTAATCCATCAGGAAGCTTTCAGGGATTCTTCTTGTCTAAAATATTCATAGGCAGCAAAATGTCCTGAATGCCCTACAGAATTTGTGCAGAGCCAGGCCGATGATTGATAGTGAAGTTCTGTTCTGAGTCACTCACAGTATGTAATTCTATTTGTCTTGCCAAATACGGGAGAGCTGGCAACTCATAAAAGGTAAAGGTAACAGGCACCATATTTTCTTAAATTTAAAAAAGAACTTTGTGTCAGTTCACTGTAGTCCACTGAATATTACAAATTTTTATTAAATAAAATAAAAGGCAGGCGAATGAGCTATTCCTTGTAGAGTAGTATAAAATTTTATTAAGTCATTTATTATATTGCATATTTCTCTTTGGCATATATTTGTGTGGACATAACTTAAGTAAATGGTGTATGTACACATGTTATCTAATTAAAAAACAGGTGCCTAGCACAGGAAAGGTATACAGTAGACACTCAATATATTCTTTAGTGAATAAAAGTTTTCATGTTCCAGTATTTTTGACATTAGTGGTTTTACGATATCATTCAGTTTTCCATTAAATTGCTGTTAAAACTAAAATTCTGTTCAGGTTTATCTCATAAAGTCAGGTAATGTGATAGATGGGCAGTAGATGATATTGCAACTGCCAGCTGGATTTAGCACTTTGAAGCTCTGTAACTTCCTGAGGGCATGATTCTGTCATTTGCACTTGTGCACAAGTCCCTGAGTTTTGGCTGAGTCAGGACCTTCAGATCAAGTCAGGAGGACTTGCTTTTGGTTCACGTACTTCAGTGTATAAACTCTCATTGTTCATGACAGATGCTATGCTGCTGTGTATCTGAAATGAATTCAATGTGCAGGTAAGATAGAGTAAATTAATTAAAGTAGTTATATTTTATTCCATAGTGAAAGTTTCCTAGAAATACAGAAATGCAGCACTATTGTGAAGAGACTAAATCTGTTGAAGCAGTTGGGAACCGCCACCTATGAGGAGGAGATAGTGAACCAATAGTTGATTGGGTATACTTAATTTGGTAGACTGTAATCAGTTAAAGAGTAAGCACCATATTTCAATATTATTCAACTTCACAGATATTGCTTTGCCTATAGTAGAAAACCAATGAATGTTGCATTTAGGAAAAATCCAGAGAAGTCTTAGGAGACATGTAGGAATTATTTAGGCAGGAAATATCAACTGATGGTTTTTGTGGGAGTTTTCCTAGACCTTGGAATTTGAGTATCACGTTGACCACTTTGCTTTATATTTTTCCTTGAGCTCTCTTCTTACAATATTTTCATGCTTTAACATATTCCTTAGTATCTTTATTCCTTAAAAATATGATTACCTTCCAATCTTTGATGCAGACAATAAATTTGCCACAGGCAAAGGAAAATCTTTGCTGACACAGGTAACCAAAAATGTACACACAGCCGGGCACAGTGGCGCAAGTCTGTAATTCCAGCACTTAGGGAGGCTGAGACAGGAGAATCACGAGTTCAAAGCCAGCCTCAGCAATGGCGAGGCGCTAAGCAACTCAGACCCTGTCTCTACATAAAACACAAAATAGGACTGGGGATGTGGCTCAGTGGTTGAGTGCCCCTGAGTTCAATCTCTAGTACAAAACAAAACAAAACAAAACAAAACAAAACAAAAACACATGTCTGACATATCCTGAAATCATCTTCTTGATGATTGCAATTTATTGAGAATGTTTATACCCTTTCTAAGGAGGTGGTGAAAAGTTGCTTTAAAAGTGATATGAAAACAAAATAGAATTTTTGGTTTTCTTAGTCTATTTAGTTAAAAAAAAAAACCATGTAGATGAGCAACAAGAGGTTGGTCTACTTTAAAAAATTTTCCACCTTTCTTCCCAACTTTATTTAGAATTTGTGATGTTAGGCTAACTTTATGACTTTTAAAAAGCATTATGCCAATTTTTTTTGCTGTTCTTTGGATTACATTTATGATTACAACTGTTGCCATATATATTATGGCAATATTTTCAGCTGGTTTCATATTTTCTTTAAGTCTGACCTGATATTCTCTAGTTCCTTTTTTCTGAATATTGATTTTCTGAATATTGAAGAGGAATTTCCACAGTTAGATATAAAAAGCTGCAGATTCAATTTTCTGAATATTGAAGAGGAATCGATTTTCTGAATATTGATTATCTGAATATTGAAGAGGAATATAAAAAGCAGCAGATTCAAAATATAAGTGATACCATACCATATTTATCCTTCTGTATTTGGCTTATTTCAATTTAGCTTTATGTCCTCCAATTTCACCTGCACAATTGTAAATGGCTGGATTTCCCCTTCTTTTAAGGCTAATATGCTGTTGTATATTTAAATTTTTTATCTATTGATAGGTCCATGGATACTTATGTTTCCACATTGTGGATGTTATGAACAGTGTCACAAAGAGACTGAGAGTAGAACAGCAGTTGCCAAGGGCTAAAGGGTGGGAAAAATGTGGAGATGCTGATCAAAGTCTACAAACCTTCAGTTATAAGGTGAATAAGTTCTGAGGACCTAATGTATAGCATGGTGTTTATAGTTAACAATATATTGTATACTTAAAATTTGCTAAGAAAATTGATCTTAAATATACATATACACACATACATACATGAAGTGGGAATTTTGTGAGGACAGATATACTAATTAGCTTGATTATGGGAATCATTTCACAAGGTATACTTATATCAAAACACCACATTGTATGCCTAACCATATACAATTTTTAAATTTGTAAATCATACCTCAGTAAAACTGGAAAAGCCAAAAGCATAAGATCAAGAAGTTTGAGAGTTCATTAATTTATTAAAAAATATTTATTGAACTTCTACTGTGTGTCAGATGTTCTTTTGGGCCTGGGACACATCAACAGATAAGTGATCGTCTCTCTTCTTGGGCTTACATGTTAGTGGACAAAGCAGATAATGACTGTTCATTCTGGTAAATGCTTTAGTGGAAATAGAGTGGGCTCTGATTGATGGTAAAGGGCAAGGCAAGGGGATACTGTGCATGTGTGAAGTACTTTAGATAAGGGGTCAAGGAAAGTGTTTTTGCTATAGTGACATTCAGCTGAGCCCTAATGATGAGATGGAGGCATGATGAGATGCATGCAAATGGCCAGAGGAAGACTGTTTCCAGGACAAGTAAGTACAGAGGCCTTGAGGCCTACAGAGCTTACTATAAAAGAATAGAAAGAAGATTGGATAAAGCCCAGTGAGCAAGGAGGAGAGTTGTATGAGAGAGGTTGAATAGAAAGGTGGCAGCCAGATGGAGACGGGCTTAGTGGCTATGTGAAAAAGTTTAAATTTTATTCTAAGAGTTGTGTAAAGTTATTGAAGGGCTTTACACATGGGAAGAATATGTTCTGTTTTAAATTTCATGAAAATCATCCTGTAATGTATAGATTGTATATTTAAGGAGTTTTAGGGAAACACAAATGGCAAGATAGGTGGCAAATTAGGAGGCTACTGCCATAAGCCAAGAAGGGGATAGCATTTGCTGAGAATGAAGTGCTAGCCATAGGGAGTAGTGGAATGATTCATGATATTTGGGAGGTAGAACTGACAGGTCTTGTTGGTGGATTTGTAGTGATGGGAACTGTGACTAAAGATGCTGTAAAATTGTATAGTATTGCATTTCTATACATCAGCAATAAATCCTCTGAAAGAGAAATTAGAAAAACTACTCCATTCGCAATAGCCTCCAAAAAAATAAAATACTTGGGAATCAACTTAACGAGAGAAGTGAAAGACCTCTACAATGAGAATTACAAGACAC
>CM053407.1:36969880-36998291 GCA_028644305.1 Xerus rutilus
TTAGAAAAATTATGATTGTAACAATTTTTTTCTATTTGCCTCAACAAATGTTTTCAGTGAATAGTGTGTACAGCTTCTGATAATTTGTTTTTTTTCTGTTATGTTTGCCAACATGTATTAAAATGCAACTTATGGGAAAAAAAAATAATTAAAAAAAAAAAATTGTATAGTATTGAAATATGTGCTGATTGGTGTAGATTTAATTTGACAATATGGAAGAAAATTTTCTCTCAATGTTTGACCACCTACTCCTAAGTGAACATGAACTTATTTGCTGAGTTCTATTTGGTGAGAAAAATTAAAGGAAAGCACTAAACTTTGAGGTTTAGGAACCAGACCACACAAGTTGAATCCCTATTTCATCCAGTGTTAGCTCTGTGACCTTGGGAAATTCCTCAATTTCCTTATTTGGAAAATCATGGTAATTGCAACTACTCAGAATGTTGCGACTAAAATGAAGCCATTCACCTGAAGTGTTTGGTATATCATGGCACAGGATAAATTCAATTTCAACTATTAATTTTTAATAAAGTGAGGATTTCAAATCACCAGTCTAGATATTGGAAAAACAAAATTTTTCATTTCACATGTGGATATTCGATATGTACTCTAGATGAATTACCTTAATTTTCTTCTTTTCTACTAAAGTTCAAAACTTGAGTTTTAAGTTTCTTACATCTTTTGCAGAATTGTCTATCTTTAAAATACCTTGCTCACAGATAAAATTTAAACTATGTAGAAATATTTTTGCTTGCAACTATTAAATTTGCCACTGAAAATTTTATTTTTCTTGGGACTTGAATAAAATGTTTTATGTATCACTAGTTTTCCCTAATAATACACTGTTCATCTATCACAAGAACCACTATAGAAAAACATTTATTTCCTCTATTTATTTCATTAACTGTTATTTCCCTAGAGAGTCTGATTCCCTAAGCATGGTATGAGCTGATGACGTGGACTTGAAGACAGGAGGTTCAGTGCAGTGCTGTTTATTGATGTTTCCACATGGAGGTTCTGGCAACAGAGTGGGTCATTTCTGTCTGCCTCTATGGCTGTCCCTCTGAGGGGTACTTTGGAGCAGGAGCCATATCGATGGGAGGCAGCCTCATTAGTGCTACAGCCATCATCAATTAAAACTTGTCCTTGGCAAGGATAGTCCCTCTCCCTCCTGTTTGTTTGTAGAGCAAGTCTGTAATTTTAAAGACTAACTTGATTTGGCTCCCTTTTCTTAGTTGACAGGAACAAATAGAAATATTTGTGACAACAAACACAAAGATAGCAATTAACACTTATTGAAGACTTATCTATTTCTTATCAACATTATATATTCAACTTTATGACTTGAAAAAGTGAGGAAAACTGCTTATGTATATGAATAATCAGCATGTTCCCACTTTTTTCATTTAATTGCTGTTTTTATTTCTCTTTATTTTTTACCTAAGAGCTCAGAAAATGTTTTGAGCATGCAGCTCTGGGGAATTGTGTTTAGGTTTGGGGTTGAGAAAGGAAGTGGTTGGAGGAAGAATGGGTGTATTTAGGCAAGAATAGTTATGTAGACAGAAGACTGTACAGCAATATATGGAACTGCCTCTGAGCAGGTCCATTGTGTTTACATAATGGAAACAATTTTGATTTCAGTGTCCAACTTGGACTTCTGCTTTGAAGCAAGTTTAGGCTGAGCAAAAAAGCAGAACCAGGACTGTTTATAGGTTGGGTATACACTGCGTATCATGAATCCAGTTGTGACATTTTATTTTCTAGACTGGGAATTTATGACCATAGGAGCATGAACTCAGGTAAATGGTATGGTAAATATAGTCTGTATGAGCCATTAGTTTAGTGGCCAGGATTCAAATGAAAATAAATGCGATACAGATATAGGAGATAGGCACATATCTATCTTTATATCACATTTCTAAAATAAATAAATTAAAATCCCCATAAATATGAATTAAAGGCTTTCAGGGACATGGAAACATCACTTGTTTATGGTTTGGCAAAAGATTGGGGCTTCATTAATGATCATTGTTTGGAATGTTATGGGGCTTTTGTTTTAATCAGTAGAGTATTCCTTTTAGCTGGAGGATTTGGGGCATCTGGTTGGAAAGAGGAAGTAGAAGTAGCAGGGCTTGATGGGGCTGTGGGAGAATTATTTATTTCTCTACATTGTAATATAATTTCTTTATCTTCTGATAAAAATGCGACTATAATCTCAAATTGGGGGTTGAATTTGTGCTTAATTTGGGGGCATACTTCACATGAAGGCCCAAGAAGTGCAGAGTGAGAGCTGAGATTGCTCACAAGCACAGTAGAGGTAATGAAGGAAAAAGGAGGGTCGCCAAGTGCCCACACTTCCACTGAGTATTGTGAAGACTACACTCATCAGTAGACTCTACTCCCTTTTCCAATGTCTGACATATGATAGACACTCCGAGAATATTTGTTGAACAAACTTTTATATTTTAGGATGAATAAAATTTGGTGGATGGAGAGTGGACAGTATTCCTCAGAATCTGGAAATAGAAATATGCCCATGTTCATTCTCTGAGCAAGTGAAATACTTTAAAGGTGTCTGTCTGTCTCTGTGTTGAGGATTAATATGCAGAAACTGTGCAAGAAATGCTAATTGTTATTTTAGAATAAAATCAGCAAGCCAGTATGTTGGTTTGTGACTTCTACAATGAACCACTTCTATTCTCTTTTACGTTGAAGGGACTTGTTTTTACCGTGGTTGCCGTGGTGGATTGGAGATTGGAGGAGGGTTCTTTGGTTAATAAGGGGAGGATAATGATCCACATAAATGGTATCTCAATTGCTAGAAGAATTGCTTTGTTATGGACCATGGGGTGAGTGGCTTTTTCCTTTCTTTATGAAGCAAGTTCAGTTTCCTCCAATGGTCTTTGTCACAAGTAAAAACAAAAGAATAAAACAGCCTAGTTTTTCTTTTGTTCTTTTTTGTTTTACTCTCCTTTTGGCTATATTGATGAAATAAATAGATTGGAACCTAGTTGATTTATTAATTTAACCCTGATCAATGTGGATTGCTGCAGGACTTAAGTTGATGAGGAAAGTGACCAAAATGAATGGATTTTGAATAGCTAAATCTACATAATTCTCCTTAACAAAAATTTTTCTTTGTTTTGAACTATCAGTTTTGAAATGAAGCAGGTAATCTTAAAGGGCAAAGTCTTTTTTCTTAATCTCAAAGACATTGCCATTTTAATTCTGATTGTCTTTTTAGGGCCCCAAACAGGATAGATTGTTCTTTTATTTCCTGAAATAAAACTAGAAATATTGGGGCCAATATTTTAAGATAAGTAAAATCCTACAGAGTTTTAGAAAACCAAAGATCTCAAAAATTTCCTTTTCATAAGGAAAAGTATGATGGAGAATGAAGGATGGATAATTGTACACATATCCTGATCACCAGTGTTATGCTTTTAAGGGAAAAATGTGTGCATATACAAACACACACACACGTGCGTGTGCACACAATGGTTTAAAGCATCATTTATGTGAAACTAGTAATGCAACAAAGAAAAGTTTCTCATCTGATGGCTTTAATACAGTAAAATTAACTTTTTTGAAATTGTAGCAAACAAGTGAAACTTTATTCATCTTCTATGGGTGTTTTCTAGACTGAGGAGAGCAGCTGACAGCATTCTATTCTGATAACTTTTCTTTGATGTTTTTGTTCTTCTACAGTTTGTTACAATTTGGTCTGATTCATAAGAATTTAGAGATACATTTTCATCTTCTTTCCAGGGAGGACAGTTATCTTTTAGCAACTTTTTTCTTGGGCACAGCAGAAGGAAACTTGCCACATTTATCTTTGGAGGTGATTCTTCTACAAAGCATTCTACTAGCATTTTGTAGCTGAAAATAATCAAATAGAAGGAACACATTTATAAAAAAAATTTCTAACTTTCCAAGAAAAGGAATCCCATACTCTGATAGTATATAACTCCCTCTGGGATCGCAATGCAATGTCATTTGTTGGATATATATAGGTATTCTCTTCTTATCTGGGTGTGGTATAGACATGTATTTTTTCTTCTGTGAAAGTAGGGAAGGACTAATAGAGAATTAGAAAATTCTGATACGTGGAGAATATTAGGAGCTGTACAAAGAAATTGAGGAACTACTTTTATTAGTTTTTCCACAAAATAATCAGGTAGAAAACAGATCTGGCAATGTGTTGTGAATGATGGATTAACCAAGAGTTTTTTCAAGGAGACCTGATGACAAAGACTTGATCACCAGTCTGCTGGAAGATATAGTATTAATTAAAATAAAATAAAATTAATAATAAGATCCGAAGAGGTAGATGGTATTTGAGTGGGGCTTAATGAATGGGTGCATAAGAGAAAAGGAGAATTGAAGAAAGATGCTGTAGCTCTGTAGTCCCATAAATATGACTACTCTCAATTTCATTGAGCCTTGGTCAGACTTTAGCTAGTTATAGGGCATTTCTTGGGAGGTAAGAGCCTTAAGTGGGAAATTAACTGATGAAATCAACCTTTTACCATTATGAATTGTCTCTTTATCTCCAGTAATACTCTTTGCTTTAAAGTCTGTTTTATCTGATGATATTGTAGGAACTCCAATCTCCTAATGCTTGCTATTTGCATAGTGTATCTTTCCCTATCTGTTTACTTTCAATCTAGTGTCTTCATATAAAGGTATAGCTCTTGCTTCTGTATCTGTCTTGATAATCTCTGCCTTTTAACAAGAGTGTTTAGTCCCATAACTACTAATATTTTATATGTGATTGGATATAAAACTACTTTTTTAAAATTTATTTTTTTTGCCATAAATCCTTGTACTTTGCTGTGTGTGTATGTTTGTGTGTGTGTGTTTATGTGTATTTGCTCTAAACATCCTTAAGTCTTTATAGTCTATATACACCTTTACACATTTTTTAAAAGGTGAAATACAGACTCTAAAAAGGTGATTTTGTTAGGTTTAAAGAATGTAGACTTTGGCCACCTAATCTGATCTAAGAACAGAATTAGACTATTTAGAAAAAGTCTTCACTACCAAAATCTGCCAGACAAATATCACCTGCATCAAGGCCTGGTTCCTCATTTATAGCTGTTACCACATGAAACCCAGAGCTTCACGGAGACTATTATGTGAATTCTCATCTCTGTCTGGCTCTGTGCAGCTCCTAAGCTTGGTTTCATCTTTCCCCTTTATTCACGTTTGGAAATCCATCTATCTGCTCCCTATAATGCATTTTCCCAAAGCAAAAATATCTAAGTGTTAAACTGAATATCTCATCTACCTCTTTCACTTTTATTGCTGTTATTATTTGCTAATGGTTGGAACCAAGTATCAAGAATATTTAGCTTCCATCCATCTAGATGGGTGAGTGCTTTCTTTCACATTCTCTTTGAATCCCTGGATTGGAAAGTGTAGATATACTACTTTTCATAGTTAAGATTTTCTCCCTTCTCTAAGGAGCCATAGCTTTAAAATTCACATCATTAGATTACAATACCAACTTGTTCCCCTTACATACTAATATGGGGATTCCAAGTTGTTTCCCTTAATTCTTTGAAGATTTCAGCATATGTTTGTGGTTATTCTCTTCATGTTACTCCATCCACAATTTTTGGTGGGTTCAATATTCTAAGCAGATCTCTTTAATGCCCTTGTCTTCTTGAGTTTTCCTTCTCCAATGATCTGTCTCTTCCCTCAGCTACTCATCTCTGATCTATTTCCAATTTTTTTTCATGTATTGAAAAATTGCTGTTTTAACTGTCTTTCTGGTGGTCATGAGAATGCACTTTGCAGACCTCCTCCTACACTTAATCTACTGCTTATATAGGGAGCAAACTGACTTAGGACCTTGGTGGCCACATTTTGAGATTCATTGCTACATTTGTGCTCAGGCCAATGACTTAGTAGTGGACGTTGTACAGCACATCCATTCCTGGGAGACCCAGAATTCCTTTGTCTGCCAGTTTGGGCTCAGGGGCTCTCCAGTGGCTTGGTGCACCTTCCCTATATATAAAATAGTCCAGATAGAGTGGAAAGTTGTGATAGTCTAGGATGATTACAACCAAATTTCTCTTGCTCTAATTCTTTTCATGGTCAGATTTGTGCCACGATCTAGTCCTATTCCTTTCATATAGACATTTCCCCAATAAAATATTTGCACTTTTAATTTTCATTTGGTTTTGAGTGAAGTCAACAATTACCTTGCTTGTATCTTTACATTCATTATCACTCACTTTGAACCCTATGGCTCCCACTTTCGTACTCCTTCAACCCACCTACTTCTTTTTCACTTTGTCATATTTGCCTGTAAAAATCCCAAGTTCTGCTTATGTTCTTTGATTTGCCTATTTTATACCTTCATCTTTATAGCTGAATATGGCTGGATGCACAGCCATTCTGAATCATCTCATTTAAAATTCATGACTTGCAAGTTTCAACTGCAATCCTAGTACTTTTTCTTACTTCATCCAAACTCTTTCCAAGATACTATTTCAGATCTTCTCCACTCTCAAACCTTCAACATTCTCTTTCATGAACCTCTGATGACTCTCCTTACTTTACTAGTGAAATAGAAGCCATCAGAAGAGAGCATCTGTGTATCATCAAATCCACATGGATGGGTTGACCCACAGTGGTATGTACTTACTTTGCTTTTTCCTGATAGTAGAGTAAATAAGTACTTAAGGTCAATCCCTCTATGTGTGTATTAGATCCCATTCCCTCTGATCTAATCAAGAATACAACTTCAATATTCTCACTCTCTCCTGCATCCTCATTACCATAAGGATATGGAATTATATCTACGAGCATAAAAACATCCCATATCAAAAACAAGAACAAAAACCAAAACCCTTATTTATACCATATGTTCCTCTAGGTACTTCTGTTTTCTCTGTTTCTCTTTATGATGAGATTTTTAAAAACTGTATGCATTTTCACTGTTTGCTATTCCCTCATTCTTAAATCTGTTCTAATAACACAAACTTGATCTCTCACTTCTAATCTTAGTAGAATTTCCCTTCTTCTGTTTGCTCAGTCCAATAGTCTTGAAAATATTCCTTTTTGTTGTGATAGATATCAAGTCCAGTCCACTAGTAAATATTTCTTGTTCTACTTTGAAAATCTTTTGTTGTTTGCATATACTTTACCACCTTCTGCTGCTACCACCTAGTTGAAACCATTGCCCTCTCTCACATGGGTTATTGAAATGGACTTGTAATAGGTATTTTACTCTGTATCAGGTAGGATTAAGTGTTGCTATATTTGATTTGTTTTGTTTTTTGGTATGGGGAATTGAACCCTGGGGCACCTAACTACTGAACCACATCCCCAGACCCCTTTTTAATTTTTTAAATTTTGAGACATGGTTTCACTAAGTTGCTTAGGGCCTTGCTAAGTTGCTGTTGGCTTTAAACTTGCAATCCTCCTGCTTCAGTCTTCTGAGCTGCTGGGATTACAGGCATGTGCACCGTGTCCAGCAGTTATTGCTAGTTTTGACAGAAAATCCCAAACAATAGAAGTTTAGACAAGATAGAAGTTTTATTTTTTTTACATGTGAAATAGTCCAGATGGAGATGGCTGACTATTTCACATGTAAGAAAAATAGTTTAGTATAGTGTTCCATACTAGTGACCCAAGCTCCTTCTACCTCATGCTTCACAATAAAGAGTGTTCCCTCCAGAGTCTAAGATGGTCACTCAAGCTTTAGCCATAAAATACAGGTTTGATTCAGCATATAGGCAGGAAGGTTGGAGAAAAAACAGTCCTTCTTTTAAAAGGCAGTTGCTAAAAATTGCACTTACTACTTCCAGTTTCCATCCCTAGAGTTGAGCTTGGTTACATTATGACACATAGTTGTAAGGAAGGATGGAAAATGGGATTTATATTCTAGGTGGCTAAATAACTAGTGAAATATTATGGGAAGATAAATATTGGATAACATCTGATTTGTCTCTGCAATATTCCATTAGTGATTTATCCATCCAGCAGCCCAAGCAAAAGCCCATGCAAAAGCCCAAGCCCTTTCAAAACACACATTTTCTGCTTGTCTTCCAAGTTCTTTAGCAGACCATAGAACCTATATGCTCTGATTCCTCACTGTCTGTCTGACATTGTTTTATTTTTTTATTGATATGCAATATTATATGGAATAGTGGATTTTATTGTACAAGCATATAACAATTTGATCGATTTCTCTCCCCAATACTTCCCCTTACCATCCTGTTCTCTCTCCTGATCCTTTCTCTACCTTAATAGTCTTTCTTCTGCTTTCATGATGTCCTTTATTTTTATTCTTTTACCTTTAGCTCTCACATATGAGAGAAAACATCTGATCCTTGTCTGAGTGTGGCTTATTTTGTTTACTATGATACTCTCCATCCAGATCTACGCATTTCCCTGAAAATGCCAATTTAATTTTTTATGACTGAATAAAACTTGATGGTAACTATGTATCATATTTTCTTTGTCCAAACATCTGTTGATGGATATCTAGGCTGATTCCATAATCTGGCAATTGTGAATTGTGGTGTGATAAACAGGTATACATATATCATTAAAGTATGCTAAATTTCTTTTTGGCAAATACTAAAGAGTGGTATCATTAAATCATAAGGTAGTTTTCTTTTTAGTTTTTTGAGGAACATCCATACTTAGTTCCATAGAGGCTGTACTAATTTACACTCCCACCAACAGTGAGGCCCATTTATTGAACAGATTATTTATTGAATTTATTATTTATTGAATGGAGAGTTTGCCCATTTATTGAATGGATTATTATTTTTGATGTTTAGTTCTTTATAGAATCTGCATATGAATTCTCTGTCATAAGAGGATTGATTCATATCAATCTGGAACCTCAAAGTATAACCTTATTTAGAAGCAGGGTCTTTGTAGATGTAATTAAGTAAGGATCTCAAAATGAAATCATCCTAAATTTAGAATGACGAGTTTTCTTCTAAAAAGAGAAGACATAGAGAAACTTAAGAAAGAGTCCATGTAAAGACAAAGGGAGAGATTGCTGCAAGTTGAGGAACACCAGGAACCACCTAAAACTGGAAGAGGTAGGGAGGGGTTGTATCTAGAACCTTTGGAGGCAGTATGGCCCACCAATTTCAGTCTTCTAGTCTCCAGAACTGTGAAAGAATAAATGTATGTGATTTTGAGCCACCCAGTTTGTAACAATTTGCTACAACAGTCATAGGAAATAAATATGCAAGCTTCTTTCTTTTTCTTTTTTTAAAATATTTTTTAGTTGTAGATGAACACAATACCTTTATTTTTTGTGGTGCTGAGGATCGAACCCAGTGCCCCACACATGTGAAACAAGCACTCAGCGGCTGAACCACAACTCCCATCAAATTGCTGCTGAAGTAAACCTAGCCTATCCAATAAAAATAGCTACTCTTTTTTTTCTTTTTTGCACTCAGTTTCCTTGTCCTATTTCTCCCACTGTACTTATCATAGCCCTATATGTTATATAATCTATTTATTTTGTTTTCTCCCTACTAACCTATGAGACCCCTGCTAGGACATTGTCGTCTTTTCTGATGTATTGCCAGTGCCTAGAAGAGTGTGGGCACATAATAGACACTCAGAAAATACAGTAAGTGAATTAAATACATGGATAGCATATCTATAGAATATTTTCCACAGATAAAAATTTTATCTGGGTTTTGTAATGGAGTATGGAAATAACTTTGATATTCTTCATTGCAGATAGAGAACAGATTCCTGTTTTGCTAGCAAGTGAAGTTGGGATTTTCCTTAATAAGTTTTGTATTTGCTCTGGTATTCAGATTTTCTATCTGAAAAATCAGTCTCTTGAGAAAGAGTAAAGTATAGTAAACATGGTTTGTACCTGCAAAGTTTTTTTTAATAGGAATATCTAGAAGTTGTTCACTTCAACTGTAACAACCTCAGTAATCTTTTTGTGATATGTCTAATTCTGGGAAGGATAGCCTCTTGATGTTCCCACAAGAGAGAGCTGCCAAGTATTTCCCCAAGTTACTGAATTATCTACTTTATGATGTTATTTAATATGAAGCCATTGAAATTTTGAAAACTTGAATACTAAACTTAATCATTTTAGATTTTCCTGTAGTTAGCTGTTATAAAACTTTCATGTTTGCAGTGACTGGAAATCAGGATCAATTGTTTTGTTTTATTGTCAGTATTTGAAAGGTTTTGAAGGGAATGAATGACAATAATTTGTACAATGGATTTTAGCAGATTGAGAAGAGAATCAAGTGACTTCAGGGGCTGGGGTTGTGGCTTAGTGGTAGAGCGCTTGCCTTGCACACGTGAGGCACTGGGTTTGATCCTCAGCAGCACATAAAAATTAATAAAATAAAGGTATTGTGTCCTTCTGCAACTAAAAAAAACTTATAAAAAAGGAGATGACTTCAGGGGCTGGGATTGTGGCTCACTGGTAGAGTGCTCGCCTCATATGCGTGAGGCACTGGGTTTGATCCTCAGCACCACATAAAATAAAAAAAAGATATTGTGTCCATCTACAACTAAAAAATATATTAAAAAAGATGACTTCAAATTTAGATGAGAGTGAGAACCTGAAATATATAGGAGGCAGTAGGAAGGATGGGTGGAGGGAACAGAGGGCATGGAGGTAGAATTAACAGCATTCGATGCCATAGAGTGTTTGCTTGTGACAAGTAAAGGTTTAAAAAAACCAGTCAAAATGGTCCAAAGATGGTGTCTTGGGTAACTGATGGTACAAAAAGCAAAAAATGGGAGCACAGAAGAATATAGGTTTTGAAAGCAAAACAATGAGCTCTCATTGCCTGTTTGAAATGCTGCTGGGATAGCATGGGGGAGCTGCTCAAGATTTCTGAAACATTCAGTTGTTAGTCTGTGGAATATTCCTATTGAGCCGACAAGTATTCACAAAAACACAGACTAAGGCAAGGAAAAGGAAGGGAGCCCAAGACACAATTCTATGGAGTAATTCTGTAATAATGGTACCCATAGCTAGAAAGCTTTACACTGTATTGAACTACACTAGGAAAATGTACACTAGCATTACTATTTTTGATGATGTAAAGTTAAACTCTGGCTGTCTTTGGTTTAGCAATGGTTTCCCTACTTTAAAAAGACCATGTTCGTTCTTTATCTTAGGTTTTCTTTATTTATGAAGGGACCAAATCCAAATTCCGTTGAATGAAATTATTTCTGTAACTTTGGCTAAGTTCTCTGTGGCCTAAAGGTTATATCACATACAACATTACCACATGCTTGGCACAACTGTTCAGCAAAGCCTTTTATACAAAAGGCCAACATTAGCATAGGAACGAGTGAAGAATGTAGTATAGCTTCTTTTTGTACCCAGAGAGTGATTTTTCTATGTAGACTTGTTGGCAAAATGGTACTTACATCTGGGCCTACTTTAGAAGTTAAAGCAAAGATCTTTCCTTTTGGGAATAAAAATGCAGCTTACCATGATTTTTTTTTTCAAAAAATTTTCGTGTCCATGTAAATGAGTCACTTATACTTTATTGCTTTATGGACAATATGGTTCAGCATACAATATTGAAATATGAAGGCTGATACATACCAGAGTTCTATATTGACGTTTTATTATCAGATCCCTAAATTTCAAAAACAAATTACAAAGAAGAGGTGGTGAACAATTTTTAAGCACTTCGGATTTTCTCTCTCTGCTTAGTAGAGGCAGCATGTGGAGGAGGAGCAAGCATGGGCTTAGGCATCAGACAGCCCTGAATACTGAAAATGTGGCTCTGAATACTGAAAATGTCTCTGCCATTTTGAGTGTCTATTTTGGTTTACTTATCTGTGAAATAAAGATAAGCATTTCTACAGTGTAGGGTTGTGAGGATCAAATGAGGTAACGGATATAAAATGTGGATATTGTGATCATAGCATAGAGATATTTTGATAGAACATGGCACAATAACTTATAGATTATTTTCCTTTCATGTAAGCATTTATAAAAAACTTTGAATAACAAAAGGCAAGTTAATTTATAACAAAGGACACACAGTTTAAGGGTCTAAATATATACTCTTTTCAGCTCTTAAAATTCACCTTTTTATTCTGAAAGATGTCACTTATAAGGCAAACTTCTGATTCCTTGGAGCCCTTTTGTTGTTTAATTTGGCTCTGTTATGAAACAGCTTTGATTGCTTGCACAAAAGGTAAGAACCAGGTGGTTGCACAGATATTTTCAACACACCATAAGGGATGGGAAAATACCACAAACTGCCACCATCCTAGTTGCCTTAGGATTTTGGAGACATCTGTTGGTTATGTTATCGGGACTGAAAATCTGCTCTTTTTATAACAATAGGAACATTTCTTTTCAAGGAGTCACTGGAGCATTAAGGAAGGCAATGTCCCTGAGAGACTGGTAATAGGTCATTTAATCAACTCTGGGAGCTGCCTTCTTGCAAAGCGTTGCTCTGTGTTCTCGGGTGGGGGTGGGGGCATGAATAAGCAGGGTCCCTTTAGAAAGCACTATTTCCCTGATTTTACAGGTGGTTCTAATTAGAGCAGAGTATGTTTAATTTGTTTACATCTAAATTATGTACAATTATAACAAGAAATTTCCCTAAGTAGCATATTTATAAAATAAAAATTGTTTTCAGGTCCTGAGATTTTCCTGCTCAGTGTACCTTTACAAATAATGGACTCCCTCTGTCTCTACCATTTCCAGATAACTGGTTGATACCTCATTTCTCCTTTGATAAAAGATGGTCTTTTGAACTTACTTTGGTACCTGTGCCTATCTGAAGACCTGGAGGAAAGATGGTTCAAGAGGCATGAGGGAAAGAGGACTCTAAAAAACAATATTCCAACAGCACAATCACACTTATCCCAATAAGGTAGCAATAAGGGAAAAATTTCAATATCCCAATGTGGCTACGAAATCTAGATTTTAAAAGGGTATATACAAAAGAGAAGAAGAAACCATGTGCGAATATGAAATTCATAGAATGCTGTAGGACATGTTAAGAAAAATAAACTTGGCATAAAAAATGAGATAATTTTAAAAAGCAACTTTTAAGCTATTACTGGAAAGAGGAATACCACACAAGGGAGAGGCTCAATGTTAGTATCAAAGAGGGTGACAGAGTGTCATGGTTTCGATATGAGATGTCCTCAAAAACTCATGTGTGAGATGATGCAAGAATTTTCAGAGGTGAAATGATAAGATTGAGAGTCATAACTTAATTGGTGGATTAATCCACTGATACAGATTAGCTGGATGGTGACTGTAGGCAGGTAGGGTGTGACTGAAGCAAGTAGGTCACTGTGTGCCTTTGGGGTTGATGTTTTGTCCCCAGTTAGCAGAGTTCTTTCTGCTTCTTTGGAGTTATGTTCTGAGCTGCTTTCTTCTACCACGCCTTTCTGCTATGTTTTGTCTCACTTCTGCCCAGAGCTATGGAGTTGGGCACCATGGACTGAAATCTTTGAAACTATGAGCCAACAGAAACTTTCCCTCTTCTACTGTTGTCAGGTCTTTTGGTCACAATGATAAAAAAGTTGCCTAATAATACAGAAGGAAAAATGGTGCTGTGCCACTCTAGTGGTTTCTTCTCTCTCCAGGAAAGCTGTGTGGCTATTCTTTGGAGAGCACTCACCACCAGCCCTGAGTAGCAGCTTCTTGGCTTGTGGTTGGTAGATTCCCTGGGGAAACAGGAGCAGCCAGAAGGGTGTAGCCTATGTTGGACAATTGGTTACTGAGTCAAGCTGGTTCAAATTGCTGTAGGCTAATGCCCTCTTTTACTAGCATGATTTTATCTACTCACCTCACTGATCATGGGTTGTGTGTAAATTTGCTACTTTGTTCAATTCTCAGATTTTGTTTTTCTTAAGTGGAGACATACAAAATATTTAAAAACTACCATATGGATCTCAAACTGAATGCTTTTTAAACATTGGAATGAAACATAGTGAAGAAATAAAATCACACTTAAATTACTGCAAAGTTTGTTTTCTAAAGTAAAAATACAGAGTAGCATTTTCAGGAAGAACTGCTTCTCTTCTTGAGTACTGGTAGATTTTTGCATTTGAAGTAGCTGTGATCCACCTACACTCTTTTCAGTGATAATACATTCAGTACACTTAATGGTTTCAGAAAACTTGTTTTTCTGTTCCATTTTTTTCTTTTATTTTTCAATCCTAGCTGAAGGAACATGAGCATTAGAGTCAGACCTGCTTTTAGATTCCAGCTCTACTAGTTTTTGTATGTATATCTTTGGGCAAGTTACTTACATTTTCCACTTTACATTTTACTTATTTTCTTCATATTTATATAGCTAAAATACAATGAAAAGGAACAGACTGCTGATACACATAATGCTTTCAAAACAGTACATCCATTGTTGGTGCTAAAAACATGCAGTTGTCTCCTTACTTTTGCTTTCCTTAAAAAAGGAAAAAAAAAGAACCTATAATTCAGCATACAGCAGACAGATTTTTGAGTAAAAGTTAGAAAAAAAATTTTTTTTTGGATAGGCTTGACGTATAGCAGGGATTTTTCTGCCCCAATGGAATATTGCCTTTTATAAAATCTCATGCTTGTTATGGGAATTAAATTAGATAATGTATCTGAAGCATAGAGTATTCAGGAACACTCAATAAATGATATCCAATTGGCATTTGAAGTTAATTCTAGTAGTAGTCATATCCACATCACAGCATTTTGGAAAATGTATGTTTTAAACTGCAAAGCATTATCTAAATATAGTACTATCATTTGTAGCTCATTTTTCTTTAAATTATACAATATGTACATTAAGTGAATGTATTTATTGCATCATCTGTTTAGATTCCTTACAGTGGTCTTTAAAATAATACTTTCCTTAATATCACCAATTTTTGAAACAAAGATTCTAGTAATATACCAGGTTAAAATAGGTGCCTTTGAAACAACTAAATATGTGAGGCTAAAATAATGTAAATATTATATAGTTGTTATAAGAGAAGGAAGAAAATTTTTTCAGGGAGATGGCATTTGCAATTTTCAATGATAACCATTTTACTTAAAGAGCATTTGAAAACTTTTAATGTGAATTTCAGTTAGTGGGATTGTGATGTATTTCTCTTGGCCCTTCCTTTCTTTATTACTCTTCTATGAAATAAACTGTCCTAACACCAAGGATGGGCAATCCATCCTCTTCTTGAACTATAGCAGTGTCTATTTCAAAGTCAAGATTTAAAAAATATTCCCTTAGACTACCATGCCTATTGAAAAAATGTAAACAAAAGCAAGGATTTTGGGAAAAAAAAATCGTCTGTATGTCTTCACTACAATAGAAAGAAAAATATCAAGCTATATTTTCAAAAGAACACCAGAGAGCTTTCTGTGAGAGTTGGCAAATGCATCAAGGCATTGTTTATAGATATTAGTTTTGATAGGTTTGATATACAGCATAGTTTTCCAAACCAATGGAATATTGTCGTCTTACGAATCTCATCAGGCCAGCAGTGCTGCTGCTGTGGACCGGCTTATCAGCTCCAGCCAGAGTGTGCTACACTTGCACGCACCGTTGTAGCCTGAGAGGAAAATAAATTGTACCCAAGCAGTTAATAAGAAAGAATTATTGTGAGTGAGATGCATGGCATTATGAGTGGGTGTCGTGTTTTACAGACTCAATGTTGATTTGCCAAAGGAAAAGACACCCCTTCCTAAACATGAAATGAAAATTTTATTTCAAAATTGTCATTTAAAATGTATTTGTTGGTTTTCTAATTTAAGAAGTGAACATTATCTCTTTTTGATGTATTTTCAGGATAGTACTGAAGAGATCATTTCCATTTTCTGTGATTTCCTAATGAATGTTTTCCCCATTGCAGCTATGTAATGAAATGTGTGTTTTTTGAAGTAAATGTGCAGTACCTATAGGTACCTATAATGTATACTTTAAAGCATCAAATGTGAATGTAATTTGCAGAGGAATGACTGAGTTGCTTGTGGGGAGTCTAAGTCCTTATTAAAACTTACAATTGTTTGGATTGGCAGTTCCAGTAACAAAGGATTTGTGCTTGAAGAGAATGATTATTTGCATTTAATAGGTGTTAACAGATTACATACTGTACTGTCTTTGCTAAAAAGGAAGAAATACATGCTAATTCATCAGGCCTCAGACATTTTTAACACTCGATCAGAAAGAAGTGGAATAACTTCTGTAAAACTACAAAATTGTTATTTAAAGGAATTGGACTTCAGACTGAGATCTTAAATCCAAAATATAAGAAAATGCTTATTTTGAATTAATTTTGCTTGCTTTGTATTTAAAAGCAGAAGAAACCAGATATCTGGCAAGATAGTATTATTTGCTATGGATAATTAATCCTGAACTTTTAGTAGATTTGCTCCATAAAAATATATTCTTTTACTTATTAAGAATCTGATGTAATCTTCCTTGTCCATAATCAGCCGCCTTCTACTTAGTGATTCGGAGAAACTGAGTCTTTTCACTTGTGGCTCTGATATCCCTTAAGGTCTTGAAGTCCTTAACATTCATCTGGAAGATGGAGAGAGAGGTACTGGAAAGGAATGCCTGGCTTTCAAGAGACACCACTTCTGTTGACATTCTATTGGTAAGAACTAATCAATATACAGAATATGAACAGGGAAGGCTGGGGCAGTTGTGTGGTAGTTAGTACTTGAGAAGGCCTTATAACCTCAAGATCCAGCTCATTGACAGCCACCTGTTAAGTCCCATTTCCTCATGGATGAAGAAAGGATTGGCACATGAAAAAAGAACAGAAGTCAGCCTCCCAGTGCAGAACTTCCCCAGGTTTCCTGGCACATCTAGCAAAATCTCAAGTGGGGTGGGAACAAGTTGAAATTTCTTTTATTACTAATTGAATAGTTAAAATATAAAGAGGGGATTTTTTTTGTTAATAAAGAAATTAGCAATGGGGTAGAGAAGAAAAAAACATTCTATTTCTAGCTGAAAGCCTCTGGAGCAGTGATTCTTAAACTTTAGTAGGAATGAGACTTGAGTGCTCCTCAAAAGGCAAGGATTCTGCATCTCACCTTCCAGAGAATCTGACCCAGTTGATCTCAAAATCTACACTTTTTACAAACATCCCACGTGGTTCTGCTTGAGAGGTGCAAATTGAACATCCCTGATTTGAAAATCTAAAATCCAAAGCACTTCTTGTTCCGGGTATTTTGGATCAGGAATACTCAAGCTGTAGTACAGGGCTCATATTTTGAGAGAATAAAAGCTGCTCTAAGGCAATAGTTTTTCTAAAAAAATAGTGTGTGTGCATATGTTTGTGTGTGTGTGTGTGTATGTGTGTATACATATGTATGTAAAGGCTGACCAGTGCCTATAAGCTGCAAATGATTCCGAGGAAAGTACTTTTCAAGGTAAAGTTTTTAGAGGTTGCCTTCAGTAATGTCTGGATTGAGGCCTAGGTAATCTTTGCTTTAAAAAATCTCCCTGGATGGTTCTGGAGCACCTTGTATATAGGCACCACTGCTTAAAGTCCTGTGGTAACTTTTACTGTGGGATCAGCCTTGGCACTCCCAAATTCCGAAATGTAAAAGGCCTGGCTGCTAAAAATCAACCTGAAATGATGCCTCATGAACACTTTCCCCCTTTTCTGTCCAATCCTACAGCAGTGTGGCTTTTCTTAATTTGTGTAGATAATAAGGAATATGGTTTTGTTTTTGTGGAAAGCTGATTTTCCCCTCTGAACCTTCCTAAAAGCATTAACGCTCACCATGTAATGAAATATGCTTTTATTTGAAGACAGAAAATGAAGGAAAGAAACAAACAATAATTAAATCCTCTAAATAATGTGAGCTTTGTGGTTAAATCTCCATGCAACTCCTTGAAAATTTAATAAGGGAATAAAGGCTGTTTTCCATTTGTGTAATACAGTGCCACATTTCTCTTCTCATGAAATTGTCTCTGCTTAAAGTGTGCCTCACAATTTAGGTTGCTGAGTATCTAGCTTGAAAGAATTTTATGTGTCTATTTTTTAACTCAAGTCACTCATGTACAACCATATTATCTCACATCAAAGTAGGATATAAAACCAGGAGAGTAGGTGAGGGGAAAAGAGTCAGGGATGAATGTCATATTATACGATCCAATTACACACAGTCCCTGACTTACATACGCCTGACTTATGAATGTCCTTGCATTTACAAATGGGTTCTCCAGAGAGGGTCAGTGGAGTTCTCTCTTCCACTCACCCCTCTCCCTTTGTGCCTCCTTCACAGATGGAGCACCTTCCAGGCTGGAGCAATCTGTATCTATCCAGCTCTCGCAGCTGCCCCATCTTTACACTTGACAATTTAAGACATTAGAAATAGTAAGAACTAGAATAAGAAAACAGAAGCTTTAGGGAAAAAAACAGTACAAACTTTATCTAAATTTATTTCTTATTGCCCTGTCTTCTTCCTAAGCCCTCATATACTTTTTTATTAAAAAAATTGAAATAACGGTTCACTTTTGCCAACTCCTTGCTTCTCATGTCTGTGTTTCACTCCAGATCTGCTCTCACAGGCTGTGGGTGCCCCATCACTTATGGCCTAGAGTGAGACCTGCCCTATTCCTAGATTAAAAGAGATCAGAAGAGGTAGGAGATGTAGTTATCACTCGTGCTGGGGGGAAAATGTGTCATTAACAGCCCATACTGGAACATGAAATCTATTTTTCTAGAAAAGCAATAATTTGGATGATCCATCCTATTTTAGATGTTGTAAATATATATTTTGATTTTAATAGGGTATTGACAGCTATGTTTGGAGACTAACCATAATGCGTATACCATTTTAGGAATAATTTTATTATTGGTCCACATGGAATTGGGTCAGAGCAATCAGTTTTTCCACAACAACTTCATACACTGATCAGAGGCTATGACACACTGTGAGTGGAAAAGGATTTTAAAAATGCTTTTACTAAACCAGCCATGATAAACCAATCAGATTGTTTTTCTGTGGAAATTTGAATTAAGAAAGGAGGTTGCTGGAGCTGAGGGCCATGATAAGCTATGGAGTTCTGAAGCTTTCCTGGGCACTACACAAAGTGAGCTAGCTAAGAGACTTGCTGAGAGAGCAGAGGATGGTGCAGACAAAATCCAGAGAGAAGCACAGTCAGGAAGCCAGGGGCTGAGGGGATGGGAGACTGGCTTGGTCCAAAGACTTTCCAATTCCTAGTTCTTGTGTGCCTGAGACCTGATGATGTTTTGCTTCTATTCTTGAATCAAGAGCTCATGATCTCTTCTTATTTTGTTTCCTCTTCTCTCTCAGCCCCGTTCCTTGACTCAAGCAGCACTTCTCTGTGTTCTGTTGAGTTCTTGGTCTATCACTTCTCCTGGAGTTTCCTGATAGGATAACTATTTTTTATTGGTGCATAATAATTGCACAGAATAGTTGGTTTCATTGTCACAAATTCCTACAAGCACATACCATACTTTGATCAATTTTGTTCCCCAGTACTTTTCCTTGTCCTACCCTACTTCCTCCTGCTCATCCTCTTTCTCTTCCTTCCTAGTCTCCCTTCTATTTCATGAAATCCCTTTATTTTCCATTTTTCTCTCTAGTTTTCACATATGAGAGAAAAACCTACAACCCTTGTCTTCCCCATAATAAGCTTAGTATGATGCTGTCTAGTTCCATTCTTTCTCTTGGAAACAACATAATTTAGCTATTTATTGCTGAAAAAAACTCCATCGTATATATATACCTCATTTCCTTTATTCATCTGTTGACTGGTTCTATAACTTTTATGACTGTGAGAAGAGTATAGTTTGTGACTCCATTGATAATTGTTTGATTAATGTCCAATGTTAACACTAGACTTCAATAGTGCGTGTGTGCGTGTGTGCCTGTCTGGAGATGACCTTGGTTACAACCCCAGGGAAACCCTGTTTGTTTGTCTTTTGCATGCTTTTGAGTTGTCAGACTCTGGAAGAATATTCTTCAGAGAGCTTATAAAATTAGGAAAATCAGGACCACAGTTGGCAAAATGATGAAAGAATCTCAAACTTGTAATGAGCCTGAGTGAACAAAAACACTTCTAAGAGCCTATAGCATTGGATGTTAGATTTGCATTGTTATTGTTGAAGTGGAAAAGGCTAACTTATTTCATATGTCTTTCCATTTCCTTCTAAGTTTGTTTCATCCTGAATGAACTGCTGGATCACTGTATAGTAAATTGGTTTAAAGGCAATAGTTTCTCCTGGAGACCTGGTACCATGGTGCTTTGGAGTTGGGCTTGAATCTGAACTCAAGTTGACCACATCCTGATGCCAAGAGTTTAGTTCATTTAGTTATTTAAGAATAATGAGTTCTTGTTTCTGCACATGTAAAATGCACAGTTCCTTACTTAATTGGATTTTTGAAAATTACAAAACTAACACACACCTTTTATAACCTGTCACAAAAGTGTGAAGGTACACAGAGAACTGTTATCCTTACCCTTCCCTGGTTGGTACTGTCATCCTAATCTAATTCAGATGCTCCTTCAAGTACACACTGATATAATCATAGAACAGACTGAATAAAATAAATCATCTATACATTACACATAGGGGTATTTCTCTTTTCAAAATAAGATCAGATTGTATCTATTATTCTTTTTTTATTTGTTCTTTTTAGTTATACATTACAGTAGAAATATTTTGATGTCATGCATACATGGAGTATAACTTATTCTAATTAGGATATTCTTGTGGTTGTACATGATGTGGAGTTACACTAGTCATGAATTTATGTATGAACATGTGAAAGTTATGTCTAATTCATTCTACTGTCTTTCCTATTTCCAACCCCCTCCCTTCCCTTCATTCCCCTTTGTCTAATCTAATGAATTCTATTCTTTCCTTCTCTCCACCTTATTGTATGTTAGTATCCACATATCAGAACATTCAGCCTTTCTTTGGAATTGGCTTATTGCATTTAGCGTGATAGTCTCCAGTTCCATCCATTTACTGGCAAATGCCATAATTTCATTTTCTTTATGGCTGAGTAATATTCCATTGTATATATATACCACATTTTCTTTATCCATTCATCTGTTGAAGGACACTTAGGTTGGTCCCATAGTTTAGCTATTGTGAACTGAGCTGCCATAAACATCCATGTGGCCATGTCTCTATAGTATGCTGATTTTAAGTCCTTTGGGTATATGCTGAGGAGTGGGATAACTGGGTCAAATGGTGGTTCCATTCCTAGTTTTTTGAAGAATCTCCATACTGCTTTCCAGTGTGGTTGCACCAATTTGCAGTCCCACCAGTAATGTATGAATGTACCTTTTGTTCCCTACATCCTTGCCAACATTTATTGTTATTTGTATTCTTGATAATTGTTCATTGATGTGATTTCTTTTTCTTTTTCTTTTTAAATAGATAATGGGCCACTAAAGATGGGTTTTATTAAAGGAAATTGAGCCAACAAAATTTTACATTGTATCCTATCTTCATAGTTAATAAAATGAGGTTACATTAAGATAGAGAAAAAAGACAGCTACAGTATTATTGCTTTGCTTCAACTGGGAACCTAACTAACAGAGAAGTTAGGTTCCTGAATTATCCCTAATTATGTGTGGCCTATGGGGAAAAAAAAAAAACGGCCTGACAGGGAAATTCAGGGACCCAGCAAGATACTGCCATATAAGGGAGTTCTTAGCAGCATTCAAAAAACTCACTCTTCCACTTTAAAATCAAGGAACACATGGCCTAGAGGTCTCTCTCAATATAGGGAAATGTTGGGGAGGTGATCAAGAGACTGAAATGTTTATCTTCCTTCTCACATAAAAGGAGAAACATGTCCTCAAATTCAATCACTATGTGGTTCTTCCTTACTACAGAATCCCTACAGACTCCTACAGCCCAGTCTCATGAGTCACTCACAGCTCCCAGTAGTTTCCCAGAAATGAAGCCCTGATCTCTACATGCAGCAAAGTAGTCTGATCTGTCAAAATTCAAGGATTCATCTTCATTGTCTTTTCCAAACATCAGTCTTCTCATATGATCAAACAGCACTATATTGTGATTGCTTATTTCATTATGGAAGAAAATGTTCACGATAGAGAACAATCATTGAAGGGTACATTGAAGTTGTCCTTCAAACAGGGTGACGTTCACCTTGGAAGTGGTTGAGTCTATCAGTCCAGTGATGGGTTGAGCACTGAGCTGTGGCCTCACAGGTGGGTCATGTGCAGCAGCACTCACACATTGCCAACATGTCTTCTGAATCCTGGCGCAGCTCTACAACTGGTTTATGGCACATTTTCATTAGCTTCTTATAGCCTTTCTTTAGGTGTTTCCTCTTTCAAAGCATTTTGGCTTTGCTTTTCTTAAGTTGCTGTACAGACATTTTGTGTTCCTTTGTAAGTATCTCCAAATGTTCTTTTTCTTTCCCAGGAACACCTGGATGCAACATCCCATAAGCTGCCTTGGTAATCTCTCAGTGCAGATGCACATACCAAACCCATTGGTTAATTTTTCTGCTCTCTCCTTTTAGATTTCTCTGGTTTTCTTGGATCTTTTTCCTAAGAGGTTTCATTTGTTTTTGGAACTTCTCCCAGTACTCCTCAGCAGCCTCTTCAATTGGATAGTGTATATGAGCCCTGTGCTCCTGAGAGTTGGAGCAGAGCAAATAGGAGGTTCTTGTCCTCTTCACAGAATATCTTCTTTCTCTCCTGGTGGGTCACACATGTGATCCTTAGAGCTCAGGAAATGCCTGAGACTGGTTTGTCTAGCAATGGATACATGATTCTTCAAATGAATATTGCTCTTGAAGTCTCTCTGTTGTGATGGCTCCCTGCACACAGGGCAATGGGCAGGAGTTTGGGCTTCTTCCCAGTAAAGACAGACATGAATGAGAAAAGCTATGCCCGCAGCATATGGTGAGTGGGTCTATAAGGTAATTGAGGCAGATGGAGCACGTGAGTTCTCTCTGGAAGGCTTGCAGGATGTCTGAGTCCATGTTTTTCTTTTTTTTTCTATTAAGTGAAGATAATCAGTACAATTTAAATTTGTACTCCAAGAAATATATCTGTGGGTTCACCAATACTTGCTGCAGAAGTAATAATAGGAAGTCTATGCAGGGATCAGGGCCTCCATGTGGTGGTGGCAGACTTCAAAAATCTTCCAGCCCATCCCAAAGGCACTCTGTGGGTTCTGGAGAAGAATCCATTGATGTGATTTCTGATTAATTTTTTTTTAAAAAACCATGCTGCAATAACATCCGCATACATACATCATTATGTACTTGTGTTCAATTTTTTTAGATTTTATCCAAAGTAGTTTTCCTGGATAGGCACTTTAAATTTTTGAATAGATGTTGTAAGTTACTTTTCAAAACTAGTTGAAGTAATTCACACGTTCACCATTGATGTATGGATCTCCCATTTATTAAAGATGGGAATATTAATATCTCTGTTATAGGATTATGGAGATATGATTAATCACTTGCTTTTACTCTTTCTCCATACATAGGGTGCTTGGCATATAGTTACACCCAAAGACTTTCTTTCCCCTTCTTTCTCTATGCTTTCTTGTTACTGGGTGCATCTCATAAAAACTCTTGATATTTTTCTGCCTTTGTCAGTTGCCTGTCAAGTGGAATATGAAATTTGTGGAAATAGGATGAGCAGTTAAAATGGTTTCGGCCTATGTAAACTTGGACTTTGGACTAACCTTAAAAATTAGTGGAAAAGATTTTTGTGAGTCAAAAAGCAAAGCCTTAGGAAAAGTGACTGTGACTGTCTTTCAGTCTGCCCAGAACAGTCTCTACTTTCATCTGTTGTTATAGTGTCCTTTCTGTTTAGTGCCTCTTTCCATTTTCAAAAGTGCTCTTGTTTATGTGGTGTTTGAGTCAGCTTTTTTGCTGCTATGACTAAAATATCTGACCAGACAATTTTAAAGGTAGAAAAATTTGAGGGCTCACACTTTGAGGTTTTAGTTCAGAGAAGGCCAGCTCCATTCTTCAGGGCTTGAGGCAAGGCTGTACAACATGGTGGGAGAGAGTGGTGGAGGGAAGCAGCTCACATTGTGATCAGAAAGCAGAGAGAGTCTCCACTTGTCAGACACAAATATATACCCCCAAACCATGCCCCAACTCCTACCTCCTCCAGTCACCTGCTACCACTTCAATTACCACTCAGTTAATCCCTATCAGGGGATTAATTCACTGATTGGGTTAAATATCTCACAATCCATTCAGTTCTCCTCTGAACCTTCTTCCATTGTCTCACACATGAGCTTTTGGGGCACACCTCACATCTAAACCATAACATATGGTTACCCATCCTAAAGCTAAGAATGATCTATTTAAGCCAAGAGGAAAAGGGACAGACTAAAATTTAGAGATGAAATTTTTGGGAAAAAATACTGAACAACTTTCCTAAGTGACCAAGTCAGTTAGACTTGAAAAGCCTGCAATATTAAAGAACAAGAAGATGGAAATAATCAATTAAACTTTTCTCCTTTGGCCTGGATGAGTGGAGATGAAAGCTTTCAGTTGAGTATGTTGGAAAGATTATCCTCGCTAATGTTAGGATGAAGATTTATATAGTGTGCACATTATTGCTTTGCCTTGGGAACCAGAAATGTGAAATGTTTATTAAGTAGGTTTCTGTTTTTGTTGAACAGGTATTTTTTTCTTATGACTTGGTTCCACTGTATGATCACATTTCTTTGCATAATTTGTGTTTGATATATGTGTGAGTCCTCATTTTGAACAGACCATATGGGACGCTCCACGAGTGCCCTGGGAACCGAGGTATGCGGTGATTAACCACGGGTTCTGCTATTTGTGCAGCAGATGAGCAGAGCTGTGAAATAAAAGCCATTGCACAATTGTTTCGTTGCCCTTATTTTGTCCTTTGTTTGGTGATGCTTTGCTAAGGATAAGAGTAAAACAAAATAAGTAGTAGTCCCAGACAAGCAAAGAAGAGAAATGGCCAAGAGTGTTCCAGAATAAAATTAAAGAAGGGAGGCTATTTGTTGTATGAACTTGATAGCCTGAAGAGTAAATTGTTTTGTGAAAATGAAGCTAAAAGTAAAGTTGCTGGTTTCTCAGGAATCCCAAAGAACTTTTAACTTGTGTGAGGCAATGTAAGTGGCAGCAATTGGCTTTGTAATTAAATCTGTTTTAAATATTTGTTTAACAAGTATTTTATGTACACAAGTTATTGGATGAATTATTGTGCGACTTCCAAAAAGAAAACAAAAAAACCCCAAAACCAAATCAATTGTTTAGCTTTATAGAACTTACACTGTTTTGTGTTTGTGGAAATCATCTGACACAGGAAGTAAATATTGAGGTGAAATGATAAGTCAGAATTAAATCCCTGTAAACCTTTTACCCATATATCAGTTTCAAAACACAATATTTGAAGTTTTAATTTTCTTATCAATTTGTAACCAAAGATAAAATAAATTTTACAGGTCATGTAAGATTCTTCACCTCGTTAGTCCAGGGCTATGAAACTTGCATAGCTTTCTCTCTAATAAGGTTTCTTAAATTTGGCTACAAATCAAAATTACTTGGAAATCTTATCAGCACAGTACCATCCAGGTCGTTTACCCATGAATCTACATTAATCCCTTGGGATTTTAGGGCAATAAGAGATGACCAATAGGAGTTTATAAAAACTTAGAGCTCATGGTGTACATTACACCACTGGCCTCTCTAATACGAGCAATGATTTTCTATAGCACATGAATTAGAATTCCCCAGCATGTAACTTCTCCAATGTTCCTCAATTTATCTCTCATCTCATAATCTGAGACTACATTTAGAAAATGAGGGGGCTTTGCCTTTCCTCTTAGTCACTTCATTGAGCTGCTTATCCTTTCCTTGTGAGCAGTGGACAAACATGTCATTTTACAACTGAAAATTCTGGGTGTATTCTAGGTTTTCTAATTTTGAAACTGTTTTTCAAAGGAAGTTCTTCCTAGTAGGTGATGGAAAAGCAATGTATTTTTGTGGTCTGGTGTCCTCCACACTGCAGTGAGGGAAGATTATCTGAAACACCTGTGTAGCCTGCCAGTGTGTGGTAATTCCATTTCCAGACACCACTTCCTGTTATTACCATGAAACATCTGCTGTTCTCCTTCCACCACACCAGCTCCTCACTTTTCTACATGCTTCCCCTATGGACGGCAGTCACTTGAGGCTATGTATTAGTGTTTATCCAATATTTGGAGGCTGAACTTTGCACCTACTATCTCACTTGATTTTCAGAAGTCCTTCTCATTGATGACTTTCCTGACATCCCAATATAAACCAAGAGCCTTAGTCTTACTTTCTCAAATCTTATACTTTTATTCCTTAGAGTTTGTAAGAGTATACGATGTGAACAGGAACAACTCTGACTTTTCAACAAAGTATCTTTCAGTTCTTTAGTGTCCAAAACAGAGAATGTGCTCAATAAGTATTTGTGGAGTAAAAAAGTAGTATTAAATCCAGCAATGTGAAGTAGCATTTGAAACTACTGTCTTTACATCCTTAGAGAACCAAGACTAAGCAGCAAGGATTTTTACCTCATTGTAGTTATCTAGTCATTTTTTTGAGTAATATGTTTCTAAAAATAATATATGTAGCTCTAAAAGAGTACTATAAAGAAATCAAAGGAGATACAGAGGCAAGTTGCAGAGGCAAGAAAAATGGACATCTGAGCTACCATCTTTATATCAATAGGTTACCTTAGGTCATTGGCATCATTAGTACATTATTGTTCATTGTATCATTAGGCAGGTTACAGAGTCAGCAACATTCTGCAGCTTATTTCTCAGTTACATACTAAGTTGCAGTATGTAATGTTAGGAGTTTTGTATAGCTTTCAAGAAAGTCCATTGTTTAAAATTAATGTTATGTGGACAGGTTCAGGAGCAGTGGAACTTGGTGAAATATTGTGGTTGTCTAATAAGAGAGTTCCTTTGTTCCCAGGAGCTGAGTATATGAGATTAAGGTCGAGGCTGATAAGACTCTAGCATAGAGCCTCCTCATGGAGGGCATTAACACGGCAGCGAGGCATCCTGCCCCTTTGTACAAAAACTTTCCTAGGCACCAAGTGTGTATTATCTTATTAGTTCCTGGGACAACCTGCAAAATATTCCAACTGTGGAAAACAAGGTGCCTGTTTTCCCCCAGGAATTTGCTCACCAGAGGAAATTCTCTATCTTGTTTATTTCCACATTCAGAACCCTTATAGAGTGCAGCACAAAGTTATCTTAATTTTATTAAAAGTCAAAGGCTTTCTTATTTTCTGGACTAGATAGAATGATGGAAAGTTTGTCATTTTTTTCATTGAAATGTTATTTTTTGAATAAATCATTGATTACTGTTACAGCATTTTGAATGGTTCAATACCTTTCTTTGGAGCATCTGGCATGGGTATCTATAAACTATAGCATATTATCATAATTCTAGTTTGGTGAAAATTAGTCCTGTGTTTTTTCTTTAGGAAAACAAGTAATTGAGAAATGAACATAAAGGAGAGGGCTAGAGAAAAATTATTCTAGAATAGTCTTAATGATTAAGTGAATGAGATTGATAAATGTATAGTTAGTAATAGAGTATAGTTGGGAAAATAAAAGCAACAAAGGCAGTGGGAAGGGAGGCAAGCAAATCCAGGAAAAAGCAAATCCAGAAGAACTCATTGGACAAATGGGAGCTACTTTTTTTTTTAAAACTGGAATTAAATATTATATTGTGGGAATAGGCAGTTACTTCCTCACTCTGTTAGTGGATGAGCATACATTTGAATTGGTTATATAGAAAACTCTTAAGCATGATGATCATACAAAAGAACAACAGTTGTTAGCTCTCTGTGGGGAAATAAGTTACTACATAAGTTGTACAAGTACCCATTTAGCCAATATTAAAAGGCCTGATTTAAAATAATTGCCTGTACCTCAGGTTGAAATTTAATTTGGTTACATCACAGAATTACCTCAACAACCTCTGAATAAAGGTCACTTATGACATTGAGAAGGTATAAATTGCTAATTAATACTTTATGCTGAAATTGAGTTACTTAAGATTTTGAAGAAATGTTCAATGAAATAGTAATGGGTACTAAGATTTCAAATTACTTTGATTTCAAAAGGTAATAAAGCTCAAGGAGGAAATTTAAGCTGCTAACTCTAAAAGTCTGTTTTAGAGAAAATAGTGTTAATTAGATCAAATTTCCTATTACCCTTAGAAGTACATTCTTTGATTAAATACAAAGAACTTAAGACCTGGTATGCTTGGTTTTTCCTTTAGTAGTTTTGAGTAAATGAAAGAAGTAGATTATAATTTTCTGGTTTCCATGTTCTAAATTCCTCTGCTGGCAGAACGAATGAGATCACTGTTGGTCAGAGCATGATGCTGAATGCTGGCTGGGGTGAAGGAGCTAGATTCCAGAGGCAAAGCCCTTTTGGTTTTTTTGTGGATATC
>CM053407.1:36998791-37138469 GCA_028644305.1 Xerus rutilus
CATGCATTGTTCAATAGCAAATTATTGAGTCTCCAGGTGTTGTAATGACTTCTTTTTTTAAAACTGTCATTAATTTCTAGTTTTAGTCCATTATAGTCAGATAGAATGCAGGGTAGAATCTCTATTTTTTTTTATTTACTGAGACTTGCTTTGTGGCATAGCATATGATCTATTTTGGAGAAGGATCCATGTGCTGTTGAAAAAAATGTGTATTTGCTTGTTGAAGGATGGAATATTCTATATATACCCATTAAGTCTAGACCATTGATTATTCTATTAAGTCTTACAGATCCTTTGTTTAGTTTTTGTTTGGAAGATCTTTCCAGTGGTGAGAGAGTTGTGTTATAGTCACCTAACACTAATGTATTGGGATCTATTTGGTTCTTGAATTTGAGAAGGTTTGTTTGACGAACATGGCTGCCCCATTGTTTGGGGCATAGATATTTAAGATTGTTATGTCCTGTTGATGTATGATTCCCTTGAGCAGTATGAAATGACCTTCCTTGTCCCTTTTCACTAACTTTGGTTTGAAGTCTACTTTATCTGAAATGAGGATGGAAACTCCTGCTTGTTTATGCAGTCCATGTGAGTGATAACTTTTTTCCATTCTTTCACCTTCAATCTGTGAGTATCTCTTTCTATGAGATGAGTGTCTTGGAGAGATAGTTGAGTCTTTTTTTTTAATCCAATCTGCCAGTCTGTGTCTTTTAATTGCTGAGTTTAGGCCATTGACATTCAATGTTATTATGGAGATATGGTTTGTATTTCCAGACATTTTGGTTTATTCTTAGTTTTTAACTTGATTGGGTTTCTCCATTGATTGGCCTTTAGTGTAGCTCCTCCCTCTGCAGGTTTTCATTGTTGTTTTTTATGTCTTCCTCATGAACTATTTTACCAAGAATGTTCACAGCTTTCTTGCTGTGAATTCTTTTTATTTTTGTTTATCTTGGAAGATTTTTATTTCATCATCAAACCTAAAACTTAATTTTGCTGGATATAAGATTCTTGGTTGGAATCCACTGTCTTTTAGCGCTTGGTATATGCTTTGCCATGATTTTCTTACTCTCAGGGTCTAGGATGAGAAGTCTGCAGTGATTCTAATTGGCTTCCCCCTATATGTAATCTGATTCCTTTCTCTTGTGGCCTTTAAGATTCTCTCCTTATTCTGAATGTTAGGCATTTTCATTATGATGTGCCTTGGTGTAGGTCTGTTGTGATTTTGAATGTTTGGTGTCCTGTAAGCCTCTTGATTTTGATTATCCAATTCATTCTTCATATTTGGAAAGTTTTCTGATATTATTTCATTGAATAGATTGCTCATTCCTTTGGTTTGGAATTCTATGCCTTCCTCTATCCCAATAATTCATAAGTTTGGTCTTTTAATGTTATCCCATAATTCTTGGATGTTCTGTTCATGGTTTCTTACTATCTTCACTGTGTGGTCAATTCTATTCTCAAGGTTAAATATTTTGTCTTCAGTATCTGAGGTTCTGTCTTCCATGTGGTCTAATCTGTTGCTGATGCTTTCTATTGAGTTTTTGATTTGGTTTATTGTTTCTTTCATTTTAAGGATTTTTGTTTGGTTCCTTTTCAGAATCTCTATCTCCTTATTGAAGTGATCTTTTACTTCCTGTATTTGCCTATGTATCTCATTATTAAAGTGATCTTTTACTTCCTCTATTTGCCTATGTATCTCTTTATCAAAATGATCCTTTGCTAACTGGGCTTGCTCTCTTATATCATTCTTTTAGTCACCGAACATTTTAATTGTGTACATCCTGAATTCCTGTTCTGTCATTTCTTCTGCTGTACTGACCATGGATTCTAATGGCGTATTATCTTGGTTTGTTTGAGTCGCTTTCTTCCCTTGTTTTCTCATGATATCTGTGTGATTTCTAGCTCTGCTGATCCAAGTTGTTACAGTTTTTGCTCCTATATGCATATAGTTTCCCTGCAGGGTTTCATTATCTCTCCTTTAAAGGGGGACTGATATTGATTGATCTCAATACAAGGAATATATAATTTCAATCCAAGTAGCTCCTAACAGCTCCCAAATACATTTACAGTTTAGTCACGATATACAACAATTATGTGTTCCTTTACAATCTATTATGTAACCAATAAGTTTACACAAGGGTCTTAGTATCTGTTGATGGGCTAGGGAAACTTGAGGGTGGGTGTAGGTTAGAATGTCAGGGTAGTAGAAAGTGAGGATATGGTCATTAGATCTTAGAAAGCATACAAAAGGAATCCAAGAGGAGTTGGCTATTACTAGAAAGAGCGACAGAGAGTTGGGGAAGACCAGTAAGGAGGAAGAAAAGAGTACAGTGAGGAGAGATGCTAGCAAGAAAAATAAAACATATGCAAGTGGGAGGTACAAGACTATATAATACCACTCTAGTATACAGTGGTATTATAGATTGGAAATCCCAATCTACCATATCCCACTGTATAACAGATATTTGATGTCACAACTGTTGGAGATTAGAGGGTAGGAAAAGAGTGAGAGAGAAAAGAGGGAAGGAAAAACAAGGGAAATAACAAGAAAGCAGAGAAATAAAGCAAAAGGATTAAAAAATAGAACTGTTAGGAGAAAAAGATAAAAGATAAAATAAAAAATAAGAATTAAAAAAAGGATAAAGTCTCAATGTAAATAAACAGGTATGGTTCCTTTCACCTCCAGTAGGTGGCGTTGTCCGTTGCTTGCTGGATTTTCCTCGCTGGTGTCCTGGGTGCTGGTCCCACAGCAGGGTGAAACTCTGCGCCGCTGGTGAAGTCGCTGTTCCACGGTGCACTGTGCCGTGGCCAAAGTTTGCTCCCAGGTGCTGACCTACGCCACCTGGTGTAGGAAGTTCCGGTGTGTTAGAAGGGGATCCACCAAGAACAATGGCGGGGGGGGGGTCCGCTCAGGAGACGGTCCGTTCACAGTAGCAACTGCTAGTGGTCCTGCATGGCTGGGTGGGCGCTGGGGCCAGGCACCCTGTGTGAAAGCAGGCCCCTCCTGCCGGGGGCAAATCCCGGGCTGGAGCCCTGGGCCGGAGCCTCCCGCTGCAACTGCCCTCTGCTGGTTGTCACCGAAGTCACGCTGCCCGTGGCTACTGCTGTCTCCCGGTGTACCTGTGCACACACATGTGAGTGAAACTCTGGGGGGGGGGGTGAGCCGCAGAATGATGCCAAGAAGCTGGCTGGAAAGGGGCACCTCCACCACTTCTAGCCTTGGTCCCGGGGAGCCTAGCATGGAAAAGACCGTCTAGGATGCCATCTTGGAACTCCCCTCAATACATATTAATTTGAAGTAATAGAATCGTGGCTTTTGCAAGTTGTTTTAATCCATTTGAGATATTTAGAATACTCACTAACTTTGAATCTGACCAGTAGAGCTGTTATTTAAAGTAGAATGAAAGAGTCCCAATGATCTTTAGCTCATATTATATCATCATATATCATATCCTAGTGTTATCCAAGTCAAAATGGAAGAGGAGAAAGTTTATTTATTAAGGAAATTTTGTGCATCCAATAGGCTGAACACTGTGTGAGATAGTTCTTAACAAATGTAACACATTATCTGAAAACTCAAAATATATTTGAGGAATTAATACACAAAAGTTCTTTAGTAGTTATCAGTTTTGGGGCTTCAATAACTGAATGAGTGATCCAATGAAAACAAAGGATAAATAAAACTAATATAAAAGAAATATTGAATATAAGATAATTAAATCAGCTGAAGTCAAAATGCAAATTGATATTTCAAATCTGACTTACCTACAACTCTCAGAAATCTTGCCTACTCATACACTATACTGGAGATCTGGGAAACTGAGGATATGACTAAAACCAAAAAGAGACTCTAAAATAATAGAACATAAAAGTTTTCAGATCTATTTTTAATATTTTTAGTAAATATGACACAAAGAAAAGTGTTAAAACCCCAGTTTCTCTGTTAGTTTTATAACACTTGCTTCCAGTTATGAAGTCTTAAAAGGGGAATATTACAATGATCATAAACCAGTTCAAGAATATAATGCTAAAACTATGTATAGTGTTAAGAATATAAAGCCAAATTTTTGTTTCATCCTTAAGAAAAGCACAGAATCAAAGATTGTCATCTGCTAAATAAGGCATCTATCTTCAGTGAAGTAGGACAAATGGAGGGGCAGAAATTTCCCCTAATTTGGTCAAGAGTCTCAGGTTTGAGTTGATGGGAACTACAGTGAGCCTAACTTGGTTGCTTTTTTTTTTTTTTTTAATATTTTTTTAGTTGCAGATGGACACAATATCTTTATTTATTTTTATGTGATGCTGAAGATCGAACTCAGTTCCCCACGCATGCCAGGCAAGCGATCTACCACTGAGACACAATCTCAGCCCCAACGTGGTTGCTTTTTAAAGCATTTTTATATTTATAAGTTATATGTGAAATAGTTTTAATTCAAACTTGTTAAGCAGTCACTGCCAGTACTGATAACTCCCTCTCTTATTTCTTTCTCTTTGTGATGCTTTTAGTTTCAACTTTTAAAATATTTTTTTTGTTTCCTGCTCTATTGCTAAATAATGGAGAGTTTTGGAAAATAAAGATTCATTTTTCTTTCACAGCACCAGCACTGACCATAGCACACACACATGCTTAAGGATAGTTGGTCATTTATGGATAGTTTGAAGTTGGGTTAATATGTTAAATGGCAACAGTGGCAATCCACCAAATATGTAGTTATATGTTGGCTTTGTTATATGTTGGCTTTGTTCAGATCAGTTTTCAGGATTTACATTAAATGATCCAGTCATTTGTATTTGTAACTGACCCACATAGTATATGTTTATCTTCCTTCTTACACAATTTCCCATTTTCCTGGAGTTAATAAGTATTTTATGTTTTTTGTGTGCTTATCTTTGTATTTATCATTGACTAAACTCTTGCTTCTCCAGATATGTGAATATTCTCTCAATATGTTGAAAATCATGAGATATTCTATCATTCATATCTTATTAGGAATTTCTCATTTGGAGTTTATTTTATTTTTATTTTATGTAAATCCTGGTTCATCCTGGGATCTTGTTATGAACAACTATACCTTTTGCCTCTGTTGGGTTGGAAGCCCTGCTTCCTGGGTAGATTTGCTCTTTTTTGTTCTACCAGTATCTTACTTATATTCTACCACATACATGTGGAGTATTTTTTAACATAGCAGAAAATGTCTGTATTCTACTCTAACATTTGACTGATATTTTGATAGGGTATCACATTCTGGTTGGAAATATTTCTGTCAGAATTTTAAAAGTATTTCTCCTTTTGTCTTCTAGATTTCAGTTTTGCTATAAAGACATTTTCTCAAGGGATTCTGTGTTTTTAGTGTTGTAAAATGTCAAAAGACTGTATCTTTGACAGTGTCCTTTATATCCATTATTCTGGGTGCTTAGTGACCCTTTTAAATTTGGAAATTCATGTCTAACAGTTCTGGAAATTTTCTTTCATTATTCTGTTCATGAATTTACTCCATTCTGGTGATATATGTGAAATTTCTAATGTCTTGAACTAATACAGGTTGTTCCTTTAATTTCACTTTCTGTAATAATTTTCATTTCTGTCTTTTCATCCTTCTTTCTTAGACATTGCTTCTATAGAGTTTTGGATTACTGCTATCATGATTTTAATTTCTATTTTTTGTTCTCCAAATATTCTTTTCTTATAATGTAATATGCTTTATATTATAGATTCTTATGCTTTTGGGATATAGACTATATTCGATATTATTGATAACAATATAGTCAAAGAGGTTACCTGATCTGTCTTGAAATATTTGTAATAGGTAGCACTTGAATTGTGTAATATTCCCTTAAGAGTTTAGGTGTGGATATGAATGTACAGGACACTGCGTATCACCACAAAGTGAGATTAGTACATGTGAACACAACTGACTGTCTGGTACCACACTTATTCCTTTTAAGTGTGAGGTATTACATATGATGGCATATAGACAGTAAATCCACAGGACCCACTCACTGTACCCAGTGAGAACCTGAAGTCATCTTAACTCTTTATAATCTAGTTTTTGACACTTTTCTGGGACCACTAACTTCTGCTAAATGCATTCACTTTGATCTCCTTCAGGAGGTGGCTGGCTATTCCTTTGCCAGCACCAGCCATTATCTTAAATAATTATTTATCTTAGTTTTTAATATTCTTGGTTACACTTCAAAAAATCCTTCTTGAGGGATAGAAAACTTTCATTCTGAAAGGTGCAGCCATATTATTTTTCTATTAATAGAAAACCATTGAACTCCAGGAACTTTATGAGTCTTAGTCTTCAACAACCCCTTCCTCATCTCAGTATACTTTTATCATTTTTGATATTCAAGGAAGCATCAGACTAGTAAGTGTTTTATGCCATAAGATTAACACTAATTTTGGACAAGTTATGTGAATACTACAACTGGTTCCCCAAGTAGACTAGGATATGAAGACATACTAAAATTATCTTACTGTTTTGCCATGCATCCAAATATTCATAGCTCATATTTTTAGAACTTTTGTTTAATATTTACTACTTGGGAAAAAATTTTCCTATTAACTAGCCATCATTTATATCCATAATGAAAAAGCTGGGCATATGTTAGAAATCCACAAGTTTAGACAAATATGAATTTTTGTCTAAAAAATTTTGGTAATTTTGTGGGTTCTGGATGATATCAATATAAAATATAGAGGGTAATTTAATTCTGTTTATTGTTCACACTCTACTTCTCTATGCAAATGAAACATTTTATCCCTATTGTTGTATATGTTAGCAAGATGTCCAAATATCTCAGAAAGTACTGATAGAAATAATTTGGACCATGTTCCAGCTTGGGTGTCTTATTTGGACAAAAGTTACTCCAGTTAATGGATTGGATCTATTTTGTGGAGCCTTAGGGAATTTACATGATTCTAAGAGCTTTGTGTCTGCCGGACAGAAGAGCAGTCTAGAAATTTTGGCATGACTTGTTCTGTCAAAAATTTTGAGTTCTCAGCAAGGCAGCTCGTACTCCCAGAATCAGGTCAATGCCATATCCTGAGTATCCAGTCTATGCTATCAGCTTGAAAGAGCAGATAGCTTTCTCTTTCTGTTCCTGTCTACCACCCTTAATCAGAATCCATATGACGTGGGCTTCTATAGCTAGAATTCACTTAGGATGCCTAGTATTCTAACATGCACTGAAGAGCTGAAAACACTAATCTACCCGAGTTCCTGTGGAGGCTTAGTCAACCTCTTTAATATGTAATTCTATTTTGGGCTTTGCCAAAATGTCTGGTCAGGATCACTGTTACACATATTAAGGTCTTTCAGGGATGCAAAAGCTTCTGGTCTAAGGAACCAAAATGACTTCTATTGAAAAAGTCCCCATGGCCACAACCTGGTTTTTTTTTTTCTCTTCTTCCGCATTTAGCTCTTCCTCTCTCTTACTCATTATTGCTCTTTTTCTTTCTTTGTTGTTCTCTCTGTATACCCTGATTTCCATAATATATTACAAACCCAAGACCTTCACTTTACATTTGTCCTTATCTTTAAGATGGATAAATACTATAATTTATTGTTTACCTAATGCTGAATGAGGTGTTTTACAGTGTGTTATTTAATTTAATCCTCACAACAATCTTGCAAATAATATTTTTTCCCAACAATTATCTATGTGTATTTGAGTGAATGTTTTGTGTGTATGTGTGTGTGTATGACAGATTTGCATAGACCATTTTCATTTGAAATAACACATTTTAATTATGAAAACCATAGCATCTATGAGAAAATCTTAGACTGTAATCACTTAGACCTTATTTTAATTTGTGTTTCTCAGAATAATAGGAGTTTCGTCTTTATGCAAACAGTTTTAAAAATTTATGTTAAATTAGATGTCCCAGAATAAAGGAAAATCACAAAGAAGACAGAGTATAGAGGTTCCTCATTTAGACTGAGCACCTTTGGATTTCTATCTCCTTTGTGGATACCTTTATTAAATAATAAGGTATTGCATTTGCTGTTTTAGGTAGTGCTGCTTATATTGTTTTAGGAAAGAGCTGTCACTATGAAAATCAAAAGCAGACACATCATTTTAAATGTCGCAATTAGGTATATGCTTGTCAGCAGCATGGTCTTGGCCTCTTTGATAGTGTGGGTAATGTATGTTTTCTTCTCAGCTTACTGAGGCTGTGGTAATGGAAGCTAAGCTCAAACATCAAAGAAAAGAGGTTTTCCTTTGTAGGAAAACATCATTACATTTTCACACCATTAGTGTGATAGAAGCATAGCATCTCCTCTGCATGAAGTAGATGTTTTTGATTATTTTTTTTTAACTAAACGTAGACTAAGAGGCATATAATGTTGATTATTACTTGTATATATATCAATATCACAATGCCCCAAATAATGCCTATTGATTCACTCATTAACATTTTTAGGCAAGGAAGGGATGTTAAAGAACTCACTAATTGAAACTCATTTTAATTAATTATTAGCAGTTACTTAGGCATAGCATCTAATTTTCTGTTTTTTAAATGACACTCCCTTGAAAGCATGAAGCATACTTCATGATAGCCTCATAAAAGTCAGCCTCAGCAATTATTAAAGTGAGGACTTCAGGCAATTTAATCTCCAACTGAAATCATGATGAGATGCAGAGGAATGACACGAATGCCTATTATTCCACTTTCTTTCTGTATTGTTAATGAACCATTTTACTAAGTAAAGGATACATGTTCTTTAGATCCTGAGTTTACTGAAGGAAAGCTTTACTTGCACAAGACTGACATTGCCAAAATACTGTAGGTTGAGTGCAGGTGAACTAAATGTACCTGAACTGTATAGGTATTATTTTCATGCTTGTTCACACAACTTCACTTTAAACAGTGTGTTGTACCCACAATTACACTGCTACAATGCTGATGACGAGGACAAACCATCCCAAATTCACAAGAGGAAAAATAAAATTTCATCTACTGTAGTATTTCACACATTACAAAGATGGAGAGTGTAGAACATAAGCCATTTCACAGGAAACAAAAACAGCAAGAGAGGAAGTGTGTTTTAGTTGTTAAGCCATTTTCTGATTGTTGAAACTCATCCATCTCTGTTAGAGCTGCTGAGAAGGCAGCAAAGCCACAATGGTAGCCTGGGCATCTGTCATTTATTTGATTTCACCTACAATCTTCCCCAGCTTAAATAATGACATCACAAAAATCTTAGCAGCTGTCACTTAGTTGACAGTTGCCTACTAATATTACTTGAGATAACAGTGTTAACTGCAGAAACTTCCAAGCACATTATAAAAATGACATTGTTCTAGTATCGTCAGTTAAAAAAAAAAAGAGTTAGCTTTACTATGATGTTGATTTTTCAGAATTAAATGAAGTTTGCCTTAATATTTATATCAATCAAGAAACCATGTTCTTTTGAAAATATTCCCTTCTACTTACAGTATAAAGTAATTCAGTACTTCAGTATTATTCTCCCAGTGATTTGATAATTTGTGGCTAGTCATGCTGGGGACAATAGTGGCAAAGTTTGAAAGAAAATATTCAGTTTAGCCCAACAACAGATAGATATACTTCTGATTTTCAGGTGTACTTCTATCTGATTTTGTTTATTTTTTGTGCTTTTTTCTTTATCTCACTTTTTATTACTTTGCACAAATTGCTGCTTATTTTCTTTTCCTACTGATGTAGTCATCAGATAATTGGTAATCCCAATGCTATTTGGCACAGAAAGATAAAAATAGATCAATGAAGCAGAATATGATCCAGAAATATCCTACTAAATAACAAGAATTTAGTATATGACAGATTTAGTTCATCTGAAAAATAGTTTACTTAGCAAAGAATTCTAGAACAGTTGGCTACCCATTTCAGAGAGAATACATTTAGAAGTGTACCTTCCATTTATATACAGACTTCAGTAGATTAAAAAGTAAAAAATAATCCAGGTTTAGTAGTGCACACCTGTAATCCCAGTGGTTTGGGAGGCTGAGGCGGGAGTTTCGTGAGTTCAAAGCCAGTATCAGCAAAAGTGAGGACCTAAGCAACTCAGTGAGACCCTGTCTCTAAATAAAATACAAAATAGGGCTGTGGATATGGCTCAGTGATTGAGTGCCCTGAGTTGAATACCTGGTTGCCCATCCTCCCAAATAAATAAACATTAAAAATCTTAGAATGGGCTGGAGGCAAAGCCCAGAAGTAGAGCACTTGCCTGGCATGTGTGAGGAGGCCTGGATTGAATCCCAGTACTGCAAAAAAATAAAAATAAAAAAAATAAAAAGAAAAAGAAAATAAAAAGATGAAATTCAAATGAGAGACAAAAGGATTAATATCTGTAATGAACAGAAATTTAAAATAACAAGCTGGGTACAGTGGTGCATGCCTGTAATCCTTTCACTTTGGGAGACTGAGACAGGAGAATCACGAGTTCGAAGCCAGCCTCAGCAAAGGCGAGGCGCTAAGCAACTCAGTGAGACCCTGTCTCTACATAAAACACAAAATAGGGCTGGGGATGTGGCTCAGTGGTCGAGTGCCCCTGAGTTCAATCCCCAGTACCAAAAAAAAAAAAAAAAAAAAAAAATTTAAAGTAATAAACAGTGCCCTAAATAATAAAAAATACTTTACTTTAGTTAGCTTTGTTGGAGCTATGACCAAAATACTCTACAAGAACAACTTAGAGGAGGAAAAATTTACTTAAGGCTCAGAGTTTCAGAGATGTCAGTCTATAGATGGCCAACTCCATTGCTCTAGGCCCTAGGTGAGGCATCGTGGGGAAAGGGCATTAAGAAAGGAAGCTGTGTGTGTGTGTGGGGGGGAAGGATAGCAGAAAGAACAGCCCCTCCAGGGCATGTCCACAGTGACCCACCTCCTCCAGCCATGCCCCACCTGACTATAATTAACACTCTGTCTATTCAAACTAGGATGGACTGATTAAGTTACAGTTCTCACACTCTAATAATTTCATCTCCGAATATTTTTTGCATTAACAGGAGCTTTTGGGAGACACCTCATATCCAAACTGTAGTATTCCTATTAAAAATGTACACGAAGATTTAATTCTGTATTTGATAGAAGAACAAATATGAATGACTAATCACATTTGTCAAGATCTAAAGTTCACTCCTTAGAAAATGCAACTTAAAGTAACAGTGGAATATCACTTATACCAATTAGATTGGTGCCATTTTAAAAGAACAATTCCATCTACTGTGATGAGGAGATGGAGATGGGGTGCTCTTACATACTGCTGGTGAAATGTGACTCAGAGTATAGTCTGGAACTGTCTACTAAATATAGAGATACACATACCCTTTAATCAGCAGACCTGTTCCTGGGAATTGAACCCATAGAAATAAAAGCATGTACGCATAAGATTTATGTACAAGGGATTTATTGCTGGAATATTTGTATGGGAATAAACTGCAAACAAAGTGAGTGCCTGTGAATAGAGTAATGGCCAAATAGATCATGGTACATCATTTCAATGGAATGTTGTGTTTCATTAAGAAGTATAGATTGGACCTTCATTGGTTAACTTGAAAAACTCAAGAAGAGCAAGAAGACATAAAGTAGTAGGTATGACAGTCTCAATTTTAAGAAACAAATACTGACCTAAAAGTTTCCAAATCCTTGTGTGGGTGGCTATGTTTTTCTCATATTATTCTTTTGGTATGGAGAGGGTTATGGACATCACAGGACAAGGTACTAACCTTAAAGGTAAAAAGTGTAATAATGAGAAACATGAACTTTGTTGTTATGCTTTCTGCATTCCAGTCCTGTCTATGAAGTTTACTGGCTGTGGGACTTTGGAGAAGATATGTCCATTTTATATGTCTGTTTTCTCTTTTTTAGAATAGGGATGATGCTGCAGTTATTTCTTTGAGTTGTAATAAAAATAAAAATGAGTTACTTAAGGCACTTTGAAACCATGCTGATCATATGATACTATCAGCTTATGGGTGACATAAACTTGGGTAGGATTTGGGTGGGGGTGAGAAGCGGAAGGAGAAGAGTAAACAAAGAAAAAAATGCACCAAAGAAAGGAAAGAAAGCATCAAGTGTCCTCTTCTGAAATGACTTGTTCTTCTGAAATGTTTTTCTTTTCTTCTGGATGCCCAGCTTTGTTATCTAACTATGTTTTTCACCAGCCCATTCTTCATTTTCAGCACTACTTTTAAATCCCTGTCCCCTGTTTTCACTCAGATTGATGCACCAGGGACAGGAGTACTTGCATAATGACTGTAGTTGACCTCTCAGAGCATGGACTAATTGAACCTTTAATCCAAGCTCACTGGATGATTACTCCATGTTCCTGTCCATTTTGGCTGCACAAACAGCTTGTTTTTTTCTTTAAACAGCATTAGTGCCACCCTTGATCTTTTGTGTGGTCATTAGCAGGGGATTGGTGGGGAAGGGCAAAGGAAGAGGTTACTTCAACTTGATGTTTTCATTTCTTTTTTCACAGAATCTATTCTTAAGTATGACTTACTGACAATTCTTTAGGGATCTCTTGAATTTCTGTAACTTTTTTTTTAAAGCAAAGGCACAGCTTTCTCCCTGTTTGCCCTAATTCTTTCCAAGGTTGTTGGTATAGTAAATAGGCTAAAAGAAAGCATTTTTCTTTGGGGCAAAGGCACATTTACTAACAAATAAAAAACTGGAGATTTCTAAGGTCAGTATCTCTCAGATGTGACACAAACACACAGTTATGTGTAGCATATACCAGAGCAAGATACACATTATCTTGAGGGACTTGGGAACAAGAACCAAATATGAACATGAAGCTCATGGTGCTTTTCATATAGTGAATAATATGTTCTTTGATGCAAGAGCTTCATATCTTCTGCCAATGTCTGTAAACCTGTGATAGGCTAACTTCTTGTTTTGGATATGGAAAAAAAGTGTCAGATTTTTTACAGTTGTTGATAATACTCACTATAAAACATTTTTGTACTTCAAAGATAAGATGATATGGGTAAAGTGCTCATGTTACCAAGCTATAAGGAACAACTTTAAGATTATAATGAAATGGCCAGTTTTCTCAGGAAGAGTGTGGTTTATACTTTGAGAGAAAAGCTTGAATTCTGAAAACATTTGAATTCTTGCATTGTTACAAGGCAACATAATATCCTCTAAGGTAGGCTTAATTTTTAATAAGTAAAACATTACTGTTACTCAAACTCCAATGGTCAGAAGACTTGGAAATGTGATTTTTGTTTGAGGGAGGGGTGCCTACATACACTTTTCTTATTTTTTAAGTATAAGAGACTGGATGTTCAGGTACAACTTGCAATCAAACTGGTTACTTATGCTATAAAGTAACCTCTGATTTAGTTTCATTATGGAAACTTTCTCAAATTAAGTGTTCCCAGAGGTAGAGTGGCTATTCATAGTTGAAGGTCAGTTTGATCTAAGGATAAGAATTAGGGAGAAAATGAATGTATTATGATATAGTATGGCTACCCAACAAGGATGGGTAATTTAGCTATATTTAGGCAAGAGATAATGTTGGGCGAGTAGAAAAGAGAAAATTTGTGAAATGAATTGAAGGTCATGGTATGTTTCTTATTTAATGATGAAAACAATGTGGATCTACTAAGTGATTGAACATTGACCAAGTATGCTCTTCCCAATATTTTTCAAGTGATGGAAAATAATAACATAGTATACTAAGATGCATAGAAGAGGCAGCACATGGCTAGTAGTGACTGGCCAGGGCATTCCAGCTGACCATCACAGCTGTCCACTCTAAACGCATTGATACTGTAATCTATGCACCATAACTCTGTGCCTTATCACACTGCTTGGAAGCTTTGCATTCAAAATAAGGAACAGAGATATGTACTTAGTTAAAGCCATAGAGATGGAAGGCAGGAGAAAATAACAGATTGGACATAAAATGACCAGGCCATTAATTTCTCAATTGGGAAAGCATATACTTAGGTCAGGTTACCATAGAGAATTAAACCACTCCTGAGTCTGGCCCTGGTATGACAGGCTTAGAAATATTTGTCAACTGACCAAGAACAAATCTGTGCTAGGGGGAAGACTTGCACAGAATAAAATAATAGAGATGGATAAATAACTCCCTCAAAACAAACAAACAAAAAACCAAACTATCAATTTACATTGAGAATTGACTATATCAAGAAAATCCATGAATCATGTTTGCTGATCAATACATTTTCTCTCTGTGGCAAATTTTCTCACACAGTTCAATTATGACTAGAAGTGTGTTCTGTGAACCAGGGATAGGATCAGGAGAATGGGTTGTATGATATTCAGGCCAAGATGCTCTATGGGTCTAGATGCTCTGTGCTTTGGGGCCAGTGGACCCCAAAATATTGCACATATACTTCAATGGTTGATGTGGAAACATCTTTCGGAAAGGTAATCTTGACAATTCTGTTTTTTTTGGAGATTAAAATGCAACTGTACTTGTATATAGATATTCTTAGTTGCATTTTCAGTTCATTTCTGCTTTCCTAAAGGCACCCAGGTCTCTTTGATCATCATTACTATACATGGCTGATTCCATACCTTTTATTTTGAAGCTTCTATGATTTGATTATTAGCACCAGAAATCATACTTGATATCTAAAAAATAATTGCTAATATATTTCCTGAGCCTAAGAAAATTTACTTTCTATTTATGAAGGCAAGACTTACAAGTAAATTTAGTATGGAAAAATTTCTAGGAAACATATAAATTTAATAATACCCACTGAAAAATCCATGGCATTTATTTAGCAGAGGGAAAACTGTGAGCTTTGCATTTTCATCCACAGTTCCTAATAATGTAAATTTGGGAAGGAAAGACCTTCAGTTAAAAAAAAAATGATAGAAGCGAATGCACTAGAGACTTCTTGTTTTGCAGAGAGATGTAGCTTCTTACTATTCACTAGCAGTATTCTTTAATATGGGGAGAAATTTGGGTTTAGAAGCAAAAAATCTGAGGTGGTGAAACCAGGAAAGATCTATGAATATCTGGGATAGACTCTGTAACTTTCTTAAAATAATAATAAGCAATTAATTTAAGAAGGAATGATACCCACTTTATGAGATCTTACCATTATGAATAAAGAGAGAGAGAGAATATGTTTAAGTCATATATAAGAAATGCCTTGATTTTTAGTTATATGATAGCACTTATGGAGAACTTACATTGGTCAGATAGTCAGATACTTTGTCATACTTACATTCCTTCTTTGAAGTTGGTTTGTTTTATACATGAATAAACTTATGCTTAGAGATGTTAAATTATCCCCATAGTTAGCCATTACTATCTGGGCCAGTTGGTTCTGGGTGCTAGGGTTATCTCAATGACTGAGACAAAGTCCTGATCTTTTGGAGATTGGATTCTAGCAGACTCTAAGGATAGAGCAGTGTCTTAAATTCAGTACTGTCTGAAACAATAACCTTGAGCAAGTAATAAACTGCTTTGACTCCATAGAATCATAAGCTTCTTTTTAAAGACAAATTTTAATATTTTAATCACAGCATTGTTGTTCCACTAGAATGAAAGAATATACATTTTTTCCCTACTAGTCAAAATGAACTTACATGAATTAAATCTGACACACAACTCAAGGCTCTCAAGATCCGGGGAAATAGATTCCACAAGTAGCAAGTCAATATATGATGAGATTTCTTTCCAAGTGATCCATTGCTCTGTCTTGTCTTTTGGTAGTTTTTCTTTCATGCATATTTCATATTGTGTATACTCTTACTTGTAAGTATTTTTCTATTTCTAGTGACTCTTTTTAAAGAAGGGTACACTGCAAAAAAGCATTTAGAAACCCTTCTAAATAATGATCTGCAGGCATAATCATGGAGCTTAAATCCCCCAAAGAATCTCTCAAGAATTTTAATTCTCTTGTGCTATTCTCAAGAAATATGCCACTTTAACAGAAAAATTTACTTTGACAAGAGAATGTCTGTTCATCTAAGAGTAAATGATCTTGAACTAAACTTTATATTGAAATGTAGGTATAGCGATTTATTTCTGCTGAGAATTATATTTTCATATCCTTGGAGTTATTGTAGATATTGTATGATTTTTTGAGTATTTTTACAATTAATTACAAAACTGAAGTCACTATTTTCATGATTTTATTGTTGATGAATGCTTCTATGCTTCTAAAACTTAAGGTATAATGGTATTTTAAGGAATATTAAACTTTAGAATGATCTTTGTACTGTTTAATATATTAAAAAGTTTATGTTTACCTACAAACTAGTGACTTAGATGTTCTAAATAATACAATATAAGCCAGTTGAAAAGTGGAAATTTCATTTGAAACAGTATTTTATCATTACTTTTCACATGGACATTGGATACTGAGATATAAGGTGAAGTGTATGTATTTCTCTTTTTACTGTGAAAGAATTTGATTTCAGAATTTTCTAATGATCTGTTAACAGAAAATCTCTTTATGAGGTGAATTTATTTATTTAGCTCTAAAGCCCTTAATTGGACAATTCTACAAACAAGCACATGTGTAATGTGTAATAGCACATGTGTAATATCCCTCCAGATTGAAGCTATTTCTTGATGTCCAAGATCCATAATGATTCTAAGAAGCTTTAAAAAATGACCCATATAAAGTTACTCTGAGGCCAAAAGGGATTGTTCTAGTCTTCTCACTGAAAATTTATTTAAAGTTTTCAGTATATTTGTGAATATGCATCTTTTTGAGTGGAAAGAGAATTAATAGCACTCCATGTTCTCAAAAGGGTATGACTGCCAAATGTCAGACAGAAGTTCCAGGAAAATCAAGTTTTAGGGGCTTTTTCTTATACTTGCCTCAACAATTCACAGTGTAAAATCCAGGTTAAGTAACCATGGAGTGCAACCTCTAGTGGCAAAGAAAGAGACAGAGATGAGTCCAATGTGAGAGGGCAAGGGACAATGTTGCTAAGTAGTCCCAGTTTTGCTGGGTGTTGGAACAGATGGAGATGTTGAGCATATCTTGGTTTTTGAGCTCTTTTAGGATTAACTCTGATGGTTTTGCCTGGGTCTTAGAAAGCACGGCTCTCTTTAGTGGAGAAAACTTCCCACAGTGTGAACCTCCTTATTTTCCTGGTGTAGGACAGCTGGAGAATTTGTCATCTTGCTAGTAAGAAAACATTGAGTGCTCATGCAGTTCACAGATTGACCACAAGGGTGGATCCAGCCATGGTTTTGAGAGATCACCTGCTTTTTAGGGAAACAGCTTCAAAAGGTTCAAATAACATGACATGTAGGCTTGATATTGTTTAGCTTTAATCCCCTTATATGAAATCAATAAACAAAATTACATAGACCTTGAAGATTTATAATGAGAATTCAATAATGTGATATATGGAAGGGAATTAGCACATTTTCCAACACCTAAAATGGTGATTTCATGTTGCATTTAAAGTATAAGGTTGTTTTTAAAACAAGAAATAGAAGATCGCTGTTTATTTCTTAAACCTGAATTAATGTGGGTAATTGAGAAATTCAAAAAGAGCCATGTTCATGGGAAGTCTGCAATGACCACACCGCCCTGCCGTGGTATAATATTAAAATCAATCAATTTCCATTTGTCTTATATACACCACATATTATCTCCAAAGAGTGTCTCCTACTGCTGTTGCACTGTCTGCTGGTTTTATTGCTTGCCCAAGAGAGATAATACTTCCTTTGTAAATGTGAGTGAACTGGTTGGAAGAATGAACTGCTTGTAGCTGATTCTATAGGACAACCTTAACTGATAATGAAATGTTATGTTTAAATGCTTCTTTTAGCATTTAAAGCATCTGTTGACTTATATGAGATTTCATCCACTTACTCATTTAATAACATTTCTTGAGAGCCTACAGGGTGTAAGTCATTACTCTTAGTTTTTGAGGCCATATTTGAAAGAATCTAAATTGGAATATTGATAACTGAAGTGATGTATAAATATACTTATATGTGTGTATAACACATACATGTATGTTCATTTATCCATAGTTTCTATGTTCATAGATTCATCCAGCCATGGATTGAAAATATTCAAAAAATGTTGCATCTGTACTGAACATGTACAGACATTTTCCTTGTCATTATTCCCTAAACAATACAGTATTACTCTATTTACATAGAGTTTACATTGTATTAGTTATGACACAGATTCTAAAGATGATTTAAAGTATGTGGGAAGATGTGCATAGATTATGTGCAAATATTATGCCGTTACATATGAGAGACTCGAGCATTCACAGAATTTGGTATACATGGGAGGTCCTAGAACATCCCTTTTGGGTACCAAGGGAAACTGTATGTGTGTGTGTGTGTGTGTGTGTGTGTATGTGTATAACTCAACTGATTTCCATTCAATCAATTCAATTCAATTCATAAAACTGAACAGGTAAATTGCTAGATCTTGCAGACACAGCTGGAAAATGAAAAAGTAATGTAGCTTTTCTCATGGAATATTTATTAAAAAGCAGTACAACACTGTAGGAATTATGAAATATGTATGAAGCCTAAAAAAATTGAAAAATGAAATTATTATGCTAAGATGGCAGAAATGAGGATATCATATTTATTCTGAAATTTGGCAATGATGGTGTTATGGGCTCAATTTTGTTCCCCGAAATTTATTTGTTCAAGTTCTAACCCCTTAAACCTCGAATGTGATTGTATTTAGAGATGGAGTCTTTAAAGAGTAATTAAATTAATATGAGGTCATTAGAGTGGGGCCTAAATCAACATGACTGGTATTCTTAAGAGAAGATGAAATGCAGGCACAAATACACACAGAGGGAAGTCCACATAGGGTCAAATGGATAAGAAACCTATTTACAAACCAAGGAAGAGGCCTAGAGTAAGGCAAGCTCACCAAAACCCAGATGCTGGACTTCTAGCTTCTAGAACTATGAGAAAATAAATTTCCGTTGTTTAAGCTATCCAGTTTGTAGTACTCCTTATGGAAGCTTTAACAAAATAATACAGATGACATAACAAATAACATGAAAAAAAGGTGGAAAAAAATCTTCACATTTTTTACCAGTTGTTGATAGCCCTGTTTTCCCACTAATTTTTGCACTTATTCTGTGACCTGTAAGCCTCCTAGCTTTGAGTAAAATCAAGTAACTCATAAATTACTAAGAGCATCCTTTCCACTATGTCATCTGATGGTTCTAAAGATTGGTTATAATTTGAAAATTCATTGTAGTTGATTAAGAACTATACAAAGATGAGACTTATTAACTTGGTAAAAGAATATTTTCAAATTTCATGTAAATGTGCATACTATATGCCCAAGTGAGTAATTTAATGAATAACAGTTTTTTTGAAAAGTCTTTAGGCAGCTATTAAACTTTAATTTTTCATCCTGTGATTGATATAAAAAATGCTACTTCTATGAATGATTCATTTAATTTTGATTTCTGTTGATGGGTGGTTTGTATTTGGTCAGCTTCGGAAATGACACCATATTACTCGAGAGGAGTTTTTGGGTTCATTTCAACCATCCCTATCTTTTAGCAAGATGGAATCTAAAAACTCCAGTCAGAATGGTTCTTACTTTATTTAAAAGGAAGAATGCAAGCTATTAAAGGAACATTATTATAGAGTAAATTCAACTTTAATTTGGACTGTATTTCTTTTACAAATATGAAATATAAAGGATATGTACAGAAGTTTTACAAAGGGCAAGGGGGAGAGAGAACTGAAGAATTTGCTGGAAGTGTTCAACCTTTGAAGTGACAAAGGAAGAGGCAGCACAGGGCAGTCTGAAATGATGCCTCAGTTGTAGATAAGGGAAAAATGACCCAGGGCAAAATGGACATGATTTGAATGCTGACCCCAAATCACAGTGAGTAACCAGAACACTTTCTTTGTATACGTTTTTCTCTTAATCTTATATTTTCTCTTTCATACCTTCCCTGGTTCCTCTGCACTTTTATTTGAGAACTCAGCAGTTGACCTTCATGACTTCATTTTCCAATTCACATGCAACTATCACAAATTGAAAGACTAGCATCTGAACCCTAGCTCACAGGGAAAAATTTTTTACTTCAGTAATTCAAATAGAATCTGCTTTTACTAGTGAAATATAGCCACTGAAAGAGAAGTTTTCATCTCTAGAAACAAGTCAGGTGAACCCATAAAGTGACTTTTTAAAAAAATGGGTAAGCAAAAATATCTTGTCACTTTTAAAGAGTGCACTTTCACAAACTAAATGCTGCTGTCCTCAGAGACTAAGTGGCCCACTAGTGATTTGTAATTCACTTAATAAAATCTATGCAGTAGATAAAATCAAAAAATCAAGAAATCATTGAAGGCATGAAAATGAAAATGTAATGCAAGTTAAATGTATTATCTTAGATATCAAGATGGATAAATCTTTTTTATTAGTGTGTTATGATTATATATCATAGTGGGATTCTCTGTGATATGTTTGTACATGCACATAACACAAATTGATAAATAACATTCTCCAGTCCTCTATTTTCTCTTTCTTCCCCCTACCCCCTCATACCTATCCTCTCTTCTAGTGGTCTCCCTTCTATTTTCATAAATCCCAACCCCCCTTTTTAACCCTTTTTCTTTCTAACTTCCACATTTGAGAGAGAACACACAAACTATGACTTTCTGAGTCTGGCTTATTTCGCTCAACATAATGATCTCTAGTTCCATTCATTTTTCTGCTAATGACAAAATTTCATTCTTTATGGCAGAATAAAACTCCTTTGTATATTTGTACCACATTTTCTTCATCCATTTATTTCTTGATAGACGTCTAGGCTGGTTCCATTACTTAAGTATCATGAATTACACTACAATAGAGATGGTTTTGCAGGTATTGCTATAGTATTCTAACTTTAATTCTTTTGGAAAAATTCTAAGGAGTGCTATAGCTGGGTTATATGGTGATCCCATTCTCAGTATTTTGAGGAACTTCCATACTAGTTTCCATAGTGATTGTACTAATTTACAAGGGATGAATAAATCCTAAAAGGATAAAGCTAACTGGGAACAGTAAATTGTAAAATAATACATATGATGAAATATATTTATGAAACTTCAAAATAAATACATTTAAAATATTATATATACATTTGTGGTGAAAGTGTAGTATTCATGAAAATTATAACACAATATTAGGTTAGTGATTATTTCAGGGAAGAAAGGATTGAGAGTAAGTGTGACTTTAATTTTTTTGCATGAATATTAACATTTTATTAAGAAAAAATATTCTAAAGTTGTTAAGCTCAGAGATGGTAATGAACCCTACCAATAAACTTTACAGTCTTAGACAATTTGTGCATTTTAATAAGTCATTAATTAATGGTAATAAAAATTACCAACAAAACTTGTAAAATCAAGCATAAAACATCTATAAAAGGCCAAAGTATGATAGAATGTTTTGTGAACAACACATTATAATATCTGGTTATTCATAATATAATGCAAATTCTCCTATAATGAAACTGGACTCTTCTCCACAAACTTGTTTTATATTGTAAACTGTTGAAACTCTTTAACCAATTTGGCTGTCATCATTTCCACCATTGTCCCCATTGTAAAGTCCTGAGGAAGCTATGAGGATGTGTCACACAAACTGTACTTGCCACCATGTAGAATAAGAATTTAACCTCTGAATAAAAATAACTTATCTTGTTGCAATAAAACAATATGCTATGCTCGTTATCCTCGATGTCTTGGGAAAAGTTATTTTCAGTCAAGCATTAGGTAATTTCATTTTCCTAGGGTACAACTCTCTTCTGACTCTTCTTTTAGAAATAAATTGGATTCAAATGCAAATACTCTTCTGGGAAAAAACACAACATTGATTTTTAACCCAGTTTGGGAAAACAAACATCAGAAAAGAAACTTTTAACGTTTTGCATACATTCTGAATATAATTTAAGCACCTAAATTAATACTGACAATTATTTGCTGTCACTTAAGCTTTGTGTAAAATATTTCCCCACCAAAAAAGTTTCATTCTTATCTCTTAAAAGAGAGAAACAAATATGGTAACGTGTTGTCAAGAGCTAATTCTAGGTGGTAAGTTAATGGATGTCTTTTTCATTATTTTTGAATGTTTGAAATATTTAAAATTAGAACTAGGATATGCATCTTAAAATATGTATCCACTAATATATGCTTGTCTCTTTCTATAGAGGTAAAATGCAATTCAATGAATATGGGCATGAACCTAAAAACAAATGAGTAATGATATTATAGAACAAATTTTCTATGTGAGTTTATTTTAGTTCTTAGTCATAAAGACTTTTCCCAAAACCTAATGTACTCCAGGAAACCATTTCATATATTTATAACATAATTCCTATATTACATAAATCTTATATGAAAATATATAATATAGTATTACAATAAAATATTTATATATATGAAAAAATATTTAACATTTTAAATGGTTTAATGTTACATTTGCTCAATTATACCTTATTTATAGACAAAGGAGAAGCAATAGGTGAGTTGGTAAGAAGTAAGAAGCAAAGTATACTACTTATTTGGACAAATCAAATGAATTGTTCTCTAAAATTAAAACTGACCCCAAATAAAACTCAGTTATTAAAATATAGTACTCATTCATATTTTATTAAATACTCTTTATGCTTAGAATGACATCTTTATTCATGATTATGTATGAATCCATAATATGCCAGTTTCTGATTGGATAAAAGATATAATACAGCATTCAATTAAACAGGGATAACAATATAATTATAAACACAAACTTGAGGGAATATCTTAACTATAAGCAAAATATAGAAGAGGAAAAAGGTTGCTCTTGATACTGAAGTTTTTGGAGTGTATCCTGATAATGTTTAGAGGATCAAATGGCTTATTTAGTTAGATTACATAGAGCCTCATTAAAATGACCAAAACCTGAATTGGGTTTTGCATTTTCTTATTTTAAAAGTGATATCTGTCTAGCCAATATTGAAGATTTATTTACGAAAGAAAAGATCATAGGTCTTTATGGGACCGACTACCCATCACCTCAGCCTTCCTCACTCTTGGCTACACCTTCATCCAAATTGTGCTCTCCAACATGTTCTGACTTGTTCCCTGATAACAGTTGTGTGGTTCAGGATTAGGCACCTGAGATAGGCTGGCTTCCTGCAGAAGATAGATGTGTATTTGTCCAGAGACAGAAGTTGTAATTTGTATTTTATCAAACCTAAGATGCCGTTGTTTGTAATCTGCACCACTATTTTATTTATCACTAAGAAACAAATGCTGCTAAATGAAACATGCATGTACACTTATTGAAGGAGATCATTTAGTCTTATTTTACATAGGTTTTAAAAATCATATATCACTCTTCTGCATACACAAAGAGGAAAATATAAGTGAAAGAAATTGGTTAAAGTATACCTAGTAATTGTTTTCACTCTGGAATTTAACTGTTTTGAATTGCTCTTTGATGGAGTGGTTGATATCTGCTTTACTTTCCATATAACATCATCCTGCATCATCATAAGCAATGGCAATTCATAACATTTTTTGAGCGTTTTCTGTGAATGTCTCCAGCATTTGCTTTCAGTCTGCTGTGGACTCTCTGTCTTCATGCTTTGATACATAGTAACAGTCAACAATAACTATGTCACAAGTACTGCTTGGCAATGATGTACATGAATAGGCCAGTCACTACACAATGACTGCCAGCAATTATAAGGCACATGCTATTTTGGGAAATGATAAAAAGTGAAAATATTTTATATGCAAGTCAAGAGCCATTGATGGCTAGTTTCCCACACTATGAAGAAAGCAGATCTACTCTAGCAAAGAAGAATGAAGGTATGGTAGAAACAGAGCTGAGAGAAGCAGAGGAGTCCTAATGATATATAAGCCCCTGGTTCCAGTTCCTGGGGTCCAACTTTACCTTTGGTATTTTCTTGACTTGGTTGTTCTGTAAAATGCCCTAGGAACTCTGTAATAAAATCCCTTCATGGCTTTGGATTATTTGCAGTGGGCACTAGTGACTCATTCTCAAAGAATTTTCATGAATACAGCTTTTATAGAGTTGTATTTGTAACAAAGCATCCTGTCTTTTTAATCTACCCATCTTTTGCAGGTGGAAGGGAGAAGTGAGCTCACTCAAAGCCTGCTCAGTGTTCTCCTAGGCAAATAAAGCTGTAGGCAATAGGAAAGATTTCCTTGTTAGGAAAGGTATCTGTTGGTGCTATGACAGTAAGTGTCCTGATAAGGTTGTCTGGCCCCACACTTGTGACACCAACTACCATATTGTGGTTACCAAACTTTTCAAACTTATTTGCTATACTAATTTCTGTGTTAGAATAAACAAAAGAGTTAGAATTCTACCCTTGCCACTCTGTTGACCTGGAAATAAGATGTGATGTGACAAATTTAGTATAAACTATTTCCCACAGGATTGACTCACAGGAGCAGATGGCTTTGAGAAAGAATTGTTTGTCATCCAACCAGTAGATTCACTGTTTGGCTAAATCGGCAAAGGACTGTTGAACAAAGAGATATGTTCTGTTAACAAAGCATTTCTTGTGGCCTCTTTCTGTCTTACAGATATTCTAAGTTGATGAACAGATGTCTGATCTTTCTTATAGCTTTATGGTCTTTGTTTGAAATATAACTGCACATTTCCTAACGGAAAAATTCACTGAATTTGTTTCCTTGGGAATAAGAGAGGTCTTTGCATTTCACTTTAAGAAGTTGAGAGAAACAATTTAAGGGTGGCTGTATAGGACAGTTGCTTGATTCAGATTCTTAAATTTTTGTGCGCTACTGACAGTGTTACAATGTTGATCTCATTACCCATTGGACCACACAGGATACGAGATACATAGTGATATACCAAATGTGTTTGATCTATGAAGAATTTTCTTTTGAGTTCTTTGTCTCAAAAGTTCATCCTCTTTAGACTTTGATTTAAATGGGGAACAAAGTCATAATCCCTTAAAAGGCTATTTCCTGGATTAACAAACCTGTTGCTAAACTGTTTTTGTGTATTGGGCTAAAAATATTGAATAATGACAAGGTACTATTAATACTTGGCTTGTGTGAGTTTATTCTCTTATGTATGTATGTAGTGATTAGTTCAGAGAAAAATACGTCAATATATGCTTCTCCTTGTTCAGAAAAGAAGATTTTCTTATTGCTAATGTAATTAACTTGCAGTGAAGAATACAAACCTAAATTTAGATGAGGTGTCTGGGGAGGAAATGCTTTGTATCTGTAGTACCTAATGTATCTGCTAAACATATGTCATTGCCACTAGCATTTTAGAAATAAAATGCCAAACTGAAAGCAGCAGTAGAGATCAAATATTTATAATTTAGTTGTTTTTTCATTGATTTTTCTCCAACTGAAACTTTTGCTTATCACAGTAGTCATCAAAAGATACACCAAAGAGCTGGGTGCAGTGGCACATGCCTGTAATCCCAGCACTTTGGGAGGCTGAGACAGGAGAATCGTGAGTTCAAAGACAGCAACGGAGAGGTGCTAAGCAACTCAGTGAGATCCTGTCTCTAAATAAAATACAAAATAGGGCTGGGGATGTGGCTCAGCAATTGAGGGCCCCTAAGTTCAATCCCTGGTACCAAAAAAAATTATACCAATTAATCTAATGATAATAGAGTTCAAAACATGTTAATGTATTCCCAGGGGTATGGAAAGAATAAAGTAAATAGGAGTAGTTTCTTACTGTCTCCTTGGAATTTTCTTTCAAATGGCTCTCACTTTGAAATTCTTTTGATAAGACTTAATGTAATGACAGAGATGTAATTAGGCTGTGGTTCATACAGACTTGGGACTGTTAGGCAAATCACTTTACCTCCTTGCCTCAGTTTCTAGACCCATGAAATGTGGATGAACATACCCAGCTCGCAGTGGTTTTATAAAGACAGAATGATCATGTTTCTGAGGCATTTCATACAGTGATAAGTGCATAGAAAGTGTTAAGTAAAAGTAGCCTGATGATTGCAATGGAAATAATATTCAACATGTTGATGGAAGAGGGCATTCTTGTTGTTTTCTTGAGAAAATGAAGGCAGCTTAAAGTACTTCCACATTTACTTATTTGCAAAAAAGAAATCTAACCACTTGGCCTTAATTTTTCCTCATCCATCTGATATGAGATTGTTACTTTAGTGTGTCGTAAGACCTTCTGTGGAGTTCACTTCATGGATTACTGAAGTCTGTGTATAGAAAAGGACCTCAATCAGATGAATTTCGTATGAATTTGAGTTACAAAAAATAGAATTTATAGGATATGAGAAAGATGACTGAAGGAGAGGGCATATGTGTGTGTGTGTGTGTGTGTGTGTGTGTGTGTGTGTGTTTTCTTTTTCCCATCTAGGTCTTGCCTACCTTGCCAGAAACTAAGGGAGGAAGAATCTCCCTCTCTGCTGGCTTTCCCTTGCTTAGCTGAATGGATGCACACATCTTAACCACAATCAGGAGCAAGAGGCATGTGGACAGGACTCTAGTTTTCAGTTGCACCATCAGGGATTCTAGTAGCAGAAATGCCCAGCAGGAACAGTGTTTAGCGGTGGCAGAGTCACAGGCAGGGAGCAAGATGCACAGAGAAGGAGGCAGTGGCTAACTCTGCCATGGCTTTTTTTCAGTCATTTAGCTCTCTCTTGTTCCTGCTCAATTGCTGAGCTATTCCTTTAATCTCCCCATTGATTTTGATAGTTACTTGATTTCCTTCAATAAATATTTCTCTTTTTAATCTAAGTAAGATAGTCAGATTCTTTTATTTTCATTTAATATATTTGTAAATAAACTCAGCGTAATTCATGTATTTAAGTAAGTGGAATCTCTTAAGATAGTCCATCAAGGAAATATTTCTTTTGAATTATCTTTTTCAGTTTTATAAAGATATATGCTGTATTATTTTGTTATCAGAATTAGCTCTGAAATATATTGAATACTTAAAAAACTCAATCTAAATTAAAAATTTAAAAGGTAAATAAGGATGTTGAATAGAGCATGCCACTGGTCAAATAGAGGTTGCCTAAAAGGCATTTTAAAGCTGTTTTGGTTCTGGTTTTATTGTGAAGCTAAGTGTAGAACAGAATTTCAAGGACCTACATTTGAAAGTAATATTGGATATTTTGACCCCTCACCCTTGTGTTTCCCATTCTTTGTCATATGATGTTCTACACCATTTTGGGCTTTGCCAGCAAGAAGGACAGCAACAGGTACAACCCCTCACCTTGAACCAGATTGTGAGAAAAAATGAATTTCTTTGTAATGTGTTTGTAGTGAGAAAAACAGATTAATACCCTGGTCCATATTGAACACTCAGTGTTATAGTTCTCTTTTCAAAACCACTATGTATTTACTTTGATTTATAACAATAATAAAATCTAGCTATGAAGAGCAGGGTTTCTTTGGAAAAGTATGAACTGTCATTACATGTGAAAATATATTTCTGATTTTGATAAATTTATAGAGATCTATACATTTCTTCTCTTACTCAGCTCTCATTATTGCAAATACTTTTTGAGATTGCTGAGACTGTTGTGATTTGGAGACTTCTGGAACTTGCACAAATGGAGCCCATGCTCATTTCATCCTATGCATACTATGTTCTAGATCTAATCTTGTTAGATTGAATTGACTCTAGTTCTTCACCTCTTTCTATATCTGTAATCTTTTCTGTGGGCCTTTGCTGTTTTCCTCACTAACCTGGAGGTGGGCAGAGTGTACTTTCTTGCTTTGGCCTATGGGATGTTGACAGATCACAGGTTTCTTTACTTTCCTGAGCTTGTGGTTCCCCCAGGCCAGGACATACCTAGCAAGCCTGAGAGCCCACGTCAGTGTGCATTCAAATTTTGAGGTTGGTTGTTACACAGCATCGTGTAGGAATAGTTTATAGTTTCCAAAGGGTTTGAGTGCTTTCAGGAAAAGGTTCAATTAAAAACAAAATTAATATTTAAAAAGTAATTATTAAAAGATAAGTCTTAAAATCTATGAATTTTATGTCTAAGTAAAGTTCATCTTACACATCTGATAAACCAGATGGTTATATTACTATATATGGATAGATCATTGATTCCTATTGTTCTATGTATTTCAGTGATAAAAGAAACATGTGGAGATAATTAGAATATGGGTGATAGATTTGCATGTGACAGACTAATGTAAGAAATTATTTACTTGAGTATCCACACTATTCTAAAATTACACGAAATATCTAAAAATTACAGAGGCAAGTGTATTCCCAGTTATTACTACACGATTACTTATGAGACAAAACAAAATAGAGAATTATCTTGTTTCTTCAATTTATGTTTCAAGATAAAATAAAAATTCCAACTTTTGAATTTTATTTATTTTTTTGCTATTTGTTGCTATAAAATGATAGTCGTTATTTTAATCTTCCTTAATATTTTCTAAGAAAAAGAGTCTATGAGATTCTTTAAAGTAATAGCTCTTAAACAACTGAGGCATATGAAAAATATTCTGATTTTGTCCACGTTTTTCTCTTTCATCATTAGTAAAGACAGTTTTAAACATATTTGCCAATTTAAATGGAATTTTAATCTTGTAACTCTATTCTTAAATTTTTTTGGTCACTTTTACTTTGTAAGTAAGCTAGTCATTCTTTGCTAATTGTAACTTGATTAAAAAGTGGAACTATGAAGGATGCTAAACTAGCTCAGTGAAGGCAGAGATTTGGTTTTCTTCACTGATGTGTAAGTTCACACACCTGGAACCCTAGTGGGAACCTTATCGGTACTCAAGGAAACATTTGTTGAATAAATAGAATGAGTCATTCTTTTTTTATTTTTTTGGGGTACAGGGGATTGAATTCAGGGGCACAAGGCCACTGAGCCACATCCTCAGATCCCCTAAAATATTTTGTATTTTATTTAGAGACAGGGTCTCCCTGGAATTGCTTAGTGCCTCACTTTTGCCAAGGCTGGCTTTGAACTCACGATCTTCCTGCCTCAGCCTGCTGAGCAACTGGAATTACAGGTGTGCGCCACCGTGCCTGTAGAATGTGTCATTCTTGAGTCACCTAGAGATAGTTTCTGAGCTCATCCTTTGGAGGCCACTACCTGGGGCTGCTCAGCACTACCCAATGTTTAAGAGAACTAGCACTGTGACTCATAAGACAATGAAAAGTACGAAAGCCTTTTTCCTGCCAGCAACCTCCCTGGTTGCTGCACGCATGACAACATACCAGGGAGTCACTATCCTAATTTTTCTGTACTTTGAACTTCTAAGATTCAACAGGCAGTTCCCTCTTGGTGAATAGAGATACTATTTCGAATGTTGGTGATCCTCCTTCCATCACAAAATCTGCTCATTTTCTTTCCCATTGTCATCTCCAAAATCAGAGATTATTTGCTGTGGGAAGTCTTAACATTTTGCCAGTGTCGACCATTTCAGAAGGAAAGTGAATCTCCTTGTGGGAGGAAAGCAACGGTTGGCACCTGTGTACAATAGTCTATATAAAATGCTTTTTGCTCCTATCTGGCATGTCTTCTGAGTGCTTCCACATTTTTTTTTTTGCATTTTAAATCTGCCAACCTAAATTTTCCACAGACCACAAAGCCCAGTTTGAATCTTCTTGCCACTGTGAAGCACTCTCTGGCTATTTTGACTCTCATTAATAATAACAACAACAATAAAAGAAGTAAAGCTGATTATTTATGATACACTGAACACAGTTCTAAATATTTTAAATAGATGGTATCACATTGTCCTCATAACAAGTCACATCCTGTTGTCAGGGCAGGGATGGTTATGCAGAGAACAAACAAATAATCAAGTATCAATATGTAGTATGTATGATGATGATAATTGTAGGAGAAAGTCTGGTTTGGCAAGAAGGGTAAGTACCACTGGGGCTGGGCATCTGGGCATGCTGTCTATATTTTATATAGACCGTAAGCAAAAAGATGAAGAAAGCAAGGGAGTACACCAGTCAGATACAGAAGTGCTGAGCAGGAAGGTGCTCAAGGTGAGGAAAGGAAGAAGCAAATATCTGCAGATGAGAGTGGGATTGATATGTTGGAGCAACAGAAGAGCCTCATTATTTGGACAGTGTGAGTGGAATGGATGGAGTGGGTTATGGTGGGAGGCGAAGGCTAGTGAGAGAAGTCAGAGTTGTGAAGGAGCCATATTTCATTGGGTCTTATAAGGACTTTAGCTTTGACCCAGAGTGGATTTGAACTGAGAAGTGACATGATCTAAGTCTGGGGTGATCTTCTGTGAAAAACTATGCGAAGAGAACTAATATAGCTTTCTATATTCTTGTAGGAACACATCAACTACTTATTCTCCTTAGTGGTATTACCTGTACATTTGCCTCCAAGTTTAATTTTGATCATAAGGGAATATAAATAGTGTGCACAGTGGTTGACACAAGGAGCATTGAAGGGGAAGAAAGCCTGAGCTGCTGATAAGGAAGAGGTGAAAACCAGCCCAGGGCCTCAGAAGAAGATGTTTTTTCTAGGAAGAGCTCCTTAGAAGGTGCTGGGACTCCCATTCTAAGGGCCATTCTTATGGATCCACATAGTTTCTATTGAGTAGGTTGCTTTGTTTTAGTAAACATCTGTTTGACATTTAAAACTTTTCTGTCATTATTCAAAGGGTTCTATAGATAGTAACTAAGGAGCCTTCTTAAGCCAGTTTTACAGATTGCAGGCTAAGGCACCATTTATTGGGTGCTCACCAAGCTATGTAGGCAGAGATCAGAGGTAAATTCCCTCCTGAGTGGGAGACTGAACAGGATGGTCTAAAAAATTATCTGTTCCTTGGTTAGAAATGTGGCAGAATTATATGTGAGACTTTTGCTGGAAGAATTGAAAGCCAAAAGATTGGATAAAACATTGCAGTTATGAAAACGTGCCTGAAATTCTGATTGAAAAAATTACTTGGAGCCAGATTGAAGCTCTAGTTCTCCTAAAGACCCATGGTTATTACTGTTAATGATTAGCTTTTGACCAGTGAATTATGTGAAAATTCAACTGTTTTGCCAACTCTCTCATTACTTGGTCCTGCTTGCACACCTGTCATAATCCATGCTCCAAAACACAGTGTAATTATAGGATTCAAGTGCTGCTCTCTGTCCAAACTCTTTAAGGTACTAAGCTTAGAGCTTTGAAAATGCCACCACTTTCTTTGAAGCAAAGAAAATGTTGCTTAATTGGGGCCTGACTTTTTTGAACAGAACCATTTGAGAAGGGAGGCCACACACACAAAATCATAAAGGTCGTCACTAAGGGTCATAATAAAATTCTCTTAAGAAAATAAAATACCTGAATGAATATGGTTCTGAATCTTTTTTTTTTTTTTTTTTTGCTCCAAAGTCTTTGGTGAATTAGTGCCCTTGGGACATACAAAAGACTGATATAAAGCATAGCAGAGAGCTGAAATGCTTTTACTTTATGAAATGCCGCCTGAACATGTGTGAAGAAAGCTGTAGTGGATCTCAATGGACCAGAATGGAAGGAAAGGAATTCAATAATTTAAGTCAGCTTTATTGATGGAATTAAAGTTATGACAAAGTGACCTTTTCCTTTTTCTGGCCCATAATTGGCTACTTCTGAAATGGTAACATCTTCTGATCTGGGCTCTATCTCTTTATTCTCTTTTCAGCATTTTCCCTTCCTTAATTAATAAGCATGATTGCTTTGATGCTAAAAGTGGGTAATGTCTTGAGGGGTTCTGGGGAAGAGGCTTCTAATTTGTCTTGCAATATCCCATTCTCCTCTTCTTCCTTTTAGCAAATAAATTCCCTGAGGATTGTTTGACCCCATGTTGGCCCTAGTGGTGTCCTAGTGGTGTCTACCTTCTTGCCTCCTTGCAGCTCCATGCTCCATGTAACCATGTTGCATGGAGTGTTAGGGGAAGTGAGGTGTGCTGCTTTCAGGACATGCTCTTGAGGGCAACTACTTGCTCTCTACTACCTTATCCTTTTTGCAGATGGAAAGGTAGATGTGGGACTGATGACTGGGCTTTAGCTTCAAACATGTGGATGAAGACAATACAGTAGGTATATCCACCAGGTTTAGACAAAGAGACAGAAATCACACCAAGTAGCCAAAGAGGAAACAAATTTAATAGAGTAAATGAAAAAAATGATCAGACAGTATGGCAGAAAAGAGGGCAGAGAACTGCTACAGGACAGTGGGTTTTAAGGTCATATTATTATACCTGTGAGGCAGAGAGGTCAGGTGAATGCTGCTGCTCTTGTCCCCTTTGAAATCAGCTTGAATGCCTCAAACTACTACAGAGTAGTGTTTAAAATATTGCTAGCCGGGCGCAGTGACACAAGCCTGTAATCCCAGCACTTTGGGAGGATGAGACAGGAGAATCGCGAGTTCAAAACCAGCCTCAGCAACAGCGAGGCACTAAGCAACTCAGTGAGACCCTGTCTCTATATAAAACACAAAATAGGGCTGGTGATGCGGCTCAGTGGTTGAGTGCCCCTGAGTTCAATCTCTAGTACCAAAAAATAAAAAATAAAATAAAATAAAATATTGCTTCTGCAAACACATCTGTTGGAAATTGCTTGAGGGCTGCCAGTGTATCTGCTATTGTGAGAAGATGACCTCTACTTCTCTTCCACTTTTCAGATTAATTGTGAATGCCCCTTATTGGCACAATGAATATTATATCTAGAAACCTAGCTGCTAGAGAGTCTGGAAAGTATAGTCATCTGCTTTCTGACCACTGTGATAAGGAGGTAGAATGTACTCCAGGTGTCAATAAAAGGAATCTAGAATAGTAAAAGTCAACAACATAGGATTCTGGGTCCCAGACCCTGAAGACTATCTGACCAGTCCTGGACCACATGCCAGCCACACACCAGAGTTTAAATGAGAAAGAAATTAGCCATCACATTGTTTAATTTATTATTATTATTATTTATTATTATTCACTTGTAGTTGATCCAAGCTTAATTCAATTTTCTCTTAGAAATGGGATGTTTCAATTAACAGGTGATCTTGGATAAGTGTAAGCAGCCATGTAATAAGTCATTAGTGCAAGTTGAAGAACTGATGGCCCATAATATGTCACTGCAAACAGTGGGAACACTATCCCCCAAGGTCCTCGGAAGGCAGTACTTTCGCCTGCTGATGATCAGCTTTAGAGAAAACAGTAAGAGTAATTCAAAGTTCTGGGATTTTGTTGTAGTTGCTTTTGATAAGGTCAGAGTAGTAAGATATTCACTTAGGGTAGAATTGGCCAGGCTGTAAGAGGTGATAAACAAAATATTGCTAAACTTAAGTCAACCATGTCTGCCTACTTAAAGCATTCCATGGTTAAAATAGCTGCTTGTATAAGATAAGACAGCTACTTTAGCAGTAAAGCTATTTCTAAGCTATTAAAAGCAAAACTGGTGGTAAAGATCATATAAAGGCCCTGCCTTTCCCCCATGCTTACTGTAATGGAGTGAATTGCCTCTCCCAAGTTTCCAATTTGGCTATTGAAACCCTTAACCAGTGTAACTGTATTTGACTTCAGGAATTTTCATGAGGTAGCAAGATTAAATAAAGTCATTAGGGTAGGACCCTAATCTGATAGAATCAGTGTCCTTATGAGTCAAGAACACTGGAGCTCTGTCTCCTTCCATGTGTACATAGACACGATGGACAAGGAAGTTGCCCCCAGAGAACAATCCAGGTTTACCAGATGGTCTATTCAGAGAAGTTAGTCTGATTCAGAGAAGGGAATCTTTGTAATTCTTTGCCAGAAGGGCTCAATAATTGTCAAAGACCAGTGATGGCTATGTACATACAATTTTCTCTTTTCCCAATGAAGAAACCTTATTTCTATTTCACCATTAGATATCATGAAGGGCAAATACTTTGTATTTTATTGTGTAGGATGACAGACCATGAGTTATCATATCTGGACTTGATGCATTTTACCATCCAGATGTACTAGATTTTGAGTCAGACGCTGAAACTGGGTAGGACTTTGGCACTGAGTCTCCTGGAGAGGGACAAATGTGTTTCATTTATGGGAAGAGAGAATTCATAGGTGGCCAAAGGGTCAGTGTACCCCTTGATATGTGCTGCTTCTGTAATAGAGCTCTTAGTTTGGGGCTTAGCATACTCCAATATAGAATGAACTTCCCAATTTATCTTGCTCTTCATGGCTCTCTACTTAGTTTGGACCAATGGTTTTAGACAGAAATGTTATGAGAAAACTCCCTTAAAGATTTGCATATACATGTGCACTCTGCTTCTTCTCCATCACTTCATCTGTTTTATCACGAGCTATGTTGATAACTACCATCCTTGACTATGGGAGTTCTCTTATTATCTTTTTTATTTATGTTTTCTAAATAATTTTAGAGTTGAAAAAAGTAACACATAAAGCTTCAATGATCAGCCTGTTGACAGAATTACAAAAGCTAAATTTTGTCAACTAGTAGAAGGAGGAAAAATTAAAGATTTTCTCTTGAATCAGAAAGGAAATTTTTTTTTCTTCTTTTGCTTTTAATTGACACAAGAATCTTAGTTTTAGGTGTTTCTGGAAATGCTCATACATTTTCACTCACTCACATGACCAATATTTTAAACCCACCTTGGAATACATAGCTTTTATTCTCTGAGAAGAAAGCAAAATTAATGTGAGGAAGGATTTATTTATAATACAAAATGCCTCATATGATTTTTTCAATTAAGAAAGAAAGAATTCAATGTAACTATCTCAACCCCAGTTTATAGTCTTTGTTTTTCTCTGGTTTCTTTTTTGCTTTAAGCAATGAAAAGGATTAATTCTGTGTAGTAATTTAAATAGAATTACTTGCTAAAAATCCTTTGCCAAGATCAGTGAAAGGGGATTAGTTTTAAGCTGCCCTAATCAGAATATTTTTGAGAGAAAGACTATCAAGGAATAACTATTCATGTTATAATTACATCTATTTTTATATCATTTGTAATATATATTTGCTTTTAAAATTACTTATAAATAATTATTTACAGTTCTTGATTATAGGTTTCAGATGGCAAAATATATTACTGAAGCTATTATGTTCCTCAATTTTTCTGTTAGTTTTCTATGTCATTATATGAATATATTCTCTTTGGGTAAAACTAACACAGGAAGATTATTGCTAAGTTCCTTTTATATTTCTATAGTTCTTCCCTAGGCTCTTTTGGGGGAGATATTAGCTCTCTGTCTAATAGTCATGATTTTCTTCCTTTTATCCTGGTGCTAGCAAAAATAGTCTCAATGCTCTTTCTCATCTTTAAAAGAAATACTGTGGATTCATAAACATTATTTTTGAGAATCAAGTATAACCTATCCAAAGAAGAAACCAGAAAAAAGAAACTTAGAACAGGAAATCATTCGATATTGTAAGTGTATTTCTGAATTTTTCAAAAATCTTCAAAAGAAATTCTAAAATAGGATATGTGTGACGAAGAAATCACTGTTTCTTCATTTATTCTTTATGGTTTGTATCTTGACACATTAGTTTTGATTTAGCATCTCTTATCCCAATCTACTACCTTGCCTGTGACAACTGACCTGGGACAGTCATTTTTTATCTTTTACACTAATAGTTCTCATTACTCCATGCTTCTCAAGGGAATCAAATAAATTGTTAGACTACAGGGGCAAAAGAGCATTACTCCTCAGAATAGGCCAGGAGAAATATTCAGGAAGGCAAATGTCTATCTACTCTTGAGAGCTAATAGAAAAGAAATGAATACAGGATTCAGTGTCTGGGACCTCAGAAAAAGTAAAGTTCAACAGTGCAAATACTAGGGGAACTCTTATTCTGTCATTTATTCTTTTTGCTTTTTTGTATTATTTTCTGGATTTGCTTTAAAAGGACTTTAGAAGATGAGGACAAATCTCTAGGCCTAAGACAAGAGTAGAATATGTATGTAGTCACACAGAGACGTCTATCAGCTAATAAAACCCAAGAGGGAAAGTAGAATGTACATATGGAGGAATTCATTTTTGGGATTTATATCTTTTAGCATGTAAAATGTAATAAGTTATTTACCCTATTAATCTTAGAATGAATAATGTTCTATCATCCCTTTGAAATTTAAATTTTTCTATCATGCATTTTAATCATTTCTACTCAGAGGCATGAAAATATGAGACTGAGAGTATGAATGAAAAAATTATTTCAATGGAATAGATTTTTTCCTTTTTTGTTGATGAGTTATACATAATGTTAGGATTCATTTTGGCATAACTATAAAAGCATGGAATATAATTTGTTCTAATTCAGTACTTCCTTTTTCCTTCTTCTCCCTGCTCTTCTGTTACCTTCCCTCTATTCTACTGCTCTTTCTATTTATTTATAGTTTTTTTAAAAATTAGTGTCTTGTATATGATGGTGAGATTCACTGTGACATTAATATACATACATGGCAAAGTTAGGTAAAATTCTATAGAATAGATTTAATATTTCTTTTTTAGATTGTGGTTTTTCATCAACTATTTCTTAAAGTAATGATGGAAATGACATGCTACCTTGTAAGGTACCTAGTATAAACATATTTGCTTTGTGATTGCAGTCAGCAAAAAGAGGGGGACTATGCTTTGTGAAAAACTCCTCCATGGGGAAAAGTAAGCTATCATTCATCTAAGATAATTTTATTGATGATTGAGAAGCCAGTTAAGCTGATTTCAGTCCCTTGCTTTGCACACCAAATAGATCTTGTGGCTGTGATCCTGTAATCCTCTCCTATGGGAGCCTTTGGCATTCTGAGTTGGGCCACTTAAACTTTCAAGGCCTGTATTCCTTGTCTGTATCATGGACACATCAAGAATAATACTTACATTGTAGTATAATTGCAAGGATTATGTTAATGCATTTAATAAGTGTTAATAAAAAGTTAGATAATAAGTGCCCAATAAATGTTTTCTATTATTTTTAAACTCTTAGAAAGATTCTGTTCAGAAGTATTATCAGCCTCATATTATAGATGAAATTACTGAAATACAAAAAGATTTAAGTGACATTTAAGTATTACTGTCATTAAGTGGTGGAACAGAATTCAAAAATCCAGGCCTTTGGTCCAATTTTTCCCATGCTTTTCTGTCTGTTTGTCTGTCTCTCTCTTTCTCTGTACTGGGGATTGAACACAGGGCCTCACACATGCTAAACAAGATCTCTACCCCAGAGCTACACCAAAACCCCTGCTTAAGTATCTTAATATGCTCATTATTAATTTTAAAAATTGGCTACAATTACTTTGCAAATGCTCATCAATTATTTGTGTGTGTGTGTGTGCGCGCGTGCGGTATTGGGGATTTAACCCCGAGGTGCTTTACCACTGAGTTACATTCTCAGCCCTTTAAAATTTTTATTTATTTATTTTTTTAATTCTGAGATAGGGTCTCACTAAGTTGCTCAGGCTGGCCTCACACTTGTGATCCTCCTGCCTTAGCCTCCTGATTAGCTGGTATTACAGGCATGTGTCACCATGACCAGCTAATAATTTGTTTTTATATTATTATTTTATAATAATTATAAACTACTAATCGATAGTCAATTTTTTTTTTGATAAAATAAATTCCTTTTTCTTACATTGGTAGTAGTTGAAATTGAGAAACTATTTCAGAGGTAATGTTTATATTAAAACACTGAATGGTCATAATTGTCTTATAAATACCTCAAGGTTAACTAATCAGATTTTTAAAATACAATTTAATTTTGATGCACATGTAAATAAAAATAGTATACTAATCCAATTTTTAAAATACAATTGAATTTTGATGCACATATAAATAAAAATTAGCAGTATACCCTACTCAAAACTTCTCCTCTTATAGATTAAAAGGAAAGTCAGGATTCTTTCTCTTAGCCATTCTAAAAAACATGTAGGATTAAAACAAACAAACTTCTTTCTTACATATAAATTAGATACTGCTGGTGAATGTTGCCACAGTTGGTAAAACTGGTCTCTAGCAGCATCACGGAGCAGTGGACATTTACTGAGGTCCCAACTGTGCAAAAAAGTTACGAAAAATGTGATCTTTTCTTTACAGCAATGGGAAGTAAGAATGTAGAGGAAAAAATATTTCTAAAGTAAGAGACAATTTCCAGATGTTTCGAAAACTGATGTATGGATATCATATTAAATGAAACAGCAAGTGGTAAAATTAATCAAGGCAAGTAAGGAAGCTGAGTTTTGGATGAGATTTAGAAAAATCAAAGCATTTATGAACTCTTTCTGTTAACAGATGGGAGGTCTTACTTGAAAGATCTTCAAAAATTGTGATTTGAGAAAGAAACTTCATAGATATTAGCATTTCCCCAACTGCTCTAAATTTTATTAAATGTTCAGTTGTGTTTGGCCTTCCTCTTTGGGGTGTGAGGTACTCAAAGGCAGGGATCATGCCATTAGCCTTTAACTCTAGCATCCAGCACAGTGCCAAACCCAAACTGAAAATCTAACAATACTTTAGAAATAGTTTTTGAGTCTCAGTTAACTTAATTGTACCAGATATGGAACAAGATACATTATCTGTTTACATGGTGTGTGTGTGTGGGGTGGGAGGGACAACTTTACAAGTGGGGTAATTCAAGTGATTGTAGGGACAGAGAATAAAATCCTAATTATATAAATGACATTTTGGGAACTAAAGGAAACTTTACTCCTCCCCTAATGTCTGACATCTTTTACTCATTTCCAAAGTCCTTACCCCAATGATACAGTGACAAGCTGAGAAATGTACCTAAATTACAATGGGGAAAGACTTGACCTGTACCTTAAAAGACACTTGAACATGGAAGAGTGGCCAGTGCAGACTGTGAGGCACAGGTGTTCCCTGCTCCGCGCTGGCAGTGGCCCGTTTCTGACAGGCTGCCACACTGGGCACAATCTGAGGCTCCCAGGTGGTCTTCAAGGACAGCCGGCACTGCAGCCAACTCATCCTGCTGAGGTCGTAGAGAGGGCTTAGGCATCCAACCAGGATCCATGGAAGGTAGAAGTGAATTATTAGAGGGCAAGAGTTGACATTTGGGAAAGTAATTCCTGACTAGTGATAAAGAAATGATTAATTTTCTCAGGACAGTTGTGCTGTATTTAATTCTACTTTAAGGTCAGTGCAGACTTTGAGTGAATATTAAAGAGAAAAGATTTTATTGTGAACACTTTAACACACTGTTTACCTAAAAATTTAACGTATGAATGAATCTCTGCACCTAGGGATATTCAATTTCCCTAGCATCCCACTATCGATATTTTCTTTGAGATCCTAATAAAGACCACAGATAGCTTCCCAAACATGAATTGAGACAGGATGGTTTCCTCTTGCGTTTTAGTTTATGCTGGGCTTTGTAATTTCAGACTCCTGAAATACTGTGAGGATTCCTAAACTTAGGTCAGACATTCCAGCCTGGCCTGGTATAGAAAGATCGTTAGACTGGAGTCCCAGTGAAAAAGATCCCTGAAGTCACATCCTATCCTCTGCCTACTCTCTTTTCTACCCCTATAATGTCTCCCAATATGCCTGATTATCCACATCACTCACTCTGCCTTTTAACTACACCTTCAAACTCTGGGAATTTTCCTCTCTTCTTCATCTCCAAACAGAAATATACATCCTCAGTCCTTGCTGACCTCTTACGCTTTATTGTTTGTAATTGCTGCTTTTTGAAACACAAATACCTTTATATCTAAAAGCTCTTTAAACAATCATATCTCTGTTTATGAAATAGAAATACATATTACCAAGCTATTTTACAATTCATTGGCTACATTCAAAAAATATTCTTAACAGTACATATTAGAAGTGCATGTTGTAGCCCTGAGAGCATCACAATTTGGATGATACATGCTGTTTTCCCAAGAAGAATCCTTTTATTACCTTTTCTTGGGTGGAGACTTTTCCCTTTTCACATGCCTTTTGGAATGCCTTGCCCCTTGAGTAAATCTCTGCCACTCTATAGGTTCACAGTATCATGAAGATTTACTTATACACCTGTTGGCAATAGCAGACTGGATATTGATTTATGTGCATGAAACATTTCCTATTGACTGGCTTATTCATTTTAAAATATGGTTTAGTAAAATTGGGAGAAAAAATTATGGAAGTCAGTTACTTGAAAAATGCAATGGCGCTGAGTAGAAAATACTCTTCTTAACTAATGTCACCAGCTATTTTTTTTTGAAAATATTTATTTATTTGTTCTACTTAGGTTTACATGATATCAGAGTGCAATTTGATTCATTGTACACAGATGGAAGATAACATTTCATTGCTCTGGTTGTAAGTGATATAGAATCACAACATACCTGCAGTCATACATAAAGCTAGGGCTATGATGGTCACCAGCTATTTTTTTTATTTCTTTGTCATAGCAGAGTTCAGAGGAGAATTGTTTCTGTTTAATTTATGGTTTTGAATAATAATAAAATCAACCTGTATAGTTATAATGGTGTCTTTCATAAGTATATTTTAATTCCAAAAATTTTATAAGAATTAATTTTACTCATTTATGCTGATGAGCCTGATAAATTTCCCCTTTTGTTTTATTTATTTTTTATTCTGATAATTCTTATATAGACTTGGGCTTGCTAAATTGCTGTCAGTGTATGTTAATCACAAGCTTTAGAAGGCAATGATAACACTTTTGGAAGACCTATTAAAAATTATCATGATATCATACCTTTAATTCTCAGGCCCTCTTTTCATCTTCTCTCATGCTCCACCATGGTGATTGGAAAATGAGCCTCATATTTTTTTATTTATTTTTTGCAGTGCCAGTGTTGAACCCAGGGTCTCATGAAGTAAGTACTTTAGCACTGAGCTCACTCCTAGCCCATGAGCCTCATTTTAATGAGGGTTTTTGTAAATATGGTAAGAAGGAAAAATTAAAAGGGATCTTTATGCAAACCATTATATTTAGCAATAGAAATATTATTGGAAAACTCAAACTCATACATAGAAAAGATTAGAAAATATAAATCATTAATAAAAATAATTTCTTCCAAACTAAAAAATATTGTATTTGAATTACAGAGTATTCAGTATTGGCTTTGTTCAATATGAAATATTTTCTGAAATTAAAAAAGTAAAGAACATTTCTTATTTTTCAACTTCTTATTTAATTCTCAATGTATAAACACAAGCATGCATGTAGAGTATTGGTAAGTGTGTGTATATATATATATATATACACACACACACACACACACTGTATGTAATGTTTTATATATCTGTACACTATAACACAAAATATTAAAATTTGATTTCAGTTTAGTGTGTGTATATATATATATATGCTATGCACATAGGTATACATATATGTATATATGTACATATGTATACATATATATCTGAAGTTTCTGTATACCAGTATTGAGAAGCATAAAATATTTCTCTGTGAATGGCCAACTTTCTATGTACCAATAAAACCAAAAGATTACATTGATTATGTCAATAATTGATACTTATATTTATAGAACATAATATAAAGTTTGGTATGTTCTTTCATATTCCTTGTTTTTGCAAGAGATGGAGGGATGACTGTCAATGCTGAAGTATCTGATGTCAGCTAGAGTGTCTTTGAGTCTTTTAATTTTCCTTCCACTGAACAGACTCTATGGGTTCTATCTCTGAGCCCAACTATCTAGACATTGAGTTCTCTAACGAAGAGAGACAAGTCCTTATCATTTGGCAGCCAATCTGTGCTAAGCAAAATGGAAATTTTGTAAAATCATCACATGCTTAAACTTTCACAGAAACTGGCAAGTCCTTCTTACTATATCCCAGTTAAAAGTTTGATTGTGTACATTAGGAAAAAATTGTTAACACTAAAAAGATGAAAGAGAGTACTATATTTAATTCCTTGGGGCTATTGCTGTTATAATTCAAAATCCTTTAAAGTGTAGAATCCAGAAGCTTACTATCTTTGGGTGCAGAACATTTTTCTGAATTAATATTTTGTTTTCAACATTTTATAATTTTAAAAAGTATCTGAGCATTTGCAGTATTTCTTTATTATAATTATGCTTCTAATTTTTAGTAGTTCTTTTTTCCCTGGAAATTAAATATATTTTTTACTTATGATTTTAAAATGATTCCTTTTTTTCATTTTAAAGAATTAGACATCAAATTCTTTTCTGCCTGTCTCATAGGAATAATAGGATATAGGGAGTTTTATTTGGTAGGTTATACATCTACTTCAAATCTACCCCAGGCCTATAAGATTCAAAAATTGTTACTGACTGATGAAAGAATGATGAAGTCAGACTAGCTCTTACTTTAATGGTATGTGCAGTAACAAAATATTGAAATATGATTTCAATTTGGAGTCTTAAAAGGAAAAAAACACATTGCAATGTGTTTTATTTACTTCTAATATAGAGACATGATCCTCTTGAGTCAGAGCTTAGGGCTGGTTCACAAGGAACTCCAAGGTTGACTAATGAATTGGGCCAATGGAAATATGAATTAAATCTGTATTTCAGTCACCAATTTGAAGAAAAGAGAAAAAGCTAATTGCAAAAGATTTGCAAATAATTAAGAAATTTCTTAGTCCCACAAATATTTATTCTCAAAAGGAATTAATGGTTCTAATCTGACCACACTACTTGGTCATGCTCAGAAACTCAAATTTGTATTTTCACCTATTGGATTATATTCACATTGCTTCTCTCATATGTAGAGCTTCTATAGAGCCTTTTATTGAATAGATTCATTATCTAAAGATTTCTATTAACACTTATTTTCTTTTTGTTTGTTATGGACTGAATGCTTGCATCCTCCAAATTCATATGTTGACGTCCAAATGTGATGTCATCTGGAGTAGAGTCTTTGAGGGGTGTTTGAGTCAGCATTTTCACCACTGTGATCAAAAGACCTGACAAGAACAATTAGAGAAGGGAAAGTTTATTTTGGGACTCATGGTTTCAGAGATCTCAGTCCATAGATAACTGACTGCATTCTTTAGGGCCTGAGATGAGGGAGAATGTCATGGCAGAAAAGTGTGGTAGAAGAAGGCAGCTGGAACAGTGCTCCTCTGGTTAGGGACAAAATATATACCCCAAAGACACGCCCCCAAAGACTCAGCTCCTCCAGCCAAACCCTACCTGCCCACAGTTGCCACTCAGTTAATCAGGTGATCAATTCACTGTTTAGATTAAGACTCTCATAACCCAATCATTCACCTCAAATGCTTCTCGTCTCACACGTGAGCTTTTGGAGGACATCTCATATCTAAGCCATAAGAAGGAGTAACTAGGTTGGAATAGGCCATGGGAATGAGGAGACCCTCATGATAGTACATTAACTATAGTTAATGTATTAAGAGGAAGAGAAAGAGAAAGGAAGAGAAATGGAAAGGGAAAAGGACAGGGAAAGAGAAAGAATGAGAAAGAAAAATATATCTTTCTGCAAGCAGAAAAACCCTCACTAGGAACCAAATCTTTCAGCACCCAGATTGTGGGACTACCCAGTCATCAGAACAGTGAAAAATGAATTTCTCTTGTTGAAGACAGTCTGTGCTATTTGTTTTAGTGGTCCTAGCAGACAATGTTGACATCTGTACTGTAGTGAAAAGCAACTTTATCCTGTTTTCTTGATTATGCCTTTTCCTCAGTGCTTTCAAATGGCCAAATTAGTCATCATTTTACATTAACAGACATTTGCTATTCATAGACTACACAACACCTGCTACCATGTCTTATTCATTTTAGAGCTTATTTTTTTTTTGGTACTGGGGATTGACTCAGGGGTACTCGACCACTGAGCCACATCCCCAGCCCTATTTTGTGTTTTATGTAGAGACAGGGTCTCACTGAGTTGCTTAGCACCTCGCCATTGCTGAGGCTGTCTTTGAACTGGCGATTCTCCTGTCTCAGCCTCCCTGAGTGCTGGGATTACAGGCTTGAGTCACCGTGCCCGGCTTTAGAGCTTATTTTGAGCTTCTAATAAGTGAGTCGGACATAACTTTCCTGTGTTCATATATGAATACCCTACCAGAGAAACTCTCCATCATGTACAACCACAAGAATGGGAAGTTATACTCCATGTACGTATAAGTCAAAATACAGTATACTGTCATGTATGTCTAAAAAGAACAAATCAAAAAGAAGATTTTAAATGTAGAAAGCATTCCAAATTTAATTTTTTAAAAAATTTCCTGGACAGTAAAATTAAAAATGATGTGCATTGTCTATACCAATTGGTATTTGATAAAAAAATTTTAATTGTCTGTATGGCATTTTATCAGTTCGAGGATTAAAATATCAAAGCTATTTCAAATGATGTGAAAAACATGGACGAGCTTATCTAAAACCTATTTGTTCTTGGTCCTTACTTAATAAAAACAAGCACGAGGTGTTTTAGTCCTATTAAGATGTATTTGAAGGCTTTTTAAGTTTGTGATATTGACTCTTTACAAAGAAGAAATAGACCTTGGTCTCTTGTCACACTTGTACCCACACCTGTAGGCCTGGAATCTCAAACTAAGGTGATAACACAATCCCCGCCTTCAGTCATACTTTGATCTTTGCTCTCAGCAGTGCTAAACTTTGCTGTTCCCTCCCATGATGAATCAAAGAAAAGAAAAGAAAGAGGAAAAGGTTAATATGAAAACTTCATTTATATTAAATCATTTGCCACTTTGCTGGTCTCTTGCAACCTGAAATTTACATCCTCCATACTTTTTCTTTATGAATTAAAAGGAGAAATAAAACTGATTTGTGAAGCAAAGAAAATAATGACAGCAAACAGGGATTTTTTATTTCTTCTTTGGTGTGAATTGGCATAGGCATTATGATGAAGTTAAAACGCAGAGGTTAATTGAAAAATGAGATAAACAAAGCCCCTTGAAGGTCTCTGAATAATTTTGGCTGGCAGCATTGACAGTCTACAACCATCAGGCACTAAAACCTACTCCGAACTGCTGGAGGTTAAAAAAAAAAAAAAAAGGTAAAGTTAATTGTCTTTCTGTTCCTTCCACCTCATTTCAGCCCAATTATAACTGGGAAAAGTCATTCTGTCTAATTTACATTAATGCACCTCTACGGAAAAATAGCTTAGACAGTGAATTTGATTTTTTTGATATTATGGACATATTTAAAATACCTACTGCAATTCCCAAATGTAAAATTATTTGTGAAATTCCTGGATGACAATTCTCAAATTCTCCTATGATACCTTTAAATTATAGGTGCTAATAAAAATAGTTAATGTATTGAGGGCATATTAAACGTCAGAGTCTGTGTTAAGGTCTCCATGTGGATTATGTCATTTATTCCATACAACAACTCCATGATGAGCATCTGTGTTATGCCCATTTCACAGCTGAAGAAGCACAGGTTCAGGGAGGTTGAATCACATGTCAAGGCCATGCAGCCAAGTAGTGGTAGAACTGAGATTTAAATCTATGCAGTCTGATTCTAAATTCTTTGATAGTGTTATACCTTGATGATACTTTATCATAATTACATACTTATTTTGATTTCATAGATAAGTATCAATTAAACTGCCATTTCTTCAAATCAATATGAAAAAGGAAACTGCCAGTGCAGTATGATATCATTAGTTCATTTACTCCAGTTTCTTTTATGACAATTTTACTATGAAGCTCATGTTCTGATTTCTATTACTAAATGGAAATGTAGTATTTAGATTACTTCTGTTCAATGGTGAAAACAGCTGCAAATCAGAATAATGTTAGCTGTTTTGTTTCTAGTGTAAAACCAAGCTAAGAGATGTCAGTATTTTTAAGGGAATATGTTTTGTTCTTATATTTATGCAACAGATATAATCACAGTAGAAAATTAGGTGTCTCTGGATATGCTTGATGTCTTGTATTTTTGTTTTTTTTGAATGGTATAGAAATATTACTTTTATTGCTGTTAATTGACAGGCTTGGAGCAGAAACTGAATCTATTCAGAATCATTTATATTAATAGGTACATTTCTCCACTGAGGCCTTTATTTTCAAAGTACTGGGCTCATAGCCCCTTTTTGTGCCTCTTTCTGGTGCTAAAGTGCTCATAATGATGAGGAGCATCTGGAGGCAAACCATTGTTTCTCATTAAAAGGACATGTCTCTGAAGCTTTTGGGGATTCTTTGTGCCACACAATGCAGGCTCTTAGTATTTTGCCCTTTTCATAATCACAAATGAGTGTTGTTGCTACTGCTTCTAGCCTAAGGTACATGCTTGCTTATTGCTCGGCTTCTGAGCTTCTAAATATGACATAGGAATGCAATCAGTGACTGTTTGTCCTTTTGTTTGGCTAACATTTTGGTTTCTCTGTCTTTTTGATTGTCTGCCATCACTAAATATAGTACAATAATCCAAATGGTAGTGAACTGAATCAATAATCACTTAGAATAATTTTAAATATTTTGAATAGTTCAATTCATTCTTAGACTTCTTGACTTCTGGTAGGTTAGGCCAAGAGATGGAAAACTGGGCTGGGAATACAGATTGCCACTTGAGTCATAAACTTTGGGTGTTAATTTCCTCATTACTGAAAAAAAGGAGAATTGTTTCCCTATTGCTTCCATGGGGCTCTCATGAACTTCCATCAGGCACTGGGGAGAATTTGGCTTACTAAATCAGTCTATCTACAGAAAAATTTCTATTTGGGCTACACAGTATGCATTACCTTTGGCCACATGCGACTGCATCAACTTGTCCTCTTATGATCTGGACCCTCTCCTCCAGCTTCTTAGATTAAAACAAAAACAACAACAAAAAAGCAGTAAAATTTTCCTAGATAAAGCATATTATATTTCCTCACAAACAAAATCATGTGAAAACAAAATAGAGGGAGGGTTGTTGGGGTGGGTATTAAGAGAGATAGGGGTATAAGGTATAAGGGAGGGTACACTTATTTCTTATTAGGGACATTTGGATTTGTGTCTAGACACTTGTTTTTATTTTTGACTCTAGGTAGGAGAACTGGAGCCAATTTTCATTTCTATAGCTCCTCAAGAAGGAAAACTTTCAAATCAGGACAGTTAGCATGACTGTTCCCTAAAAAGAGAAAAACAAATTACTTAGAGTTAAAAACAGTACATTGTTTGCAGTTACAAACAGTGGGAGGGAATGGAAATGTATCTTTATTCATGATAAATGCAAATTAAAACCTATGATGGGCACAGTTGATTTTTAGAGAAAGGAATTTTCAGTAAGAGCAGTGGCAGATATGAAAGGACAAACAGCAGAAATGGAAAAATAGTTTTTGAATAAAACGTTGATTTCTAGGAAAGTTATCAAGGTCTTAGTTTTATGACTTTTTCTAACTATGTGTTGGCCATAGTGTTTTCCGTACACATAATTGTACTGATATTTGTAATTGTACACATAATTTTATACATAGTTGCCTGTGTAATTGTTTTTCCTTTTGATGAAATGTTCATGCAAGAAAGAAATTTAAGGGATTCCTTAGGAGGTGACACCAACTGGAAAGGATGTAGGCATAAGATGGATGAGAAAATGCTAGAGGAGGATCCCTGGAGATTGGCTTGGTGGTAACAGAGCATGTGGGCCACTGAACACAGTGAATGAATTGGTGGAGGATGGGTGAGAAGGACTAGAAGACAACTCACATTATTTTAGATGCAAAATGTTTGTACAAATTACCCTAAACACAGATTGCACCTGGTCTTCTGCTAAAGTTAACTTTATTAACGTCTCTCTTTCTGTGTTTCTCTGTTTTCTGAAAAAAATGGTAGTGATTCACAAATGTTCATTTTAAACAACTTTATAGTTCAAATACAAATGCAGTGTAATTGTGTAATTAAAATGGTAATTATAGGACTTATAAAGATACAAATTTATTGGTACTCTATACATAGGTCATGTGATTGGGGATTGGACACACGTGTAAATTTCTACAATAAGTATCTCTGTTGATTGTCCACATAACATCATTCAGAGACAGTGCCAAAATATAAACTTGAGCCCCTTTGTGTGACCCCATGGTCAAATGGCTCCCTGACCATCCATGAGTTTGGCCTTACCTGGTTCAAATTAGAAGGCTTTACCAGTAGTGGAACATAGTTTGAGCAGGATTTTTAAGTTTTGTTGAGTCAATGGAGAGGAGTGGTAAGAAGTCCCAGGTAGTCTGCCATGGTAGCAGAAAGGCTTTTGCTGTGGAGAACTTAAGTAGCCAGGTCATAGCAAAGACATGTAGTCCCTACAGAGTATAGCTGTGAGTGGCAAAGGGGGGAAACAAAAGTAGCTAGAAGCACATTTACTCACAAAGCAGTCTTGGATCAGTGGTCAAAATGTCAGAATTCAAATCCATTGGTAGTCTTTTTGTCCCAAACTCAATTTCTCCATTTGTGTATAAGGAATAGTGATTTCTATACTTTCTAACTCCTGGGAGGCTTGATCTGAGGAAACACAAAGGAAAAAAAATTGCTTGAAATTCCTTATAAAGCTAATTTCATGTACACCTACTCAAAGACAAATAACAGTTCAAAAATTAGAAAAAATCCTTACCATCTTAAGGCAGTATACCCACACTCTGTGATCTTTCAAGATGAGGGTTGACGGTAAATAATGGAAGATGAAAAAATGTTAAAACCTAGTCATCTTCTGCTGCTTCTTTGCTTCAATCAGAGCTTTGTAGAATATAGCAAGAAGCAGTCTGAAAGAACATGCAAGGACACTTAAAGTTAAATAGGAATATAATGTCTTTAAAAATGAAACATGAAAACTAGCTTTCCTTTGCCAACTAAATTCTGAATTTATTGCCCTGTGCTTCTCCTATTAGCATTGATAATTAAAGCAGTATAAGGAATGTCTTGCATTTGATGTTAATAGTGTCATACAGGCTGCTGCGGGACCCTGGGCCTGATCTTTATCCCCTCTGCAGGTAAATCTTTGAGTTCACCTTTAAAAAGCACATTAAACATTCTGGAAGAGAATCTTTAAACTTGTGGGTTCTCCAGTGATCTCTTAAGTATCAGAAGCTCAGATTAGAGGATGACATCTTATAATCTTCTGACTATTGCCTGACCTTTGTTAGTAGTGGAATCCTATGAAAGGCCTTAGGATACGAATATTACACTGCTTATTTTTACATTGGATTGACCTTGGGGATGCAGAAGGACCATGAGGAAAAGATTAGTAGGCCAGAGCTAGACATTTTTTTTGACACACTCATTTTTATTTTTTTAAATCCAAAGTACATTTAGTAAAACAGTGATAATAAACTTTATATTTGTCTTATTTTATCAAATTGATGTATGCCCAAAACAAGATCATTTAGGATAAAGTAAATTAAATATATATTTAAACTTTATTTTACAACTACTAAATTCACTTATATACTTGATAATATTTTACAGATTCCATTAATTTATGTAGTTATTTATTTTAGAGCTAAACTCTAGACATTATTTAGCTTTTCCACTAATGTTCTTTTTCTGTCCCATGATCTCATTCAGGATGCCAATCACATTTAGTCATATGTCTTTTTAGTCTCCCATGGTCTGTAACAGTTCTTTTTTGTTTTTCATGACTTTGGGAGTTTTTAGGAGTACAGGTTTAAGTATTTGGTAGTGTACACCTCGATTTGGCTCAGTCTGTTCTCATGACTAGACTAAGGTCATGGTATCCTTTGACTTTTCTTCTTAGGTTAATTCCACATTCACTTCCTTTTGCCAAATCAATTTTAAGCAATAACCACTGTCCCCTGTGTTAGTTTTCTATGCTGCATCACAATTACCATAATCTCAGAGGCTTAAAATAGCAGCTGTTTCTGATTGCAGTTCAGTGGGTCAGAAGTCCAGGCAGGGTTAATTGGGTCCTCCTCTGCTCAGGGTCTCACAAGCAAAGAACAGAGTGTGGGCTTGGCTTCATCCTATGTTTCTGGAGGCTCTGGGGGAAGAATCCACTGCTATTCTTATTCAGGGGTTAGTGGAGTTAAATTCCTTGCAGTTGTAGTCACCCTTCGACCCTCCCTTTTGTTCAAGGTCAACAATGGAAAATTTCCCCTGTTGGAATTCCTTCAACTGTCCATTCCTCTCACACATCTCTTTTACCAGGAAGAGCCCAATTACTATTAAAGGATAACCTGATTAGGTCAGATCCCTTTCTTAAAGACAATTGTATCATATATTATAACCCAATCCTGGAGAAACTATCTTATATTTAGAGTCTGGCTCACACTCAAGGAACGGGGATTATACAGGGCTTTACCACTGAGGGCAGATTCTCAGGGCTATCTTTGAATTCTGTCTACACTATCTGCCACACATAATCCTTAGTGCTGAAAGAGTGGACTGAGGGTATTTTGTTTATTTAGGTGCTTCAAGTAGCAGGCCCTGGTAAAACTATTCCAATCCCTTGTGCATTTCCCATAAAGATAGCCAGTTCCTTGCCTCTCCCCTATTGAACACAGGTTTGAGAATTGGTACAAATTTTTCTACAAACTGAATTAGAATAAAGTTTTTCTTTCTCCATTAATGGCTATTTCATCTTCTTCATAGGCAGTATTTTAGAAGGATTTTGGGATTATTTTATTGATTTTTCATTTTTAATAAAAAACCTCAACAAATCAAATAGAAAATTTTCAACAAGGCTGAGTATTTTAAGTGTTGAATTTTACTTAAAAAACTCCCTCTGAAGATCAGCAAATCTTATTTCATGAATCAGCGAAACTATGATTCTCAGTTTATTTGTATTATATAGTGCTTTGAGGTCATATTGTTAGTTTTGAATACATATCAAATAATAAAAACAGCAAGGGGAAAAGACCATGATTCCTCATTCATTTTATAAGGCAATCTTTCTCCAGGGGACAAATGCTACCTACTACTGCTACTTTTTAAAAAATACAAAATTGAGAGCTGAGATATTTTGGGAGTGTAAATAGGACTGAGTCAAAGGAAGAACTTAAACAGAAAAAGGTTTTAAGGTTAAAAGGAAGGAGTAATTATATGACATGAAAGTGGAGGCTGTGATACCTGCGTGAGGGTCCCTCCTTCATCTGTGCCCCTATTCTTTGTTTTAAGGGATGCAGGGAATGCCACTGAAGCTGTCAGTAAACCTCAGGCCACTGGGCGGCTATCTTGTTATTACCCGTTGCAATGAATCTCAGCCCCAATAGTATAGAGGTCTTTTCTCATTTACCAGTTTAGAAATGGTTTTTCTGTGTTCCCTTTCCTGAGCTGCTTCATATTTCAGAGATACTAAATTGTAGGGCAGAATTCCAAATCTAACTCTCTGAGTACACTATTTTGTCTTACTAGGACGCCCTGGGCTTTGGTATCTCCAAAACCCAACAGTGGCCCTGGTGGCTGAATCAGCCTCTATCTCATTTTTACTAGCCTTTCCCTGAGGCCTGGCACTTCTGATTTTTATTGCAGTGTAATTTAATTCATACCTATACATATATTGGAGTGTAGCTTTAAAATCTACCTCACCAGCCTCCACTTTCAGAGATGATATCCTGTCCTTAAGGGGCTCTCAGACTATAAACACCTGACTTGACTACCTACTCTGCACAGCTAGAGAGCCAACTAGAGGTGTCTGATGTGGCGAGGATTCAAAGATGGAATATTGTTATTTTTCTTCAGTTACTATCTCAAACATAAACATGTATAACTGAATAGCCAATCTATTTTTCCCTGACATCTTTCATGTTATTTTGAATAGATCCCAGGCTTTCTGTTTTCTTTCAGATATTAGAAAAATTAGCCTTTCTCAACAATTTAGTTTGTGTCTTGCATCTAGGCTAGGCCTCCTCTTCACTCCCTCAGCACTTGGGAGGAGTCAGCCTGAGGGGCTTAGAGAAGAAAAGAGTTATGGACTCTTCTTTCTTTTCCTCTGTGCTATCTTCTGGGTCTCTCTGATGTGATTAGAGGTCAGAGGTAGAAGAGTTCAAGGTCTTTAATTTACCTGGGTTGGATGTGATTCTCTCTTGTCTGTTGGCATCTTCTCTGGCTATCTCTGCCTTCTGTGTAATTGGTGTTTAAATACTGTCTCTTATGTGAGGTTCACTTGTGAGTTCTTGAGAAGGCTCCCTGAAGCCTCATTGCTGTACTGCATGTGATGCAAGCAAATCTCTGGTTTTACCTCTCAGGACCCCTCCAAATCCCTTTCCTGGGCAACTCCTACCTTCTAAAGTGCTTCCTCATCCATAGTAAACTCAAGCAGCTTTGCCATGACATAAAGTTTTGTAAATCCAGAGTATGCCAGCCACCTAAGCACATGACCAACCTCCTACTCTAAGAAAGAGATGTCCCCACAGGTTTTAAGGGTGTGGGTGAAAACTACTCTTTCCAACAGTGTTCTCAACTCTCTAGAGTGTGACAGTAGCAGAGACAGTTTGTCTTGCTCTGTGTGAATCCCTAAATGGGACTTCCGACCCTTAATTATTTGTAGATCATTTAAAGAGGATCTATATGCCAGGCATGGTGGTGCACACCTGTAATCCCAGTGGCTCAGGAGACTGAGGAAGGATGATTGAGAGTTCAAAGTCAACCTTAGCAATAGCGAAGTGCTAAGCAATTCAGTGAGACCCTGTCTCTAAATAAAATACAAAATAGTGCCTCAACCACTGAGCCATATCCCTGGTACAAAAAAAGGCAGGGTATTATGATCTGTTTAAATCCTGCTTTGAATGCAATTTGTAGAGTTGACAGAAAATAATTGTGGAGCAAAATTGAATTTTGGATAAACAAGGGTGAATTTTAAAAAGAATTATGTCCCAGATAGTATATAAGACAGGCTTATACTAAAGAATGAACTGGTCATCCTGTATTTTTATTTGATCCTGTAGTTTTATTTGTTAAATATGTCAATCTTAGATGCAAGATGGCAATTCTAGAGCAGTAGGGAAATCCCACTCTGACTTTGATTACACTCCTAGGTGCCAAGGACCTATCCCTGGCATTTTACTTATATTATTATTTTGCCACATTGATATTGTTACTCCCTTGCATAAGGAAAATTTTTGACACTCAGAGAATGCCAGTGAAATGCCCAAGATCACTTGCAAATACACAGCTAGGGTCAGTGGGAGAGTTGGGTTCAGGTCAGCTGACTAGCACCTGCTCCTTAATGACACCACATCACATTTCACACCAACTCTTCCTTCCTACCCTCAGCCACATGCTGCCTTTTGTGTTGTCCAGCCACCTCTCACCCTTACTGACCACTAGCCTCCTGCTTGGTGCCATTTTGCTACCATCCTTGACTCAGGGCGGTGATGCATTTCAACTTCCACCCAGAGTTAAAAACCTTGATTAAATGTAAGTGGATGATACAAATTGTTTAATAGCTGACATTCTCTTCTCATTTTTTTATCCTGGTGAATCAATTGGACTTGAAGGGCTTCTCTCTTTTTCCCTTGAGCATAAAACCTTTGCCAATTGTGCACTATTTTATTTCCTCTGAGTTCCACTCACCATATTCTCCAGAGCAAAGGTGACTAAGAGCACAAGAGCTCTCGGAAAACTGAAGGAGATGCATACGCACCAGATCTGGAAGTGCTTCCAGTTCTTCCTGGCTTTCTTTTTGCTGAATGTCCCTATCTCTGTCAGGCCTCCTCAGGCACTTTGCCTTCATCACTCCACAACTGGTTCATTCATTGGGTTAAGTCTCTAAATTCTGGCCCATTTAGTGTTTCTATAATTGTTCCCCTGTCTTGCTTGTCTTCACTGCTTATCCTGGCTATACCAGGGATAGGTCTAAGTATTGAGTGAACTGAATGGTACATGGGGACTACAATATGATTGATGGGGAAATAACAAGAGTATAATCTAAGATTTTAACAAACAATTATCAACATAATGACTGAAAGAATTAAAATACTGTCATGAGGAAATGTAAAATGACTGCAATAAAAAAGAATGAAGAAGAAAGGAGATTCATAGAAAAAATTTAATAAGGTCAGATCTACTAAAGATTTACATCTATTGCCTATTTTAAATCAGTGACTGAACATAATTGAATATGTGCCATGTAGTAATTTATTGGTATTCTCATCACTTTTTCTTGAGGTGTTTGCAGACAGTTTTAGTGGAAAGACTCAGTGTCTTCTGGTGAATATGGAATGGGTCACTGCTTCTAGATCTACTGTAAAGGTTGGTTATTGATTAACACATTATTTATGGGACTTTTTCAAGGAGGCATGAAAATATATTACAATGTGGCCTGTAACACATTATAATATGCTGGACATGATGAGAATGGTGCTTAGTTCTAACCTACTATCAGGAAGACTGTGATGTGTCTTGAATCTTTGGCTATCTCTATGAGGCAATTTAAGGTAGTGATGAAAAGTCCTCTATTTTTAAATGTTACACTAACATATACCAACGAGGTACTAGCATGTCATATCAGCTCTATGATCTTGAGTAGGTCATCTTCTAAAACTTGATTTCCTTATCAGTAAAATGCAGATAATACTAAGCTTCTAAGTTGTGAAAATGAAATAAAAGAATGTATATAAAGCATTTAACACTGTTTTGCAGATTGCAATAGCTCAATGGTAGGATACCATTATTATTGTTATTGTGATTGTTGTAACCAGTGGCACATTTGGGTCATGGATAGTTTGGGTATGTCCTTCCTAATAAGGGAATACTAGTCAATAGTCATTGTTTACATAATTGTTCAAGATAACGCTAGGATGCTATGAGAACTATCTTAAATTCTGTTTCTAAACTCATATGTAATAAAAGTCACACAATTGTGAGTTTTCAGTCATACAAGGAGAGGTTGATCAGGAATGAGTATATCCAAGCCTTCCCTCTGGCTTGCTGCCCATTGCTTTGTGACTTGGCAAGGGCATTTCATCTTCACAAACTCAAAATTTTTATCTGTAAAGTGGATCAACTCGAGGGAATATTTACAGTAGTCTACTCCATCTTAAATTTTTATTTTCACTATGGTTATCTCTATTGAGTACCGATTGCTAAAGTACAAATCCTTCATGGTTAGGAATTGTCAAATGTAGATTAGAAGCCTTCACTGTTTATTTCTTTAGCTGTTCCCAATTCATTATCTAACATCTTTAAAAAAACAGGGTAGATGAAAAAGTCTAAACCAAGGATTGCTTTTTTTTATACTTATAAGGAAAACTATTTTTTTTTGTGGTTATAAAAGTTGTATATATGTATTAAATAAAACTCAGAAAACAAAAACCTATTACTGAAAAGTGAAAAAACATCCTTTTATCCACTCTTTCTTTTCAAATTCCCTCCCCCATTTCAACAGGATAACCTTTTTTTAAACCATAAATTGTTCATAATTTTTAAAAATATTTAAAAACATAGAAAATGAGGCTGGGCATAGTGGTGATGCCTATAATCCCAGTGGCTTGGGAGGCTGAGAATTCCTAATAAGGATGGAAGGATTGCGAGTTCAAAGCCAGCCTCAGCAAAAGTGAGGTGCTAAGCAACTCGGTGAGACCCTTTCTCTAAATAAAATACAAAATAGGGCTGGGGATGGCTCAGTGGTCGAGTGCCCCTGAGTTCAAGCCCTGGTACCCTTTCCCAAACAACAACAGCAACAACAACAAAACATAGAAAATAAGACTGCTGTATTTGCCTTTTACACTTAATTATATGCTGTAACTTAATGGACTCATACTGCACAATCATACCATTATTTTATATAGCTGCATAGTATTCTCTTGTGAAAATGAATAAAAACATTTTTTTTCAAATCTGGAATAATAGACATTTAACATTACTTACAAAATCTTATTATTATAGGCAACCCTTTTTGAATATTTAGTTCTTGATATGTAGATTGCATTTCTGGTTAAAACAGTATGCACATTTCAGTTTTTAAAAATTTATTACCAGATTCCACCCCTAGAAAGATTGTATGTAAAGATATACTTCCATCTGTTTATGAAAGTATCCATTTCTGTATACTTAGCCTTGGGTATCATCATTCTTTCAATCTGAGCTCAGATGATAAATAAATTAAAAAAATGCTATCTCATTGGTTTATTTATTTTTTATTACTAAGGAAGCTGTATCTTACTGTGTTTATTATCTATAATGGGGTTTTTGTCTCTAAAACAATTTTAAGAGCTCATTCTTTGGTAAGTATATTAACTATTGGTCTGTTGTATATGTTGCAATTATTTTTTTTCTTAGTTTTCTTTTAATGTAGTTTAAGGAATTACTTTAGATGACATTTAGGAATTGTATTACAAAACTTAGAAGCTTCTTTTATGGCTCATGACTTTGATGTCCCGTTTAGAAAGTCTCTCCCAGTTGAAGATCATAATATTATACCTCAAAATTTTACTACATAATTTATTACATTTAAGTCTTCAATTTGCTTGGAACTTTTTGTGATTTCTATAAAATACGTGCAGCTATTTGTAATTATTTTTATCTAGATTCATGGAGTTCTATAATTACTCACATGTATCTGAATCAATTACAAACTGATAATAAGATCCATTGAGTAATATTTCAAATGCATACTCGATAGCCAGCTCAAGTCCCTGCTTCCTCCCAGCTGGCCGCTTCACATCACAAGGGGGAGCTTTCGTGCTTTAGTAAATACATCTGATGCTTCCCAGGCCATTCCTTTCATTTGTACTTTCTTTGTCGAACCTTGATTTGTTTCTCTCTTGATCACGTAAAAGCAGTGTAGTGAGGTGGTCAGAAAAAATATCTGAAAAAATTGAGCTGCACAACAGAAAAAAAATCTCAATATTATTAAACCTGTATTAAAAATATTTTCCTGTGCATAAGAAAGAGATTTAACATTTCTTTCATGAGTATCTCTTTTCCTAAACAATTTTGGGAATATATATCCTTAATAATGGGATTTAGATCTATATTTATAGTTAAGGCCTTTAGTGAAAAGTAAAATCAGGTGCCAATTACTATGTGGATTACTTTTTCGCTTTTTGGCAGATGTGATGCAAGCCCATGTGTGTCATAATAACATACTGGATATTAGCAAGGATTTCTCCTCATCTTATGTTTATTTAGTTGGTCACATTATTTAAGTAATATGTTTGAATTCATCCCTCCACACTTCTTCATACCCCCACATTTGCAGAACTTTATCTACAGATTTGAGGATCTAAGGTAAATAGAGAGGATGATCCCATTATGGTTAGTCATCAGTAAATTGATATTATTTCTAATTTCTTTGCTCCGTACAATCCAGGCCTCCATAGGATTTTATCTTTTTTTTAAAAAATATTTAATTTTTAGTTGTAGGTGGACAGAATATCTTTATTTTATTTTTATGTGGTGCTGAGGATCGAACCCAGTGCCTCACGCGTGCTAGGCGAGCACACTACCACTGCACCATAACCCCAGCCCCATAGGATTTTATCTTGAGTGGAAGCCACTTGCGCTGTGGCTGTCATTTGTACTTAGCGCTCTAGAACATGTCACAAGAAATGGGTGCTGTCAGAGTCTCTTTCCCTGACTGTGAAGCCCTTGTATTTATGAAGGTCTGGATGATAGGTATAGTGTAATGTGAAGTCCTCTTAAGAGAGAGGAAAGGCTCCCAACTATTCTTAGAGCACGTATCCAAGGCTAAACATATGGCCCTGTCATCACAGTTTTCCAGACCCCCTTTCTTGTGGTTTTGCCCTTCTACTTTATTTATTACCAGAAGGCCTTATCTCTCTAGCCTGCTGCTACTGGCTGCTAGGCCAGGAGGCAGTGAAAGCATAAAGTAATGAAACAGGGATGATCATAAAATAGAAGAAAATAGCCACAGCCTCTGTCTGTTACAGCTGCCCAGATTCTGTAACCTGAGCCAAACCGTGTTTCAGCACAGTGTGGATCAGGCTTCCTCTTCTGTTTCATTTAGTATCACCAGAAAACCTTGGACTTCGTGAATGTCAAGCCTATTCACAAACTTCCAGGAAAGGTGTCAGCCCAAGGAAGAAGGGAAAGAAGATAGCTAGAGGACCTCAAATGCTAACATTCCATTTAAAGGGCAAACAGCATCTCACGTGAAGAGATGTCAAGCAAATGAAATATTTGGTGGGCTTAGGGTGTAGGAGAGTGAAAAGGAAAAGCAATGAGCACCGCCTGACCATGTGCTATTTTAGAATTTTTTCTTCCCTGTATAACGCTTGGCAAAGTTATCAGACTAGAGCTGCCTGCCCGCTGCTGGGGGGACTAACAGGTGGTTGATTGCTGCAAGTTGGATGTAAGTTGGTACATTCTAAGAGGTCAGGCCAAACCCTGGGGGTTATAAGTTAGTGCTAGGTCTTTTCAGGGAGGTTACATCCACTTCTTCCCATAGACAGAACAAACTTAGCCGAAATGAGAGAGAAGAATTTGACTCAGATGTCTACCCCAGATATCATGTACAGCCATCTCCAGAAGAATCACATCTTAATAATGCAGCTTTAAGATTTCTATAATGCTAATGAGCTATTTTCAATTCTCAACTTGAAAACTAATGTAAATTAATAATACATGAAGCTCATTAAAGACAAATTACTGATAACTCTAATAAATAATTGATATGGATGTCAATTGATGCTATCATTTTAGAGCATCATTTTTCAACATCTGTTATAAATTGAATGTATTAAATATTTTGATTTGGTATCCAACATGTAGATATGTATTGTATAGAATACTAACTTAAATGAATACAATGACATGTAGAGGATGTAATGGATACTTTTTAATTTTATTTTCAGTTGACATAATAAATATACATATTTATAGAGCACATTGTAATATTTTCATATATGTATACAATGTATAATAATCATTAGCATAACCATCACCTCAGATGTCATTTTTTTTTGTGATGGGGACATTCAGAATACTCTCTTCCAGCTTTTTTGAAGTATATAGTAAGTTTTTTATAAGTGGAGTTACCCGACTATGCTATAAGACACTAGAAGATATTCTCCCTATTAACAGTAATTTCATTCCATTAGCCAATCTCTCCCTATCTTTTCTAGCCTCTGATAAACACTATTATACTCTCTACTTCTATGAGGTCAGATTTTTATTTTTTATTTTTTAAATTTTTTTATTTTTTATTTTTATTTATTTATTTTTTTGGTTCTGGAGATTGAACTCAGGATACTGGACCACTGAGCCATATCCCCAGCCCTATTTTGTGTTTTATGTAGAGACAGGGTTTCACTGAGTTGCTTAGTGCCTCGCCGTTGCTGAAGCTGGCTTTGAACTTGTGATTCTCCTGTGTCAGCCTCCCAAGTGCTGGGATTATAGGCATGTGCCACCACGCCTGGCAAGGTCAGATTTTTAGCTTCTACATATGAGCAAGAACATGCAGTATTTGTCTTTTTGACCTGCTCAATCTCATCCATGTGACTGCATTACTTTTAATAGTAAAGAAATAACACAATCCAAATGTCTATTAAAATGGAAGTTGTTAAATTAAAAAGTTTGAATGCTAAGTAGTCATAAAATGAAGTACAATCAGAACTATATTTCTTTCTGAGATCTGCTACTGAATAGCTGTGTAAACTTAAGCCAATTGCTTTGAATTTCTGTTCCTCAGTGTTTTCATCTGTTTATCATGGGCAAAATTAGAATATCTACTTTATAGGGTTTCATGGGAAGCAAATAAATAATGTGTCATAAACTAGAACATTGCCAAATAATAGACACTCAATAAATATTACCTCATTGAAGTTATTATTTTTATCTAATTCCATGGGAACATGTGCAAGGTAAATAAAAAAAATTTGCAAGTGATTATATACAACACTATCCCCAAAAAGAGAAAAACAGCAGAGTAAAATTCATCATATTGATTCTTGTTATCTCTGGAACATGGATTATTATGGGATTTCACATTTTGCTTTATATATATTTCTAATAAATTTGAGTTTTTTCACTATCAGTTTTTCAAGAAGCCTTGTGGCCTGCTGTGAATGGTCACCCCATTTCCTCTTATTTCTTGGCTCTTTCAAAGAATTTCCATGATATTTCATATGGTCAGAGAGGAGCTGGTGGATTTTAGAATAGAAGAGTAATGAGACTAGAACAGTGTCTCTCCAATTGACTATGGTAAAGGATTAGTGTTATAAAATAAACTTTATTTTTTAGAGTGATTTTAGGTTTACAGTGAAAGTGAGAGGAAGATAGGTACAGAGATTCACTAAATGCCCCCATCCCTATATGTGCACACTTTCCCCAACCATCTGCATCCCGAAGCAGACTGATACCTTTGTTATAATTAAGGGACATTCTCTGACACATCATTATTTCACAAAGTCCACAATTTGGACTTTGGCATTCATCATGAGAAGGCAGAAAAAATGCATATATTATGCACATATCTATGTACAAGTATAATGTAGGAATGTAATATACATGTACATGCATAAGTAGTTTAATAAATTTTCATTCTTGGCATTGTACATTCTAAGAGTTTTGTCAAAGTTTAGTTAGATGTATCTACCCTTACATACAGAATAGTTTCTCTGCCCTGAAAATCCTCTGCATAGCATGTATTAATCGCTCCCTTCCAGCTAACTGCTGGAAACCACTAATGTTTTTCTCATTGTTTGGCCTTTTCTAGAATGTCCAGTACTTGGAATCCTGTAGAATGTATGTAGTCTTTTTATACTGATTTCTTGACTCCTTTCACTTAGTAATATACATTTCAGTTTCCTCCATATCTTTTCATGGCCCGTTAGCGTATTTCTCCTTAGCACTGAATAACATCCCAGTGTCTGGATGCACCACAGTTTATTTCTCCATTCACATTTTGGTTGCTTTCAAGTTTTAGTAGTCATGAAAAAAACTACTATCAACATCGTTTGCAGATTTTTATGTGGACACAAGCTCAGTTGTTTTTTTTTTCCAGTTTCTCATCATCACCGACTGAAACTTTTTTAAAAAAACAACTTAAAATGAGTTATTAACATAATGAAATAGATAAATGGATACCAAATAGAATCCTTAACTTTTTATTACTAGACTCAACAGACTTATAATTACTCTGTCAAATTAATATAAAAATCTCTAAATGCTTACTATTAATTTCTGTGTTTCACCTTGAATCATAAATAGTCATGCCTAGCTCCAGGACACAGACCACACTTTGAGAAGCATTTATATAGTGAATTTAGGATAGCCTGTCCTTTCATCTTGAGAACTTCTCAGGCTTCAGAGAATCAGCTCTTTTTCTGGCTCCTCCAGTCTGGTCGATCTGCCCCTCCTTTGGCTCCAGAGTGACACCTACAGTGCTGTCTGAGAATGCTGGTTCCTGCTGCCTTCCAGCCTAAGGTATACCACCTGGGTGCAAGTGTCAACTCCAGAGCCTGACACTCATCCCAAGGCTAGTTACATAGAAGACTTTCAATTTATGTTAGTTAAATAAATAAATAGGAAAACAGGTATAACTTAAAAAAGGAGCAATTATCTTTGCTATTGTAGATGGAAGTCAAGTAACCTTTCAGCATGGAGTAAAATTCTGCTGTTCTTTTGTTTGCTAAAGTGTGGATTTAGCTTTCCATTGGGTCAGCCTATGCTCTTAAAATCTAACAACCAAGAAATCTATTAAACTACTTATTCAGGTACATGTATATTACATTCCTACATTATACTTGTACATAGATATGTGCATAATATATGCATTTTTTTCTGCCTTCTTATGATGAAGTTCTTCTTTTTGATCAGTTTTCTCAGATCATTTTACGTTTAGGTAGAAAGTATCTTTCTGAAATGATACTAGAGTAGGTATCTTCCCCCCAACAACAAGGTAAATAGTTACCAATAAAGCGAAGCAAGTCTCATCTAATTAGAAGCACAAAATCTATATTATTTGTGATACAATTTTCCAGTATGAACTGTGTTAACAAGTTCAAGTGCCCCAATTTCCTTTGTGGTTGATGCCAAGTACAATGAATAAAATAATTCATGTAATGATTCATATCAATATTTAAATAGTCTACATGGGCAGATTGACCATCTGGGGATCTACCATGAAGAAAATGATCACAAATATTCTATTTGACACTTTTCCAGGCAGAGATGGTCACATATTCCAGAAGGCAATTCTTCATAAGGTTAAATTATTTACTTCTGTTTCTTATGTTACTTTAGTACTTGTCTTTCTTTGCAATGACTATTCAAACTTTGATCTTTTTCTTCAAATCCCTAGTCATTTCTTCTATCTTGGCAGATGTCCTCAGCATTGTTATTTTTTTGGGGGGGGGAGTGGGGTACCAGGATTGAATCCAGAGGTGTTTAACCATGGAGCCACAGCCCTTTATGTTTTCTTTTGTTTTTGAGACAAGGTCTTGTTAAGTTTCTTAGGGCCTCACTAAATTGCTGAGGCTGGTTTTGAACTTGCAGTCCTCCTGCGTCAGCCTCCTCAGTCCATGAGATTACAGGTGTGTACCACTGTGCCTGGGCTCAGCACTGATTTTTGAACTCAGTCAACCCTTGGTATCTCCTCTTTCTTCCTCTAAATATTTCTCCCTGCATGCATTCAATTTATATTTTTAAATCTTACCTTTAACTCCCAGGTATCACCAACTTCTTTTTTGCAGTCTTTTTTTTCTTGAGTTTTCTAGAGGTTTTTATTGATTATTGCTTTCTACCTGAAACCCTTCTCTCCTTAGAATTTTGTGATAGGATGTTTTCCCTGGTTCTTTCCTTAAAATCTCTATTTCCTAGTTTCATTTTCTGACTTTGTTGCTCCCGTCCCATTGAATAATGCTTTCAATAAAAGTAGTAATAATAAAGATGAAGGGATAGAAATAATTACCCCTGAATATGTTTGGGGTATAAAGTTGATGGAACTTGCTGATGGATTTGTTGAGGGAGAGGAATTACAGATGAATTCTAAGTTTTTAGTCAGAACAACTGGAAAAAATTATGGTGTCATTTACTGAGAAATAGTGGAACCACAAACTTGTGAGGAGTGAATGATTGGGACTTTATTTAGTCCATATTAATTTTTAAATATTTGGTAGTCATCTCAGTGGGCATGTCAGGTTAGCAGTTGGGTACTCCATCTGGAATCCAGGGGAGGGATCAGATGAAAGATAGACGTCCAAGGGTTACAATCACACAATGATGCTATTTGTGATTGAATGAGATACTCAGCAGTTGTGGTTCCCATATGTTAGTGTGAGTCAGAGTTGCGCAGAGGGCTGGTGTGTTGAAATACAGATTTGCAGGTCCTATCTTAGAGTTCCTGATTCCGTAGGGTTAGGATGGGGACAATGATTTTCATTTTTCATAACTCTAGCTGATGGCCTGACTGTTAATTCCAACGGAAAATTTGGAATCACTGTCATGGAAATATGGTATATTTAAGGGAAAAAAAATGACTAAGAAATGAGGTCAGGGCATTCCAACATTTAGAAGTTTCACTGAGGAATTTGGGAAGAAGGGCCATTGATGTGGGAGGCAATCTAGAACACAATGACATAGAGGCAAGGAGAGAAAATATTTCAAGAAGGAAGGAGGTTATTGAAGGAAGAAAGGCAAGTGACTAGCTCAGTTAAGGATAGCTCTGCAAAGAACCTCGTCCCAAGAGACTTGGGAGTTGCTTACAAATTCTACCAAGGACCACAAATAGACTTTTTGACTGTTGGAATGATAATATATACTAATGTGCTATTTTACCCTGCCACTAAAATAAAAGGTTATATGGTATATAAACCTTGGAAATGGTGTCTTCTTCCTCATCTCTATGCTGTGAACCAGAATAGTTTGTCACGGGAGAGGAATCTCAAGAATAGTACTGTTGGTGACATGTAGTTCTTCTCTAAAGGTGACCTGGTAAACCCTGCTGGCTGCCTTTAAACCATTCTGCTTCTGCCCATCCTTTTAGAGCACACCTTCTGCCTCGTTTCTCAGGGTCTTAGCGCTGTTAAGCTATGGCTACTTCTGCTTCCATCCTGTATTGAGTGGGTGAAAGAGAGCTAGTCAATCTCTCCCTCCCTCTTGGTTTGGATGTTTTCATTCAATGCATGTGTGGCTTTTCAGCATTTCTTACCCTAACCCACCACCAGTATTTTGAGCTTTATGTGTTCATAGGGAAATTCTTTGAAATCATTTTAGGAATGTGAATGAATCCACAAAGAAATGGTCACTATCACTTCTTCCAATCACTTTGCTAAGACTCAAGTTTCTTTTTTGTTTGTTATTGATTCTTTTTAGTTATACATGACAGTAGAATCCATTCTGATAAGGTTATACATGCATATTTATATTTTATTCTAATTAGGACCCATTCTTGTGGAGGGACAGATGACATACAGTGTTGGGCCTGTGTCTAGAGCCACCTTGGGAGTAGCCAGAGTATTGTGAATGGATGGCAATGTGTTAGAGGTGTGATTCCTCAATGTTTTCCACATAATCATAGGGGTATGTTTGAAGTAACCATTATGAAAGTCATTTTTTTGCATTTAAATCATCAGATATCATCAGCAAGCTTTTATTCAAATGTGAACACACTTTCATAGTAGAAACTCAGTTCAGATGAATCCTAAAGGATTAGACTCAGACTGGTTAAATTTTAAGAGTGTGGTGAGACCACTGATCTCAGATATTAAAATGTGGGCACCTTCATGCTAATTTAACTTCTTTAAGGTTACCAAAATTTGGAAGAAGAGACATAAGGACAAATGCAGGACTTTAATGACCTATTAACAAATTTGTAAAAGTTCAGCTCAGGTTATGGTCCTTCGTTCTAAATAAGATCTTAGCTTTAAATTTCTTTTAATGCATAATCCAATTACTTTGGTAAAAGACTAATTGTGAATCAAAATCAGTAAGACCAGTAACACGGAGAGATTCGCCAAAGACATTACAAACTGATTTTTTTCCGATAAGTTTAGTTGAATATTTTCAGTTGTGATGATATTCTTATTGAATTTTGCTTACAAAAATTGTGTACTTATGGTCAGAGAATTAAGCTTAGCTTGACAACCTACAAACTGACTGGTGGAGCTAAAATGTGAATTGTAATTCAGTGATTGAAGACATTTGTGAGTATTCCTTTTTCCTTTGGAAAATTTCTTGCCACTTGAAGGTTAATATAGGTTAGTGATAGAAACAAGGATGGTATGAGAAAAATTAACAGAAACTGGACAACGTATTCTGGGATTAAGAAAGATTAAGTGATATAATGTACAAGAACAGCACTTTGTAAACTATAAAGCATCACATAAATATTTATTGTAAGAAAATATAGAAGAGAAATTCATTTTGTGATCCTTTATTATTTGCATGACACTGAGGCAGACAGAAATAATACTCTTCAGCTAGTAAAAGTGATACCTTTTTGATGTAGAGGCCATACATATACAGTGAATAGAAATGAACATGATTGTTAGTGATTTTATTGCTGTGTAAATACTAACAAATTTTTTTCCATACTGCTAAGCCAGCTAATCCATCAAATGAACTAATAAATTTTATAGAACATTGCAAGGGCTCTGAACAAGGTGCTCAAAAGAAGTTAGTCACAATAGAAACAGACCTTGTGTTTCTGTCTTTTAATAGTTCACAGTTTAAAAAGAGAAAGCTCAAACAAGTCCCATTAGTGAGTATTAGGAGCATATACACCAACAATTACATAACCAATTCTAGCTGTTCAAAACGATGCATTTAATTTTGTAAAAATAATTGTTCAATGTCTCCTTACTGCTACTGTAGTGATCCCCTCCCTGACATCCCAGTACTGTCTAAGGGCTCTTGTATTCAGTTCCCAATCCCTTCTTGATGTCAGATTTCCTTATCAACCTCCTTTCTCATCCATGGAAGTTATTATGTCTGCCCTGAGGGTGCTGTCATTCAATCTTTATGTTTTACTCCTAAGTACCTGTAGTTGGATGTTGCAGTGATTTCAGAAGGAATTAGCTCATTAAGGCTCAGAGGAAATAAAATACCTTCTAAGTTGGTGAAGGAGAGGTTATGTGTGTGTGTTTTGTTCTGTTTTGTCTTTTACTTACTGTTATTACTATCTAGCTTATTTAAAGTTGTAGTTTTAAAACTACAGTAATTTCTTAAATGAAATTATTGTCTCATTTATTACTTGTACATAATCACAGAAAATCAAACAGCAGGTTGTTGATTTCTGAGATAAATTTTAAATGTTGATATTACCTAATTTTGATCAGTTTGCTTCCCTTGTGTGTGTGTGAATTTTTCAATATGCTCATAATTGCAATGATTTTATGAGCTTGCTTCCTCCTTACTTTCTATAAAGAGTATGGCAATGAGGTTTAAATCTTGTTAAAATTACAGAATTTTCCTTCTCTCAAAGCTCCTTACTCCGAAATAATCTGATTTTTTTTCCTTTTTTGCAAACTTGTTTGTGGTCTCTAGATAGTTATTATACCACATAAAACGTGACTCATTTTTTTCCAAGTGAAAGGGGAAATTTCCTCAGTAGTGTTATGGCTGTGAAGAATGGGGGTGTTTTTAACCCTGTTTGAGGGGACCAGACAAGTCTGTGTTCTTCTACATTGAGAGCTGAGGGACTTGCCAATTGAAGTAGGTTTGATTGATCTGCCTAAAACAAAAAAAACACATTTTCTGACAAAGTGTTAATAAACTCTCTGCAGCAGTTGTAGACTCCTTTCAAGATCTTACCGTTTGTTTTTGAAGTAATGAAATTTATAGAGAACTATTAGAAGGTTCTAATTGAATTTCACAGAAGTAGCCCTCATGTGACCCAAAATCGAGGGGGGAAAATGCCCAGCCCACAAAACCCCATACCACGAAACAACTCTCCTCAGAACCATTGATTAAGGATATGAAGTGGAAAAGAAGCCCAACTCTCAAATAATTAGCCTGGTTAATGAAGACTTTTAAGATATGGCAAGTGGATGTTGATAACTTCTGTGAGACATAGGGAGATGATGAAAAAGATTGGCAGCTATAAAAGAGAAGTGTTTATTAAAATACCTTTTAAATAGCTGTGGGACATAATAAAAAGCCATCTTTAAAGGAACTTATTAAAAATAAAACCTAGATGGAATTGATAATTTCACCACCTGCAGCTTTCACAGAACTTCTTGGCTTTTGTGAAAGCTTTTACATACTTCATAGATATCTTAACATATGCAATCTATATTCTGTACTCACCATTTTGGTGGATCATGTTAAGGGAGGTTGATGGCTCATACTAACAGGAAGGCTGTCTGATTTGAGCAAACAATGATGCATTAAAATCTGTCTTTCTCAGGATTACCAAAGATTGAAGTGGAGCTACATAAATACCTTATTTTGCAGATAATAAAGTAATCTTACCTGTGCATTTATTAGTTTATATAGAGAGCTTACCACCAATTTTCTTTTTTTTAAAATATTTTATTAGTTGTTGAAGGACATTTACTTATTTATATGTGGTGCTGAGAATCGAACCCAGTGCCTCACACATGCCAGGCAAGCGCTCTACCACTGAGCCACAACCCCAACCCCCCATTTTCTTTTGATCTTCATAATAATTCAATGGAATATGGAAAGCAGTTAATGACACTCAATTTTTACATGGATAAAGTGAGGCTAAGAGGTGAAGAGACAGAAGATCACACAAGATTCTACAGGGTCACTCTATACATAAATGGAAAAATGAGGATATAAATTCAATATTCTAATCATAAGATTGGTTGTATTTCTGTTACCTTATACAAATGTCATAAGGGTCAGATGAAAAAATGTACACAGCCCTTAGGCTAGTTCCTACCACAAATTAAGTGCTCAGTTCATGTTAGCTGTTATTATCTTTTCCATTGTTATTTGGCACAAATGTGTTACACAGGAAGAACTTAAGTCAAATATTTTCACATTTAACTGGTAAGCTGTAGCATAAATCATACTTTCTATAGGTAATATAACTCCCAACAGTGTTTTGGGTTTCACAAGAGAGAACTTAAATAATGAACAGCTCTCTTTCCCACTAAACCTCTGGGTGACACTTTAGTGTCTGTTAGCTCAAAATTGAACACCTGTACAGAAGGTATTTCTGTGTCAGTGCTACCTCGAAGTCTAAAACATTTAATTTTTCCCAGGATCTTCTTACTTGCATCTGTCATCAGTCAAGGGTTAACATGGATTTGAGAACTTTGGGGAGACATACAACTTGGTTCTCAAAGAATTATTGAGAAGCTATTGGAATGTCATATCCCAGAAGCTGTCTGACTGATCATCCTGTCTGTGCCATTTGCTTTACATATGATTATCCAGAGTTCTGAGTCCTAGGGAAGAAGAAGCCAACCTTTATTAAGAATTTCTGAACTTGTAGATGGACCCATTCTGCAAGAGTAAGTGGTATAGATTATAATGTTAAACTGATTCTTGCCCTGGAAATTGACCTGTGCTGAGCTGAGGATTTTTTTGGTTAGCCTAGCCTCAGCGCTCAAGGGGTCAGAAGTACTGAGCAGGTATCCTCTGCTACTTAATTAGATAAACAATAGATAAACAGTCTGATTACTAAAATTCACTTACATATACTTTAGGTCAAATTGAGATATTATGATAAAAATAAATAATTTACCATTTTTATATCAGATTAGAATAATGGGCAATGACACTATTGGTGTCATTGGCACTACATAGCCATTCTGGAAATCAGTGTGGAGGTTCTTCAAGAAATTAGAAATAGAACCACTATATGATGCAGCAATCCTTTTTCTGGATATATCTGTAAAGATAACAAAACCAATATGTCCAAGAGATGTCTGCACTCTTATGTTCATTGCAGCATTAATCACAATAGCCAAGAATTGGAGACAATCTTTTTGTCTTAGTCAACTTTTGTTGCTGTGACCAGAAGACTTGACAAGAAAAATTATAAAAAGGAAAAGGTTATTTGGTGCTCATTCAGAAGTCTCAGTCCATAGACAGCTGACTTCGTTGCTCTGGGCCTGAGGGGAGGCAGAACATCATGACAGAAAGATATGGAGAAAGAATGCAATTCAGGACATGGCAATCAGGATGCAGAGAGCTCCACTCACCATGGACAAAGTTATACCTCAAAGGTACAACCCTAGTGACCTACCTCTCCCAACCACACCCTACCTGCCTATAGTTATTGCCCAATTAATTCATATCAATGGATTAACCCACTGATGTCAAGGCTCTCACAAAAATCAATCGTTTTGTCACTTAACTTTCTGGTATTGTCTTACACATGAGATTTTGGGGGACACCTCATATATAAACCATAACAGTGTCCATCAATTGAGGAATGGATAAAGAAAATGTGGTATATATACACAATTTAATACTATTCAGACATAAATGAGAATGAACTTTGGTCATGAATGGAACTGGAGGTCATTATGTTAAGTGAAACAAGTTCACTCATGTGTGGAATCCAAAAAAAATTGATCTCATTGAAGTTGAGAGGAGAATGGTGGTTACTAGAGGCTGGGGGAAGTAGAGGACAGAGAGGGCTGGGGAGGGCTGGTCAATAGGACCTAAGTTCTAGTTAGAAAGGAGAAGGAAGTTCTGGCTTATTAGGGCACAGTAGGGTCACTGTAGATGACAATAATGTGCTATATTGAAAAAAAACACTAGACGGGAAGATTTTGAATGTTTTCACTATAAAGATGTGATAATTGAGGAAATAGATATGCTTACCTGATTCAAACACCACACAATGTGTACATTTATTAAAACATCACATGGCATTCCACAAATGTGTATAATTCTTTTTATGTATCAGTAAAAATCTTCATAGTAAAGTGTAGCAGCTTTTTATTACTAACAATTTTGCTTTCCAAGGCTAATTCAGCTTATTGTATTAAAATATTAGGAAGTGTCAGGAAGCTCCATTTCTTATATTATGTGGAACGTGTAAATACATAGTGGTGGAAGACAGAAAGAATAGTATGTTAAGCAGTATGCTGTTAAAACCCAACAGTTAACTTGAACAACCTTTTTGAAGCATTAAAAAAAAAGGCAATGACTACTATTTTTGATAGTAAGGCTTAAGGAAACAATAGCAACAACAAACTAGTGACAGATTTACTATCTTTTTTCCTCATGTCTGACTTCAATTTGAACATCAAAATTTTGATGATTGAGCTAATAGATACATCTGTCGCTAGGGCTATGGGAATACTTAGGGGAAAGAACAGGAGAGAGGAGATCAGGAGGAGCTTTATGTTATTCAACTGTGAAAAAATGACTTAATAAAATCAACTGAAAGGAGAAAAGATTTATTTTGCCTCACAATTTCAAGGGTGTTAAGTTAGTCCATCATCAGTTGGCCACATGAGTGTGGGCTTGTGGTGAGGCAGAATACCATAGCAAAGAGCATGTGGTAGATGGTGGAACAAAATGTCTCACTACCTGGAGGTCTTGAAGCAGGAATGGTAGGTGGGGTCTGAGAGAGAAAGAATATGCCAGGGTGTGGACATAAAACACACCCATCACAGCACACTCTCAGCCACTCATCTCTTCTGACTATACACCATCCGGAGGTGTCTATCACCTCCCAACAGTGCCACTGGGCTGGGAACCAAGCCTTCAACACATGAGCCTCTGGAGACATTATAGATCTGTACTATAAAAGGTCTGTTCAGATTGTGCAAGCAGAACAGCAGATCTTTTTAGAATTGTAGGTGGAAAAAAAGAAACCAACAATTCAGGTTTCTTCTTCTTTGATTTTGTAAAATCATATTGTCTCCACTATTGTAACCTCAAAATGAAATCAAAGCTATTCATAAGGATCCAGAAAGAGTCCAGAAAAAGTTACTAAGGAAATATAGACCTGTTCCTCATGCTAGGGTGGAGAAAAGGAAGTGTGAGGCATTATTATGTTACAAGAACGGGCATTAACTGAGTAGCAAGGACAATTGTTTACAGTTACTTCATTGTTCAAAACCTTGGCATGTATTTCCTTGTTTTAAAGTATTGGACTATGTTTTATTGAAAATAATAAGTGAATATGTGTACTTAAAAAGCAGAATTTAATGTGCAATGAAGAGCTTGCACTGGTGGATCATTTTTGAGCAAAATTAGTATTTCTAATTCCCTGTTAAAGAAGAAATCATTTTTAGTTCTTCTTATACTTTAAACATATTTTTCTGACTCTGAGTGGATTCAGGTTTCAAAGGTATTCCATAATTCCTGGAGTTGGTATAAATAGAGGTAATTTCCATCTGCAGAATCTGCAAGTGGTTTAATCAGGATTCTGAGAAGGTCACAAGTGTTTTCATAAAGATTTTATCCCTGTCAAATATCTTTAATGAAAATATTTCCCAGATCATCTGATATCATCAAGTATTTATTTAGTTTTTATTTGCATGAATCTGTGCTGGATAGTATTCAAATAAGTTGCTCAGCTGTGGTCATCACTGACTACTGGAAATTTACAGTAAGTAAGAGCCCAGCATAAAAGAAAAACAACCTTCAAGTGGTTTTTATGCAAGACAAATGCTACCTTAATTGTCAGCTTTACAATTGAATCTGAAATGTGGCCTTTTAATTTTAAATGGCATATACAGATTCAGGTGCTGCAGACACACTATTACAGAGATAGTCTTGCATCTTTGGATAAATGTGTGGGAGCCCCTTGCCTGATTGTTATTTAAGGATGTGTGGCAAATGGGGGTAGGAAAATCAAAAGAAACCAGGAAGGCTGCACATTCCCATGCTTTTTCAGGGTGCTGTTTCTGTTAGGTGTGGTGAGCATACTCATGACAAGCATCTCCAAGTGAAGATTTTGATCATAGAGATAATGAATAGATGATGGTAGGCTCTGAATCTTCTGCTTTGTCTCAGAAGGTGTGTGGACCTCTGGTGGGCTAGAGAATCAATTCCACATCACTTCTCAACTTGGCTACTTAGGTGGAAGAAATGTGATTTTGGTCATGAGTAAACCTAGCAGATCCAGATGTTATAGGGCCTAAAATTGATCATTATTTGTTTTCTGGGGGGGGGTCTTCTTTAAGAAAAAAGATGTGAAATATATTGATTTTGCAAAATTTATAAAAATATATGGTCATGTGAAAACATCATCCTTTCCAGGCTTTGGTCAGGAAAGAAGCAAAGGAAGGACACTGAAATTCATGCTTTATATCTTTGTCATAAAGAAGCCTCTGTTTCTGATATATTTGAAAAGGGAAGGCATGAAGGCAATTTCTCCACTAGTTAACAGTTTAGGCCTCCCAGTTCAGTGGTTAATTCATTCACATACATAGTTCTACTGTGTTATGATATACTTGCAGTGTTGCCCCAAGCACTGATATTGTATCAAGAGTGTCTGCAGGGGCTGGGCTTGTGGCTCAGAGGTAAAGCACTTTCCTAGCATGCGTGAGACACTGGGATTGATTCTCAGCACCTCATATAAAAAATAAAAAATAAATAAAAGGTCCATCAACAACTAAAAAAAAATAAAATAAAAGAGTGTCTGCAAAGGAGCACATCCAGTTAGAGTTGTTTTAGGTCTGGCCAGTTAGTGCCCTTGCATTCTCTGCATACTATGCAGGATAAAACAAAACATTACTTGAAGAATAACAGTCAAAGTGCCCATTTATTTTAGCCTTAAAACAATCTGGTAAGAGAATGGAAAAAATTGTCTCTGAGAACACTGGAAATAGATATTGGGTGTTGGAAAACTCTCAAAGAAAATCCAGAGCTAAAAACTCTCTAAGTCACTGGACTTTAATGATAAAATTATTTTTCAGTAAAATGCCATCTGAAGCTCTGTAGTTTGTATTCAGGATTGCAATTCCAGGCTGGCTCCTGTGAAATAAACAAATTCTGCTGAATTCCAACTGGTGAGATAAATCACTGTTTTGTCATCATAGGTTATGAGTCTTGAAGGACAAGTTATCTTTTAATTTGTTTTCTGAGAATAACCCTTTGCAATAACAATTGGGGAATGGAAATAAAATGGTGTAGGAAAAAAATAATTGTGGCTGATCCCTTGTTTTATGTTTCCTATAGGTCACAATCAGCTCTCTATAATGTGCTGGAGTACAAGTTAACTACAACCTTTCCAAATTCTCAATTTCTTGCTATTTTTATGAGTTTAGAGTAAGTATGGCTTAGTTGAGAGCTCAAAGCTAGGGTATACTTGGATATAGGCTTACTTACAATGAGCAGTGGTCAGGATAACATTGTAATAATTATTATAGCAAAAGTTAATAGGGTAAGTTTAAGTGACCAGTGAAGTGTACATGACCTTAGATGCCCTGCCTGGATTCCTTCTACTAGGGTGGTGCTCCCATCTACAGCTTCTGCAGCTGCTAACTGCTGAGGTTCACAGCTGCACCCCTTTCTGGGAATTGATTGGTAGAGGAGCCAGCCAGCCTGGAGGTGCCTAGCCTGCCTGACATTAAGGTGTGACTGCTCAGCCCTTTCACTTCTGGTTGGCATCACTTGTGAAGTTCAATTCACATTGCCTTGCTCCCTGTGGGATCAATCTGAGGCCAGACTTTTGAATCTATACCATTGTCCAATTTATTCCCCTCTATTGTCTGCTCGCTTCAGTTTCTCAAAAACATTCCCTCATTAGATCATTTTCTCAACAATACACATTTTAAGTTCTTCTAGGGAACTTGATCTAAGATAAGCTCAGCAAAATCAGACTATTGAATGTTTTGTATTTTCATTCAATTTTTTGATGGATGGTAGTAACAAAAGATAGGAGAAAAGATAGAAGTCGGGGGTACAATCCTATAATTTCGGTATTTATTTTGCCTAATTAGCAATCAACTAAGTGAACTTTTAAATTAATTATGGACTAATTTCAGAATTAGTTGGCATCAAACCAGCACAATGCCCTTCTTCTAAGAAATGAATTTGGCTACTCATTTTAAAACCATGCCATGCATTCTGGCATGGTTTGACATTTGCCCCCTGGTCAGGGTCAGGCATTCTGTGATACCAGACAGCCAATTTCAAGCATTGCTGGAGCCACAAAATGAGTCTTTCATATGACAACAGAAGAGACAGGTGATGCAGGATGCTTGGGCTTCTTTTGGCAATTCTGTAGCAGAGCCAAAGCCAGATGCCAAGCTGTTTTTCCGTCTGCTGTTGACTCCATTCTGAATTAGCTAAACAGGGCTCAACACCTGTTGATTTAGAAACAGTTACAGCTTTGAAATAAGAAAATGATGTTTTGTGAAAGCCAGATATAAACTCATAATAAAAAGATTACTGGGGCTAGGGTTGTGGCTCAGTGGTAGAGCGCTGGCCTAGCACATGTGAGGCACTGGGTTCAATCCTCAGTACCACATAAAAATAAAATTAAAAAAAAAAGATTACTGATATTAATATTACATTTCTGGTGCTCAAAGGATCTTTCTCAGTATCTGCAGAACAGCATGAATAGATTTGCCAGTTATGATTTATATCCTAAATGGCCATTTTGGAGGTAAGCTTTACCTTTAGGTACGAGATGTTTTGAAAAGATGGTTAAATTGACCACTTCCCTTATTTCATATTTGAAAATGAAGGAGCTCAGTAACGTGAGCTAGTGTGCATAGAATTTTGAGTGCTGGGAATTTAGGAGACAAGGCTGGATGGAGATAGGGCAGAATCAGAAGGTCTCCATTCAAGTATTTTGGTCTTTATTCCAAAGTGAGAGAAGAATCATTCAAATGTTTAAGCAAAGATACTATGATCACGTTGCAGTGAGTTAACTGTCTAATAAACATTATTTCATGGAAACTCTCAGGAACTCGAGCAAGAAGATTTCACAGTATTCACTCATTTTCCAACAAGGATACTGAGGTTTATTGATATTCACCCACTTATCTAGAGTCACACAACTATTGAGTGATAAAGATTGGCCTTTAGTTCTGATTCCAAATCCTGTGATGCTGCTTTCATGAATGGTCACAGTACAAATTTAATAAATAATTTGCAACCCCACATGGCAGACTAAGCATACATGCCCTACTGGAATGATAAAAAAAAAAGTCTAAAATTACAAAAGTAGGTTTGGGGAGAGAGAAAAACTGGTGATACTGATACCTCCAACTGCTTTCTGTTAAAAATACAAATTGTAGAAACAACATTAAAGGAAATATTAAAAGTTATCTCTGAATAGTAGCTTTGCAGGTAGCTTATATTTACTTTTTAATATTTTTTCCTGAATTTAAGAATGCTATATATAATGGGCATAAATTATTTTTTATACACAGAAAAGTAGGTACTATTTCAAGAACTATATATTGTTATTGACTTAATCCCTATACCTCTTGGTATCGGGGAGGGAGGTCATTCCTTTTCCCATTTTATCCTGGGATGACAAACGTATGGATGGGCTAAATCTGAAAAGTTAAGAGACCTGTATGAGATTTCCTTAGCATTGTACTGAAGTGCATATTCTGATTCATAGCCTAGTACACTTCCCTTCCAAGTGATGTTCTTAATTTTTTTTGTCATTCAAAATCAGTATATCCTTATCTATTTCATATCATGAAGTGCTTCTTTGCTTTTTTCTGGACTTAGAGTTTTTAAAAGTGGCAAACAAGTGAGAGATAAGCAGTCACACTGCTGTCTTATGGGAACAAATAACTTATTATTTTTTATGTCTGAATAATTAATAAAATATTTTTAGAGCAGTTTGGGGTTCAATGCAAAATTGAATGGATAGTATAGAGAATTCCCATATACTTTCTCCCCCTCCCACACACATAGCCTGTCAGCATCCATTTTGAAGACATAAAGTCTGTGTCTGTATTCTTTGTGTGTGTGTGTATCCAGTTGTCCCAGTACCTTTTGTTGAAAAGAATTCTTTGTTGCACTGCCTTTGCTTCTTTTTTGAAGATTAGTTGAATCTCTTTATGTGGGGCTTTTTCTGAATTCTCTACTCTGTCCCATTCATCTCTTGGTCTCTCCTTAGTTACTATAGCTTTAGTCAGTCTTGAAGTTGGGTGGCACTAGTCTTCTCTCACTTTGTTCTTCTCCTTCTATATTGAGCTGGCTATTCTGGGTCTTTTGCTTTTCAATATTAACTTTAGAATCAGTATGCTTGTATTTACAAAATAACTGATTGGCATTGAAATCTATAAATTTAGTTGGGAAGGACCAGCATCTTGACAATGTTGAATCTTCCTGTCTCTCTATTTGTTTAGTTCTTTGGTTTTTTCATAACAATTTTATAGTTTTTCATAACAGATTTTGTACATTTTTAAAAATTATGTCTAAGTATTTCATTATTGATTTTATTTTTAGAATTGGTTGCAAAGAAGTTAGTTTCCTCAAATCATTAAAGTAATAAAAAATGTAGGAAATAGACAAATAGTTTAGAGTTACTGTCTCTGATTGAATATTGTGAATTATATTACATTATGTACATATGTTTGTTAGGACTTTATACATATACTAAGAATAAGAGACATAAAAACTATATAACAATATGTAGAGATGTTTATACTGTACTTAGTAGAAAAAAGAAGAAATGTTGAAGATGTTGAATAACTAGTGATTTTTAAGATTTTAAATGACATGACAGTGAAAAAGAAATACTGTACACAATTCAAAAAAGTTAAATACATGATTATTGTTCTGAAATACCTACCCATGACTTTGAACCATATTGGCCAAATTGAGAGTATTTTGTGTAAATAAATAAAATATATCAATGGAAAAGTGGTGATGGGGACGCTACCTCACTTGTGTACTATCTAAACAGAAGATCCATGCCAAATGTTGGCAAGGATCTAAGGATGATGGCTGTGGCAGATTATCATGGGACATTAGGGTAGGGTAGCCTTTAGAATGTTGGGAAAGCCAACATCTGAACATCTCTCTAAACTATGTAATTCCATCCATGTTCCTTAGCAAAATATATTGCTTTATTGTCAGGCATATTGACTGTAAGGACATTGGAAGTGGTATTAATACGCTGCTTGATGTCAGAAGGGTGTAGTAGTAGAAGATAACCTGGTGATAAACTAAGCATCACCAAAACTCACTGAGGTGAACCAAATCTTGATTATTTGTGTCTGTGCAGCATCCTAGGACAATCAGAATATCCTCTGCAATCAGCCTACTATAAGGAATCATAGAAAAGGAAACCCTATCCCCAACCATGCCAGAGACTTCTCAGGACCATTGCCAGTCACTGCATGCTGAAATAGGTTGTCATTGGTTTCATTTATAACCAAAGTAGACTTTTAGAAAATTGAAATAATTTTTTACTTCTATAATTCATAATCCATCCCCTATTTACAATAAGATATAGTGGTTTTCCCACAATTTGAAAAATCAGCAGAATTGTTTATGTTGTTAGAATGTAAGAGAATACTTCCTGCCTCATCCAAGGAATGAGGGAAATAATAGGTTTCTCCTCAAAAGAGCTAAAAAATAAAACAGTGAAAGCATTTATCCCTAATGATTATTTTTCTTGATATGAGAACTGAGCTGAAGAATTCAGAGGCAGCAAGTATTCCTTATGAGACATAATTTCCTCTCATCAGCCACTTTCCATGTCTCTGGGTAGGTGCTGGAATTGAACTTTCTGTGATACCAAATGGCCATTTTTTTCTCTGTTAAACAAAGGACCATTGGGATATCAGTGGAATCAAAATTCTAATGGCCAGTACTCTCTGCACTGTGAATTCTGTAGATTATTTTACTTGTAAGTGAACTTCAAATAGTTAAGACTTGGACATTAATACCCTGTTCTTCTGTAAACAGGCAAAGCTTGCTTGTGACATTTTGAATATAATAAAGTCCCCAATGCCCATTTAGAAAGAGAGATTATTTCTGGAAGCATTCAAAATAAATAAAAATGTTTCCCCCCCTACAAAATAAGAAACATAACAAACAAACAAACAAAAAACAAAATGGTAAAACCTAATGTACACAATGATAAATTATTTCTAGTTCAAAATATTGTTCCATTGGTCAGGGGATATTATGTCTGGGAAATTGACCTTTGCTTCACTTGGTCTTGCAGCAATTAGGAATATGCTGAAGTTTTAATGCTTATTGAATCTTTCAGTCAAGCAGGCATCATATATCCAGGGTCTTTAGCATAATTAGAGTAGAGTGGATAATAATAAGGTATTGAAAATCCCAGGATCTTTACTCCAACCAGGTAATAGCATCGTCTCTAAGAGCTGGTGTAAATTTGAGGACTGAGGAAGCTCATATTTCCTGCTTTGATTGCTCTTACTTCATGTAAGACTTTGTTGTATTCTGTGTGGTTTTTTTGTTTTTGTTTTGGGAGGGGGGGACGGGGGATTGAATTCAGGGGCACTCAACCACTGAACCACATGCCCAGCCTTATTTTGTATTTTACTTAGAGACAGAGTCTCACTGAGTTGCTTAGCTCCTCACTTTTGCTGAGGCTGGCTTTGAACTCAAGATCCTTCTGCCTCAGCCTGCTGAGCCCACTGGGATTACAGTGTATTCTTTTTTTTATTTTAAATACTTCTATTTATTTATTTTTATGTAGTGCTGAGGATCAAACCCAGTGCCTCATGTATGCTAGGCGAAAACTCTACTGCTGAGCCACAACCCCAGCCCCAGTGTATTCTTTATTTGTAGTAAAGTTACTTGTTTACTTGACTTTGCATCAGTCACTCCAGCATTTCCTTTATGACAACAGTCCAGTAGGTGAGCAATATGACAGACAGACATTTGGCAGGAAGCACTTCAGAAAACCATAGTTACTTAGTCTCGGGAATTGTGTAGATATGTGCTATAGATAAGAGAAACAGTCATGGGGAAAACTCAGAAATATCCTTAAGAATACTCTTTGCAGTGGCTCTGTTGGTTTATCATAGAGAGGAAAGTATTCAGCATTTAGTAAAGAAAGCTTGCTACAAACCATTCTGACACTTAGTATAGGACATGAACCAATTTAGGACACTGTAAAGAGATGATTGACTAAAAGACTAGAATAGGTGGAGATTTAAGATTTTCTTTAGATTTCATTGATTTAAAGATGCGTATTTTTCATACTTAACATTCCTGAAAATGGGATGTGTCCTATAAACAAACTGTGCTGTGATTAATTGACAGCACTTTTTCATTCTTTGTAGAACATTAAAAAATGCATTTTATAGCCAGGGGCACCTTAGAAATAGAGTAACTACCTAATGAGCCAGGTATGGAGTAACATCAACTCCATACTAACTTAGGATATAGTGCCAAAGTTTTGGATTGTGAAATTTTCATAAATGGCAGCTAACATATTATAGACTAGAAGTTATTTTCAAATAATAATTTGTTTTTCTTATAATGCCCCAAACAGAGATTTTTCTTGACATTCCTTTCATCTGGCTGCATTGTCTAAGATCCAACAATCATTTTTACTTTATTTACCACTGAACTTCCAGCACTAATTCTGCGCTACAGCTGCTTTCCTTCTATAAAGAATATTGTTTTGATCACGTTCCTTATTTATTGTTAGTGTAAATCATGTAAAAATTTTTGAGAGATTTAAGTTATTTGCATTAAATAGTTACCTTTAAATAAACAACAGGAACAAAATTTACTTTATAATTAAGAATCAAAGGAAGGCATGTAAAGGAATGTAGGGAATATATATACTATAGAGCATTAAAAATTTTTGAAATTTTGAATGAATGACAGTCATTCAATGATTGAAAAATGTTCTTTAAATAATGATTTTAACTGTTAAACATGTTCTACATATAATAGACATATACTATAATCATATACATTTAAATACAAAAACCATCTATTTTAGAAATAAATGATTTTATAACAAAATTAATTTTATATATTCCTGTTTTTAAGTAATTTTATAAAATACTTTCAGTTGATAAAACATTAATTAATGCATACATCGTATCTATACACATTTCTGTACCAGTATCAGTCATTAAGCTATTATGGTCACATAAGAATCTGACATTTATAATTTTTCACTTTTTATTACCTCATTGTCAGATCTGATCTCTGTGGCATGTTAGTTTTAATGAAAAAGAAGAGACAATATAATAAAATATGGGAAGTTACTATTTGCCTTAGAAACCATAAATATTAACTTGAGAATATAGTTAGTCTCCTCATGAAGACAGTTTTGATAATGGAAAGGTTATGGTACTAGGAAAGTCATAAGCAGAGTGCTCACAGAGCACTGATAATGCAGTGGTGGGCATTCTGTATCTTTGGAGGCATTTTTTTTGGTTTTCACTCTTGAATGTATTTTGTTATCTCATCCTTTTTTCTGACCATCCTTTTGTCCCACTTTACCTAGTCATCCTACTGCTGTCCACCTTTCCTTGTTCTCCTGCACAGAATCCAGTTTCTATTACAAAAAACAGACATATACTCCACAAAACAAGGTCTGAGACCATCTGCTGACAAACTGTCCACTTCATCCTGGGGCCTAATCACGTGACAAGCACCAAAAATTGTTTAATGCCTGAAATAATTTTCAGTCTAGCAAAGATTTAAAGCTAGTCTTTATGAATTATAGGCCAAATTCATATAATATTTATTACATTAAATAATCTGGTTGTTGCTTTTGTTATTACCATTGCTATGCAATTCTTTATTAGATATGAGTTGGTTTCTTGACACAGAAATTATGTTGTTTGGATTTTTCTTTTTATTCCTCTACATAAAAGTCTTTCTCTTTCTATGAAGATTATGTGATCACTTGAGACTCACGAATAGTGTCACAAGTTAGAAAGAGCTTCTGGCCGCTAGTGTACAATTTTGATAGTCATGCAAACTGAATTTTTAAAGTGTTGCTGAATACCTTATGATCAAATTGAATTTCAGGTATGGGCTAGAGATGATTGTTTCACCAGTGGCAAATAGGATTCTCTCTCTTAAATAGAATGCAGTTCCATACAAGAGTACTGTTTCACACACAAGCTCTGAAATAAGTGATGATGATGCTGCTGCCAAGACTTCACTCATGGTGGGCATTTCTACCCTTTCATGGTTTGAGTCCTGTAGAAAATTTCATTGCCATGTCTCATCTTAGTAAGTGGGAATCTGTTATAACATGTGTTTTATAATATGCTAGCCTTTTTGTTCTGCATATCAAAATAAAAGTAGTTGTACTTTAAAAGTTCTCAATTATTTTCGTATTTCATTGACATTGTCTTTCTTATTAGTAAAAACAAAAATCAGGAATATCTTCTGAGGATTTTTTTTTTGTTAATAAGTCTTACCAATCGAACTGCTAAGAGGGTAAGTAAACTTGAACTAATAAAAGTGAATTTTAGAAAGAATATTCTTCTTCTTCTTCATTTTTTTTTTCTTTTTTGGCTCCAACAGAGAGTCTATGCTTATCTCAGCTACCTGGGCACATAAAGTGAGAAGAGGGTCAGAGGAACAATTCCTTTGGCTGATTATTTTTGTTTCCAGTTTCTTTAGTTCTTATACACTGTTTGCAGAAATATTACTGAGTAGTGATTAAACATGACGAATCCAGAGCTGGTCTATCGCTCTTCACCATTCCACCAGAGGGAACTTTCTGTGCCTCACACTTTTCATCTTGACTGTGGGAATGACAGTAATCATGATACCTGTTTTGTAGGGTTGTCATGATACTCAAAGGAATTAACATTTGTGGGACCTCCCCATCAATGCCTGTAACACACTGAGACCTCAGCTAGTAGTACCTGGAACACAGCGTCAGGAAGCATTAGCTATTTATCACGATCATCATCACCACTACCACCACCACCATCACCACCATCATTTCCTAAAATATTTTCCACTGACATTTCTATGGTCTTTAGTTGCTTTAAAAAACAAAATTAGTTCCTTAAGATCATCTTGTGGTATTTCTCTCATTTAAAAATTTATTATTCTTATGTGATTCATTATGTGACTCATTTATTTGTTGGGATATTAATGTAGGCTAAATTAGATGTATTTGGTTTAATATTCATGAATGAAAGCAATTTAAGTTTGTAACTGCTCATTACAACCACAAAAAACTCCTGAACAATTAACCTCGTTTTATGTAATTTGAAGGTTTTTGCCTTTTCTAATGTTGGTCTTTTTGCTAAATCCACAAAATTGTCCTTATACTTGTATGTTTCTATTTCATTACATTGTTCTTCTGCACTCAAATGAACACCAATTCAAAGCCAAGCACTTTATGCTGTGATAATGCCTTTCAGTTGTCAAAAAGAAAGGAAGAAAATTAACATTGACTCCAATTTTACTTATATTCTTATTTAAAAGCCTCTTGAGGCAGATACTATCTTCATTTTATGAGAAAGTGTAGGAGGTGCTAAGGTCACACAAATAATAAATGGTAGAGCTGGGTTGGAATTGAGGTCATCTGACTCCAAGGGAGTGCTCATTTCTCCAAGTCACAGCACGTGGCTTCCAGGTATGGAGAAAGATTTATCTAAGGGAACTTCAGAGGACTTTCTTGGGTCAGAAATAAATAGTAAAGGCTTACTTTCTTGGCTATGGTTTGTGGAGAAAAAAACCCAATCAACCATTATAAGTGAATTTACATCTTGGAAAACAAATGAAAATGTGTATATTTGTGTGTGGGGAGGAGAGAAAATCATTGCTACAGACATATTTTGGTGATACTAAACACTTGGATCACACTTCCCATTGTTCCTGCCCTTGGCAAAACTAAATCTGCCATCCTGTGGTCTGACAATGGCCCTGAAAATGTCACCGATCTGGTGTTTTCCCCTCAGGCGGAGGCAGTCTGATCTACTCAGGTAAATGAAGTGGAAGATTAAGTAATTATCTTCAGAATTTGATTAATGTGGAAAATCAACATGAAAAATTTTAGCATCTCAAGCTATTTTTTCCCTCAATTGTGCATGTTTAAACCTTAATTAAGTAAATATTTTCTTAGCTCTCCGTGTGATTTTGACACCAGAATTGAAGAGGTCAGTGACAACAATTCTAAGGCAGGTTTTCAAAGCTCACAAAACAAAAGCTATAGGTGTGGCCCATAAACCACCCAGCAGAGGACAAGGGGCAATGCCATTGTGTCCCCTGGCTCCTAACCCTACTCTCTCTCACTGAACCCAAATCTCTCTTTCCTGACAAGGTCCTGGAAGTGTTTCACTGTTTCGGTCTATAAAGCTGACTCTTCCATCTTTTAGGCTGAGTGTGTGGAGCTGCTCAGTGTCTGCAGTTACAGCCTTGTCTCTGGGACTGTTCAACTTCTGAAGTGGCCAGAGGCCATCTTCACACTCAAAAAGCCTTTGTGCTTTTAACCCAGAGGCACTCCTTCCCGGCCCTGGCTCTCAATTCCTTGGGAGCTTCCTTGCTGCATCCTCTAGTTATAGTATGTGGCTCAGTCTAGGGTGGAAGCCAGGTGAAACTCAAAGGTCATTGCCCTGGAGTACGTTAAGGGTTAAGGTTCCATGATTTTAAGTTCTTACCAGGGAAGGAAAGACTTGGACCTAATTAGATGTGTCAGAGGTGGAGCTGGTGAAGACAGGCAAAGGAAGGAAGGGAAGGACAATGTGTGTGTGTGTGTGTGTGTGTGTGTGTGTGTGTGTGTGTGTGTACACCCACCAGCAATAACTGCTTTTTTCTTCATTTTCTTCTACCTTAGAAGTAGGGGTGGCCAGTACACTCAAGGGCCTTTTAGTTCTAAGCCTGTGGTCTTTTTTGTTGCCCACATATCTCTAAAAATAATTTTTTAAAAATGTTACTGTCTTAATAAGATTTGCATTACTGTGGCTAACATATCTGACAAGGACAACTAAGAGAAGGAAAAGTTTATGTGGCTTACAGTTTCAGAGGTCTTAGCTCAATATCAGCGAGATCCATATTGGGCTGGAAGTGAGGTAGAATGTCGTGGTAGAAGGACACTTACAAACTGCTCAGCTCACGGCAGCTCAAAATCAGAGAATGAGAAAAAGAGAGGGAGAGAGGAAAGGGCTAGAGAGGAGATGGATTCTTTCTAACCCTTCCAGGGCACAGCCCCAGTGACATACTTCCTCTAACTAGATCTTACCTCTCACACAGTTATTAGTAGATTAATCCAACTAATGGATTAATCCCCAAAGCACCACCTTTGAGCACATGAGACTTCTGTGAGGGACATTTCATATCCAAACCATAACAAGTCCTCTTCATATATTTTAAGGAGATATTATACCAATTGAAATGTTTTAAAAATAATTAGGAAGCATGTAATTTTTAGTATGTTACAAATATTGACATCAAAAAATAAAAATTTTCATCACTTTTAAAAAAGTGTATTCAAAGCAGTACAAAAAGCCATGAGTAGGTTGATAATCATCAACCAAATTATATATTTACATGAATGTGTGTGTGTGTATGTTTGCATGTATGGTTTGGATATGAGGTGTCCCCTCAAATCTTCTGTTAATGTAAGAACATTCAGAAGTAAAGTGATTAGATTATGAGTGCTAGAATATAATCAGTCCATCCTAGTTTGAATGGATTAGCAGTAACTAGAAGCCAGTGGGGTGTGGCTGGAGGAAGTGGGTCGCTGGGGGTATGTGCTGGAAGGGTGCATCTGCCTCGTGATTCCATCTCTCTGCTTCCTTGCTGCCATGAGGGGAGAAGTTATCCTCTATCACATGCTTCCTCCATGATATGCTGCTTATCTTGGGACCACAGCAATGGAGTCAGTCTGCCATGGATTGAAGCTCTGATACCATGAGCCAAATAAACTTTCTCTCATCTGAGTTGTTCTTGTCAGATACTTTGGACACAGTGATGCAAAGCTGACTAGAGAGTGAAAGAAACACAGACAGAGATATCTAATGTAACCAGTTGAAAACTCACATTGTTCTTTCTCCTTGAACTCGTACTTCTATTCCACTTTGTGAAAATCATTTTGTACTAATGTAATATATTTTTATGCTTGAAGGATTACTATTGGTCACCCTATCATACTTGTTTATAACAGAAATCCTTTATAAATTGAATTTTTTCATATACCTAAAGGCTTTAAATATTAAGCTTTTCTTCTCATGTTTTAGTCAGCTTTTTTGTTGCTGTGACCAAAATACCAAACAAGAACAATTTTAGAGGAGAAAAATTTTTTTGGGGGGCTAACAGTTTCAGAGGTTTCAGCACATAGACAGCTGACTCCGTTCTTTGACACTCAAGGTGAAGCAGAACATGGTGGCGGAAGCGTGTAGAGGAGTAAACAGCTCACATGATGATCAGATAGCAGAGAGAGAGACTCCACTCACCAGATACAAAATATATACCCTAAAGGCATGCCCCCCAATGACCCACCTCCTCTAGCCACACCATACCCACCTTCAATTATCACTCAATTAATCCCCATCAGGGGATAAATTCACTGACTGGCTTAAGGCTCTCATAACCCAATCATTTCACCCTGAATGTTCTTGTATTACCTCATGTGAGATTTGGGGGGACACTTAATATCTAAATCATAATACCCCATCTTGAATAAACATTATTGATATGAATACACACTTGACCAAAACAATATAAACATATTACAAAATTTCACATATAATTATTAAACTTAAATTACCAAATTATATGGTTGGGAGGGTTGGTTATGGTACCTCGATTAAAGGAATAGTTAATTTATTCCTTTGCAGCTGTGTAAGGTTTACCTTTTGGAAGGCAATGACCATGTGGAAGCTGTGACTCTTTTGTTACATGAATGGCAGCTGAGTGTGAAAAGAAGAGTGGAAAGAGAAGAACATGTACCTCAATGGTTCCACAGGAAGAATATATAGAATATATAGCTTTGGACAGAATATATAGATGTTGAGGATCAAGAAATTATTTCTTTAGAATTCCTGCCTTTTCAGAATAGTGTCCCCTAGGTTGAAGAGCTCTCTTATAAGCTGAAGTTCCTGTGTTAGTTTTTCTCCTTTCTCTAGATTTTAAGAAAAGAAGCTCCACTTGAGTCTCATCCTGGTACCAATGATACAATCAATATTCTCTTGACTACATAGTGGTTAGAGAGCTCTGTCTTGTTTGTCCATTCCTTATACATTCTCCAAACACAGTTCTCTAATCCCTCTTTCCTTGCTGAAGGCCTTTGCCATGTGATCTCTTTGCCATGCAACCTATTTTATGGATTCTCTAAGTTTAAAAATACCACAATGCCCCTTTGCCACGATGTTCTGCCTCACCTCAGCCTCACAGCAATGTAGTTGGATGACCACAGACTGAACTTCTAAAACTATGAGCTCCAAAGAAAGTTTATTTTTTTTCTTCTAAGTTGTTCTTGTCAGGTATTTTGATCACAATGATGAAAAGTTGACTAACACTTAGGTAGTTTAAGTATAGTTGAAGCAGAAGCAGAAAGAAATAGATGTGTACGTGAACATTTGCAAAAGTTGATATTTTTGTCAGGTTGGATAAGATATATCCTTTTCTTGTCATGGAATATCTGCTCCAGCATTTTAGGTACATATTCATCAGCACATTGTATGTGTAATGGTTTAGTACAAATTACAGTTTTATACCTTTTGATATAAATTCAGAATAATTAATCTGGTTAGATCAATTATTTTTTTAAAAATCCCTAGTTCTCATTGTAAATGCATGCAAGAGTTGCAACTAGCTTCATATTAAAAAATAAAATATGTAAGCAAGTACAGCAACTTGATAGAACACAGTAATTGTACATCTAATGATCTTGTTATGGGCTTATTTGAAAGTTAAGTCAGGCTGACCCCATTCTGCTCAGACATCTCACCCTGTGCAAAATTGGTCCCCCTTCCTATAAGAGCCCCTCACATAGAAGCTGAAACTCCCACCCACTTGCACCCTGACCACAATGTCTTTAAACTATGGAGCTGGTGCTAGCTTACTTCCTGCGTGGGTATGGAAGATGCGAATTCTGAGAACTTGGTGACACTTTATGAAATATGTCTTGTAATTGTTCTTGCCTCTTCACCCTCTTTGTGTTTTTTCTTTCTTTTTTTGTTCTTAAAGCTTGATTCTCCACCTGCGCTCTTTGTCTTGGGCTGCAGAACTCTCTGCTTTCTGCTCCCTTGGCCCTGACCAGAATAAATCCTTTGTCTTTACTTCAAAAAGACCTGGAGTTTTATTTGGGAATTTTTGGAAACACTTTAACAATCTGACCAATTGTTTTGAGATTTGGTAGAAAATATCCTAGCCTATTAATTAATTATTGATTGATACATATGAAGGGCTCCTGCCAATGAACATTTTTTCCTGTGATAAACTGAGATGGTGTAAGGGATAGTGTGATACTTAAATAAATCATCTTAATAGGAAATTCAGATCAATAATAATTATAACAAAGATAAATAATAATGGCTCCCATTTATGAATATTTACTATGTGACAAATAGTTTCCCTGGTAGGAATTATTACTTCATTTAGAGGTGGCAAAAAGGCTCAATTTAAGTGACTTGCCAAAAGTCCCACAGTCAGTAGCCTCTCTAATATTCTGTGCTGCTTTCTGCACACTGCAAGTTGTCACTGGTCTTGATCTTAGAGAATATGTGAGCTGTGACATAAGGTTAATAGATTGTGCTTTTATTTCAGTGTAAATTTTTCATAAAAGATAATGAAAAATTTCCTTACATTACACTCTTTGTGTTTTTCAGTATTTTATGTCTCATAAGTATTTAATTGATTCCATTATATGTGGACTCAATGGAAATCTGCATTTCTTAGATTGGAAAAAGGGAAAGACCTCCTTGATTTGGCTGATTCACACAAAATCTAAAGATTTCATACAGGGGTGATATCTATCTGTCTATCTATCTATCTATCTATCATCAATCATCTTGTTACCCATCTAATTATCTATATTTTCTAATAATTTCTGCTTAAGTAAATCTGATTTTAGATCTCAAGCCTTCCTATTTATTTATTTGGTACCAGGAATTGAACCCAGGAGTGCTTAACTACAGAGCCATATTCCCACCCCTTTCTATTTTTTATTTTGAGACAGGGTCTCACTAAGTTGCTTAGGGCCTGGCTAAGTTGCTGAGGCTGGCTTTGAACTTGTAATCCTCCTGCCTCAGTCTTCTGAGTTGCTAGGATTACAGGCATGTGCCACCACACCCAGCTAGACTGCAAGGCTTTCTTAAATAGCATCATTTTGTCATTTCTCAGTAGAGGTAAAACACTTTAGTGCAAAAGAGTCAATATAGGGTAAGAAAAATAGAAGCTCCAACCACTTGTGCTTAGAATAATGTGGAGGCAGTTATTGGCTGACTGACAAGAATTATATTTCTGAAGATTCTTTTAAAATTGAAATTCACAAAGTTTGGACATATGCCATAAATTCTGAACATGGATTATATATACTCACCTACTCAATTTCTTGAGATTAATTATAACCTGCTCTAGGGGGAAGTGGGAGGGAAGGAGAGAGATGTTTTTGCTTCATCTGGAGCTTGGATAGGGGAGACATTTTTTTTTTTTTTTTATAACAAGTCTTCCTCTCAGCAAAAGCCTATACATTTCTTTCTTGGGAATAGCCTTAGACCTAGAGTTCTGGTAAGTAGTATCTTGTCACTGGTGCTGATTTTCTCCCAAATGACATGTTTTCTGAAAGGGCTGTGTTCAAACTATAAATGTAACTACCAGGTAAAAAACCCCAGAATGACTGGGGCTTCATAAAAGTCAAGAAGGGAGCACACAGAAACATGACTGTTTCTCAGGACAATAGTTTCTTTTGAAAAATGCTAGTGGGTGATTTTGAATTTGAACATTGTGAATTTGACATATGCTTTACCAATGAAGCTTTCTTGGAGTTCTTATTTGCATACTCTCTTTTGCCAGATGGCTGGCAAAGGCTCCACTATGTAACTGCTATTATTATCAGCGACCTGTGGGATGGCCCTAGACACATTGGAGGTCACATAAAATTAAAAAAAGCCTAAATAGTAAATAGAATCAAAACAACTACTCATTTATGGATTTTAGGAGTCCAAGAAATGGGATCAAAGACTGCATGTGTTCCCTAAAGGGAAGCAATTCCTCAAGTAGAAGATAAGGTTGCTTTGGACAGGAGTGAGTACCTAATATGCTTTATGCATCATTAGACACTTTATATATTGAAATTTCCTAACATATTTGAGGTAATATTATTATGTACATTAATTTTGTTACTATGATTTCTCCTTTGAAATCTGTATAGTTTTATGTTATTTATTGAGGGTGTTATGGTCTGAGAAATACATCATTGCACAATTCTGTCCTTGTGTGAACATTGTAGTGTATACAGACACAAATCTAGATGGTATAGCCTATCACTACCACACACTTAGGCTATTTGGTACTAGGTTCATATTAAACAAGGTAATATAATATTATATCAAATAAGACAACATTATATCAATGAAGAGATACAGTATACATAAAACGTATGAGGCTGCTGCAGGTGTTCATGGAATATTATTTTATAGCGAACTATTTTATAAGTAGATTATACTCTAAAATAATGATAAAAAGTATAATAGTAGCCAGTATCATGGTTATTTATTATCCTTTTTAAGTATTACATACTGTACATAATTGTATGTGCCAGATATTTATATGACTGGCAGTACAGTGGGTTGATTTATATAGACACTGATGAACTGAGTAATATATTGTACTATGACATTACAAAAGCTAAGATGTCCCTAGATGATAGGAAATTTTCAGCTCCATTATAATCCAAAACTGACCATGTCTACTTCATTCCCCTCATGCACAATACAATATCTCTGAGTCCAGTATTTCTCAAAGTTGATTTCTTTCCATTTCCCTTTCTACCACTTGATTACAGATGTTTTCCATTGGATTGCTGCAATGGTTTTCCAACATTCCCATCCATACTTTTCCCTTTTGAATCCATTCTCCCTACCACAGCCAAGTGACCTTTCCATGATATGTCAAAAACCACTTCAGTAGCTTCCGCTGGCCTTTAGAATAGAAACTAGAATACGCACACACCTACTAGTACCCCTGCCTACTTCACCAGCTTCTTCTACTATTACCTCCCTCTCTGCATTCCTTCTCTCTGGCCCTCTTCCAGTTCTCTGAAGAAGCAGAGATTCTTTCTGCTCTCTGGTTACTTCCCAGTTTGCTTCTGCTTTTCTTCAGGCCTCTCCTCCCTGATATACATATTTAATTACTCCCTATCCTTCCAAACTTATGTCAGATCTCACTGCCTCCAGGAGCTTTCCTTGACTCTAGATTAGAGAGGTCAAGACTCCCTGTTAATGCTCTTCCTTCAGAGTTGCCACAATGGTAATTAAACATGGATTTGTATAATTAGATGTCTAATATTTATTTCCCTAGCTACAAAATAGGGCCCAGGAGGGCAGGGGACAGATGTTTTACACATATTGAATCTCCACAGCTTTGCACAGTACTTTGCCCAGGTAGTTGTTGGGTAAATATTTGGTGAATGAATGAATGAATAAATGAGTAGTTATTTTCCAATGAAGAATTGAAGCTTATATGTTAAGTGATGAAGGATGTGAGCCCTGGTGCAATTCACCTAAAATCCATGCTCTTTCCACACAGTGTTTTCCACTAAAAATGTAAAGTATACATTTATGATCTTTTTACTAATTGAAGTGGTTTGGATCTGAAGTATCCCCCAAAACCCCATGTGTTAGGCTATGCAGCAAGGTTCAGAGGTGAATCATTTGGGTTATGAGGGCTCTGCCATATCAGACTAATCCATTTGAATGAATTTAATAATAGACACATGATGCATAGCTGGAGGAAGTACGTCACTGGGACATGGCCTCTGGGACTATATATGTCCGCAATCCCTTCCCCTCTGCCCTCTCCCATTATCTCCCACTTCCCAGCTGCCGTGAGTGGAGCAGCTTTCTTCCACCATGCCCTTCCTCCACGTTTTTCTTCCTCACCTCAGAACCAAAGCATGGCTTCGGTTGCCCATTGTCTCAGACCTCTAAAACTGTGCGTCAAAATAAACCTTTTCTCCTTCTTGTTCTTAGCAGGTATTTTGGTCACAGTGACAAAAACCTGACTAACACACCAACTATTCCAGAGTAAGTTTTTCAGCAGTATTCTGAATTTTCTCTCAGTGTCATGAAGTCAAAATATTAGAGAGAAACATCACAATAGAAGTTTTTCCTAATATAGTTTTCCACAATGCTCAATGATTTGTTTTCACTTGGGTGATTGCACAAATTTAATTTGAGTGTGACATTAGCATGTTCATTGCTAGTATAATAGAGCGGTCCCTTTGACTTGTCAGTAGATTTCTACTCACTAAAAAAAGAAGTTTGTCAAATTAGTAATGTGGCAAAAAATAGAATTAGTGTGATTTTCATTTCAAATGTTTGTAAGGACTAGCCAGAGAGCACAGGTGGTAGAGCAGCTTCATAAGACGTGGGTGGCTTGGATATGTCACTGCTTTGTTAAAGGGGAAAAGTGCCTCCTGGGCTCCCACTGATGGTGACAACGTGGGAATGCAGGCAGATCTGCTGTTGCCAGAGCTCCTCCCCTCTCTTCTTTCACTCTTTCTCTCTCTCTCTCTTTTTATTGGTGCCTGGTATTGAACCCAAGGACCTTAACCATTGAGCAACATCTCCAGCCCTTTCTTGTATTTTATTTTTGAGACATGGTCTCGCTAAGTTACCTAGGGCCTCACTAAGTTGCTGTGGTTGACTTTGAATTCGGGATCCTCTTGCCTTAGCCTCTTGAGCCACTGGGATTACAGGCATACTTCCTTTTGTTTTCTACTCTCTTTTCTCCCCTCCCCTTCCTTCTCCTTCCTTCCTTCCTTCTTTCTTTCTTCAGGTGCTGGGGATTGAACCCAGGTACTTGTGTATGTTAAGTATGTGCTTTACCATGAACCTTTCTCCTCAGCTGTTGTTGTTATTTTTCCTCAAGAGAAGACTTCAACTGGAATTTTTTGGGAAAACTTTTGTTTTTAGGTGTTGGAAATTCATAGGATTAAATCAACAACAACAAACTTATTGGTCATCGAGAATATACCTGGAAACCTGTTCCAGTGTGTGGGCTGTATGTTTTCAGCCTTTCATGAAGACTATGTTTGACCAGTGTTTTTCACTTGGCTCCAGTAGAAGTTCTTCTTTTAGGAATAAGACTATTTTGCTTGTGGTTAAGCACCTGAGAAACACATTCACATGGTTTGAAATGAGGTGCTCTACCCCTGGATGTTTCTCCCGTGGCTCTCACCTGGAGCTGTACTTCAGATATCTTTGTGGAGTTTTCCTCTTGATTCTTTCAACAAGGAATCATTCTCTGACTGATGACTTCTAAGACACCCCCCAAAGTGAGCAAATGAGATGATGGACTCACTTTATTATCAAGGAAGACAAAGAAAAGTGTTTTTGTGTATGTTTCAAGGTTTATTCTGAAAAAGTTGGATTTAGTTCGCTATTATCAATAGGTTGTTGAAATAGCACTAGATATAAGTAGGAAAAGCAGTTCGGCCTATTCATTTCTATATTTCACAAGTAAATAGCTGACTATTTTTGGTCTTTTAATGGTACACATTTCATAATGGGTAAGACAAAATTAATTTTTTAAATGCTTGCTGATTGTCTTCAGAAAAAAAAAATCTCAGGTATTTTTGGAATCCTGTCCTAGATTTTTATTTGGGACATTACTGCATTTTGAATGTGCATACCATATTAAATATCATTAAATTATATATGTAAATTAATTAAACAGTTGGGAAATTGAATTTCACAATGGATCACTGACTTTAAACTACAGAATTCTACCTTAGGCTAAATTAAAAAGTAACCACTTAGTGTTTTGACATCTTGGTAATAAAACTTCTTTCACTAGATACCACTGTGGCTGAATTATAGAAGAGCAATCTGTGCAAAGTTGTGCTTAGAGGAAAAAAATGTACAAAATTTATTTTGTGAAAATAATGTTTTGGGAATTTGCATTTTTAGATAGCGTGTAGAATTTGTTAATAATTAGTTAACCTTGAGATCTGTTTTAGTTAGCTTTTCCATCATTGTGACCAAAAGACCTGACAAAAATAGTGTAGGGAAGATAAAGTTGACTTTGGCTCATGGTTTCAGAGGTTTATTCCATGGTCAGCTCCACAACTCTGGGCTAGAGGTGAGGCAGAACATCATGGAGGAAGCGTGTAGTACAAGGAAGCACTCAGGATGCCACAACCAGGAAGCACAGAGAGCTCTGCTCACCAACTACAAACTATAAACCCCAAAGGCATGCCCTCAGTGACCCACCTCCTCCAGCCACACCCTACTTGCCTATAGTTTGCACCTAATTAATCCTCTCATAATTGAAGAATTTCACCCCCGAAAATTCTTGCATTGTCTCACACATGAGCTTTTGCGGGACACCTCCTATCTAAACCATAACAAGAGCCAACTTGGTTATTAAAATGTATCTGTGCTTTTATTCCTTTAAAAGCCATTGTAGAGGATGTTCATTATCATTTTGGTGACTAGCCTGCAAACATTAAAAATGAATATTTAACCAAACATAGGTCTATTAGTGCAGACATGAGGAATAGGGCAAGACTATGGCAGTTTCAGGAATGATTTAATAGTTTCTGCTGCCACAATCGTAACTTGTACATGTCTTGCAACCCTAAGTTTTGTGTACTGAATATCCACATGAAGACTCTAATAGCTGTGATGTAGCCAGAGTTGTTCAGAGGCAGCTGAGTACCTCTTCTCCCTGTCTGTAAAGGTACACAGCTTCACCTTCAAAGTGTAGAAAGGGGAATTCATGTCATTACAATTTTATAAAAGTAATAAAACAAAGAATAATTGAAGACATGGTTTTTAACTTACTTTTATAAATTACTAAGATCAGAAAAAGACTTGTTCAATTATTCTAATTCTCTTTATAGAACTTTCAACAGTGTTTAAATTTCCTGAAACATTAAAATATAAATTTTTGGATCTCAAAAGCACAATACTCAAAAGTTTTTTTTTTCTTTTTTCCAATTACATCATTGAGAGTTTAATGCAAGCCAAAGCCAAGGTCAGAGTCATTATGCAAAATTACGGATAATATAGGAAGCTAGAACTCATAGCCAGAGCATATTGTAAAGCCCTTGTTCAAGAGATGGTGGGTTAGCCACCATCAGGAAGATGTGAAATCTTCAGAAACGCAGTCAAAACTCATAATAAATGAGTTAGAAACTGCAAAATAGGGGAGAAGTAGAAGCCCACAGGAGCTCTAAGAAAAAGTAAATTTAACCAATCTTATAACTTAAAGACCATGAGGATTCTTTAATACCCCAGGACAATATCTAAATTCTATGAAAGCATTAAAAACCCAAATCTGTATTTTTGGCCTCATATTCTGCCACTTTATCCACCTTTTCTCTCTATTTCCATTCTCTGACTTCACCATGCAGTTTCCAGTCACACGACACAGCCTAAGTTCCTATTTGCCATCATGAACACCCAGGTCTCTATTCTTTAGCCTAGGCAGCAGACTTCCATCTTTGACTATGAGCACCCTTGGGCCTATTTAAAATATACTGTACCCTAAGTTTTCTTGAGTTATCCAGGCCAAGTTAGTTGGCCACTAATGATTCCATATAACTTTATTTACACCTCTGTTATGTCACTTATCAGAGTGTTTCTTCTCTATTTATAATTTTGTCCCTTCATATACTCAGGGAGTGTTGACAACATGCATCTATAAGAAAGGAATATGTTTAGACTTGTGATCTGAAAATGAGGACTTAGACCCAAATCAAGTCAAGGAAAAGCTTGAATAATGGACACAGTGACTGATCTAGACCTAAAGAGAGTTATTTTATATTCCAGTTGGAAACCAATTCCTGTTCCTAGTCTTCCAAAGGCCTGCAGATAGCAGCAGACATGAGGCTCCCTTGGGCAAGAGGATATGTGTGGCTAGACAATGAAGGCTCATCCTAACCATCTGTCCAGTGTACACACTCATAATGGCACAAATTCCCAGCCCACATCTCAAGAGAAATCAGGTTAACATATTAAATATTAGAATCTGACTTACCACTCTGCTTTAGACAGATAGAAGGCTAAATACGCAGAATAAATGGTTATATTAGAATCTGTTTGCTAGTTCTTTAGTGGATGATGTTAGAAGATATTTTACATGAATTTTATTTTTATGGGAAGTTCAAATGAGAGGCACATTACTAGGAATAATAGAATTGGGAGTGTCTCATCTCTGCAATAGCTGTGCATCTTTTTCAAGCATCATCTTCTAACTGTGGAAGTAGGAAAGTTCCAGTATTCTTACAAAATGGAAAGGGGAATTTGTATCTCTGCCTGGATTCTTGGTAGCAGTAGAGTTCAATCTACTGAGTCAGTGGGCTCCCAAGTTTTTAATTGTGTGAGCCTATAAGTAAAACAATTCTGCATGTGCCTCCTGCTATTTATTTATTTATGTATAAATTATATTGCTAGATCATATATGTATAGTATACATAAAAATGGAGTGAAAAGATGATAAAAATAGACTATATAATCTTTTAAAAATAACTTTTTTGATAGATTATAGTTAATTAGAATGGAATCCATTACTGAAGTAGTTTTATAACTTTGGAAGTTTTAGGCTGGTGTTTTGGCAGATAGGATTAGTGTTCCTTTAGACTTGTAATATGACTGAGCTTTCTGTGGGTGTAGAGGTGCTGACCCCATCTTTACTGTTCACTTGAGATTTTAATATTTTTAATCTGAGGTTAAGTGTATGAATCTTTTTAATCTATGTACATCTTATGATGGTTGACTCCGTTATATAATGTTAACAAGGTATGCATAACTAAAATTTGTCATAATATGCTAAAAAGGACAAAAAGAGAAGGTAGAGGTACTATTACATGTTCCACTCCATGGTGGGACTTCTTGGTTTCCTGAGAAAATGCTTCACCTATCCCTTTGATATATGGGCCAAGGGAAGACACCTGTGTCAAATAGTATCTCTGATAACTATAAATATGTGTTGGAATACAATATTGCTTTTCTTGCACTTCAATTAATTAATCCTCCCGGAAACATCTTGAGGAATGTGTACCAATTTTTGTGACTGCCTCTCAGTTCTATAATCAGGCAAATTTGAACTCTGTTCCTCAGTATGATTATTAACAATGCTTGAAATACTAAAAGAAATAAAACCATGTCTTGTCCCAAAAGAAGGAACTGGAACAAGGGCTAAGTTTTAAAAATGTATATGGCTCTCTGATAAATGCATAATTTTGTTTGTATTCATGGGTTGTGACCCCTACTTTTGAAAACATTCATCATTTCCTTTTTCGTGTGCTTCTCTTAAATAACTTGGTTTCGTTGCCACTGCTCACTACCAGCAATAAACTGTGACTTCTACTGTGTGTTCATCAAGTGAGGCAAAGATGAAAATTTAGGGAGTGCTACAGTTTAAAATATTTGCAATACCTGATTACTATAAGCTATGTATACGTATGATTCCAAAAGCCTATAAATGTTCTCCAGGAGTCAAAAGTCAATGAATATATTACTCACTTGATGAGAATAGAATTGTAATACCCACAGGGTCATGCAAGGCACCAGACAGTGGTGGACAACTGGCAAATCCTGGTTGGATAAAACAAAGTAGGTTGTGTTAATGAAAACTATTTGATTAGTAAATTCCTGAAAACACATGACAGTCTAATGAAAGATTATAAGTATGATTTTAATTTAAAAAATGTTGGTCAATGATGAAAGGTCCTTTTTGAATAATTGAGAAAATGTCAGGTAAAGTACAGAAATAGGTTTTTAACTATGAAGCAGTAAATATAATTGTTAAAACTAAACAATGAAAGCCTGGGGATGTAGCTTAGTGCCAGAAGCCCGAGGTTTGATCACCAACACAGAAAACAAAATGAAACAAAATAAACAATGAAAACAAAAAACACATTCTGTGTAGCCGTGTGACATAATAAGATTAACTCATTCTTTTAGAAAGGCCGAACAAATAAAAAATGCGTGCACTTTTTTTATATGCTAGAAGTGTTTATGGAAATTTTGGGGTACATCAAATTTTTACTTAAATTGTTCTTGCAAAGTAGCACCAATTTTGTAAACTTCTAGAATTAGAATTGCTCCTGCTGAGCCAGGCATGGTGGCGCATGCCTGTAATCCCAGCTGAGATTGGGAGGCTGAGACAGGAGAATCACGAGTTCAAAGCCAGCCTCAGCAACAGCGAGGGCCTAAGCAACTCAGTGACACTCTGTCTCTACATAAAACACAAAATAGGGCTGGGGATGTGGCTCAGTGGTTGAGTGCCCCTGAGTTCAATCCCTGATGCCAAAAAAAAAAAAAAAAAAAAATTGTTCCTGCTGAAGTTGGAGGGAAAGGGAAGTATGGTTGTGAGTTTGGAGGAATGAGGCAGGAGGTAAACTAGTGGGAGTGACTTCAGATCCTCTATCCTTGAGTTACCAGCAAGAAAACCCCAGGGCTTCCCAGAGCACTGATATGATCAAGCATAGAGCTCCCTTCGTTAAATAATTTAACTGTTTTTGCTAGTACGCTCATCCATTGGTCCATCTAGAGTTCATTCATTTATCTAATTATGCGTTAATTTGTCCAACATGTATGTTACGTCTTTTATGTCACAGATGCTATATTAGACCCTGGGGAATTAAAGTGATTATGTAGATTTCCTGACTTTAGAGGACAAAACATTTTAGATGTTGTGAGTAGTTACTGTAGGATGTGATCCATCCTAGAACCTTGTTCTGTTTTGGGGTGTTATGGTGAATTGGATCTCTTTATAATCAAGCTAATCAACTTTTTACAAACTGGCTGAAATGGAACATATCTTTTAAAAGCCAATTAGAAAATGGTTCATAGGTAGGTAAGAGTATTTTGCCAAGCTTCTGCTTAGTTGCTTTATAATATTGATCCACAGATTACCAATATTTATGGCATTAACATGTACAATGATGTCTTTTTTCTACCAATATTCAAACTTAGTCCTTGTATTTGTTCAAATTATTCAAATTAATTTGTTCAAATTATTTGAAATTTGCTCAAATTATCATTAAGATACACTACTGCATGTTACAGAAATGAAGATAACCCCCCAGTGGTTCAAGGGTTTGCTGTGTTCTTATCTGTTAAATCTTTACTAAGGTTATTGTATATGAGGAAGTTCTGCTTGATGCGACATTTCCATATTTCAGCTAGAGTTTCTTCAATTTTTCAGTTCTCATAAAACATAGTTTAAGTCTTTATGTATTATGTATGATTCTTTATGCCATGTAATTCCCTCCCCCTGTCACCCTAGGGTATAACTATAAATAGCTATAACATTTAGTCCTGGCTATTGAGCAAGCATGAGGAAAATTCAGATCCAAATGGGAGTCATTGCTTCACATTTCATGATTCAATGTGCAATCTATGTTTTAAATGGCTCTTTTATTATTATAAATATATTCCTCTCTGCCTAATTGTGACATCTTCAAGAACAATTATTGCCAATTGAGTTCATGGCACTTTAAAATAAGTAACTCCTATGGTTTGAAATGAGTGAAACGGTAATTATATTGTAGATGGGATATTTTATAAAAACTTTTCCTTTAAAGTTCAGCTCAGCCACTATCAATGGTCATGCGGGATTTATTATGACTTTACTATCAAACTGGTTGATGAAAGTTCATATTGCAATTTAAAACTTAGAAAAATGGAAACTATATATTTGTATTCTAAAGATATTACTAAAAGGCTTTTTAAAAATTTTTACTAAAATTAAAAGTAATTTTGGAAAAAGCCCTTAATGTTACTCTGCAAACAGTTAAACTCTATCTATGCTTATATTGCCATTGTTTTGAGAAATTTTAAGATGGACTGGAAGCATTGACATGAAATTCTTGCCTGATGCATGCTGATGAAATCAGTGAAATACCAACAGGGCTAGTATGAGGATTAAATGAGAAAACATATGAAAAGCACACCAACTTGAGTAAATGTTGATGGAATGAATGATTGCATGGTAAAAAATAAGGTAAACTTTTAACCGTGCAGTGTGAGTTTAATTAAAAGTGGGAGATCAAGGGTCTAAATCAGTGATAATTGCAATGACAGGCAAGACTTGGCTCCAACACTTCATTAAACTTCTATTTTTATGGGGATTTCTTCATTTCCACTGGAATGAACAAGTCAGTATGCATGACTTATTCTGCAATGAACTTTGATGAATTTTTCTAAGTACATTAAAAATGAGTTGCATCCTTCTCTTAATCCGAGAAACCCCCTATACCTACACTGATAAACCCTCTGATGCACATGTAAGACGGCAGGATAATGGGCATGAAGGACAATCATCTATATGTATGTATAAAAATATATTTTTGCTTGTCAGTAATAACTCTGAACTGCCTACAGCATTCATCGTGCCTCTTAAAAGTCAGGTATTGTATTGAATTCAAAAATTCTCTTATGCTGAGCAGGGAAAGGAAAAAAATCAAACACTTTCTGAATTGGGCCCAAATATCCAAGGTTAATTTTCTGAGAAAGCTGCAGTGGCTAGATAAGGCCATCCCCTGCAAATTAGTTTTGCCTGCCTGGATTACAGCTAAATTTATGCAGCTTGCCTTATCCTTTCGGAAGCGCCTCTGAAGTGTCGTAATTAACTGGCACACATAAAGTGAGCACATTTTCTGCTTGGTGGCGGCCATTCCTCATTTCATCTCAGTTCTAACCCAAATGGAAAGGTAGTTTCTTATTTTTACTGTTAAAAACACACATGAATGCATTTGTGTGTGTGTGCGCGCGCGCGCGCGCGCGCACACACACACACACACACACACACACACCCTGTAGCACTTTACCAGAAGTCTTTGAAAACAATCAAAAACAACTTTAGAACAGAATTTGGACATTTAAAGGAGCAAGGAATACTGCTGAGAGAGCAGAAAGAAAATTTCGCATAAAATTAAAATGAAGAGAAAAGACACCCTTCATGAAGTGGATGGATTTTTTTTTAATTTTAACTAGAAAACTTAGGTTTTTAAAACTCTTCTTTTGTATATTTCTTGGTCTAAATGGAAACTCAACAATTTCCAGGAAATGGTGAAAACTGAAAATATCACCTTACTTTGGTTTTCTATTGTTTCTTTTTATATTTTATACTCCCTCTTATTTTTTTAGGGTCAGTGCTTTCATTAAAACTTAGCCCCCCTCCAAAAAAAGCACAAAGGAGACTATAATTAGACACCTTCCCCAGAGATGCTGCTCTTTCATTTGTTTATGCAGATAATAATTAATAATAATAATAATACACACATTACTTTTGAATGGTTTATTTTTCTCTGAACACAAGGCTGAAGCACTCAGTTCAGCTTATACTGGCCATTAATAAGCCTTTGTCAGAATTGTCCTTGACATCAGCTTTGACGTCAGTCAGCCCTAAAATATATACTAGATATTCTAGTGCTCATTGTTAAACATACTTTATTAAGAAGTTTTTATTTGTTTGAGAACACCAAACATGAGATTTTCAGCCTGCAGGAGCTGACCAAGAATCCCACAATATGTAGGTGAATGAAGTTCAATATTGATAATGACACCAGATCAGTCATAATCCTTGAGAAGCTAGGAGAGATTTTTCTATCTTCACCCCTTACACTGTTCCCAGATTTTATTTGACTTCAGTTCCTCATAGAGTTATTGTGAAGATTAAAGAAGTTAATACATTTAAAGTGTTTAGAACTGAGCCTGGCATATAGCAAGTGCTCAATAAATGTTAGCTGTTATTCAGTTTTCAGCAGGCTGCTCTCATGTTGGCTTCCCCTAGTCCTCTCATACTCATTTGAATAGCAGTTGCTTCTTTGCTGAATGTGTTCTTTATATATATATATATATATATATATATATATCAGGCAAAATGTATCAGAATTTTATTTGTTGGTTTTGCAACTTTATCCTCTTTCCAGAATTAGGAAAATGGAAAAGGGCATGGAGTAGTTTTTTTCTTTCTCTTCCCCTAATAAATCCTAGCCATCATTTTTCACCTTTTATGTCTGCTATGGCATCTTCTAAGATTTTTCCTATCTTTATCATTTTTATAATACTTGCTCGCTTTGTGTCTTCTTTCTAGAAATGTTTGGTATTTGTTTCCCATGGGTGATTGCTTGAAAGTGACAAACTGTGCATATGGGAAGCACTTAGTGGTGCCTGAAGAGATATAATCTGATTACAGAAGTCATCTAACACAGTTTAGAACACATTTTCCTTTCCCACATTTTCCTGTGGGAAAATGTCACACTGTGATTGTCTTTAAATGAAATAGATTTTTCACTTTCTTAACTCTATTATACGTTTAAAAGACAATGAAGATTTCACAAAATTCATCACTGAAATCTACAGGTTGATAGTCTATTCTACTTGCCTTCAAGATGCTTTCCAACTGATGGTGACTAGAGTCCTCAGAATTTTCCAAGAAGGAGAATCTATTTATATTCTGTTTAGAAGTAATGATGTGGGGTGGGAGGTGGGTAGGTGGGTGGGACTCATCTTTTGGTGACATATTCAAAGTAAAAGAGTAAATTAGACAAAATATTTCCCAATGAGAAGTATTGTACTTATTTATGACTGCACTTTTGATCCTGGTTCTAATTCAAAACATTAACCTCAATCTTAGAGATAATCCTGTTACATTTACTTTCTAATCACTTACCAAGTTAAATAGGATGCTTACTTTGAAGACACCACAAATGCCAGTTTGTCTAAGGTCTGAGAGTTAGGGCTTCTAGTTGGTTGGCACAAGCCTTGTAATTGAGGTCAGGGTGCTTGAATGTCACTGTGTTTAAAGGTAGAGTCTGGGGGCAGCCACAATTGTGAGGTTAAGCTGTTATCTGATTTTTGTTGGCTCGGTTAAAGCTCCTCTTCCTTGAGACACCTATGTAATTCTGACCACTAGGGTATGGGTTAGCTTTAATTAGGAGCCCAGAAGATGTATTTTAGTCTCTGTTTCCTGCTGCTTTATTGGTGTGGTGACGAGGCTCTGCTCTGCCCAGGCCCAGATCTTCCTAGGAACAATGGCATTAATGCATTTTCTCTTTCTTCTCATTTTTGTGGAGGGGGATTGACTTATTTTGAATATAAGTGTAAAATTTTGTTTAGGTGGTTATTTAATTTATCCGATGGAAATACCACTTGCATTTATACATTATTAACAACTGTGTGATTTTTTTATTATAAAATTATATATATTGTTTAAAATTTGAAAACTATAGAAGGGAACTTTTTAAAATCTGTAATTTTACATTGTGAAATATATTTGATATTCTTTGCTATATTTCATCTTCCTGTTATAAATATTTAGTATGTGCTAAGTTATTTTATGGCTAAAATTGTTATTTGGGCTTATCACAGATATTTTACAACCCATGTGTAACTGTATTATGCAGAGAGCCCACACCCGATCTTACTTTATGTATTCTCATCTCTAAGATATAAAGATAATGAAAGGGGGCTTTAAATGCAACAACCATGCATAGATAGTCTTACATTTACTGTGAATGACAACCCAGGTTGATCTATAGCAAGATTTAGATACAAGATCACAAATTGATGATCACTAATAAATAATTAAGGAATACATAATTTCCCTTCCTATGCAAGGAAAGAAAGATCTCAAATGCCTCCTACTAAGGTTTCACTAGCTCATATAGATAGGAATGAGGGGAGGAATAACCATTCAAAAGAAAAATGCAGTGATGTATCTAGAATGTCATGTGACTCCCAGCTTGAATCAGACTTTGAGAGAAGCAGAGGAAAAAAATATTTTAACCAAATGGCTCTCATCTTAGTTTAATCTATATTTTCAAATATAAAAAAGCAATGACAGTCCTTTGAAGCAAACATTACAGACAGACTTTTAACTAATTTCTTAGAATTATATAATCAGCTTTCATGTGAAGCAAATCCTGATGTTTAATCTTGGTATTAAAATACATTTTAAAGTATGTTATCTTTTTACATTTCTTGCATTAAAAATATTTGGTCACTTGCGGATGGACTTCAGTGTTGGTGTCAGGTTTTCTTGAATTTTGGTTTGACGGAACTGAAGCTGTCTTTGTTCACTGAAAACTCAGTGAAAATTCCCAGCAGAGGTCATAGTTTACATAGACCAGACACACATTTAAAACTCTGGAAAGTTTTGGGTAGTTTATATTATGTTAATTGTAAAACAACAACAAACAACAACAAAAAACCCTGAAGAGTTAATTATTCATAGTAATAGCACAGGATTAATTGGCCTTATTTTGCTTGTTTATTTTTGTGGTGCTCAGGATCTAACCCAGGGCTTCACTCATGCTCAGCAAGCCCTATACCGCTGAGCTACATCCCTACTCCTGTTAATTAGCCTTTAATAACAACAGTGAGAAGAACATTACCGCCTGTGGAAAAGGTGAGATTTGGCTTTCGTGTTCTCTAGAATTAGAGAAAACTGACCTTAGTCTAGTGGTTAAGAATTATTTTTTTTCTTTCTGTTGTAAATGGCATGCTCATTCTGAACTTGTTCTTCACCCCATGTCGTGTGTGGACCTCTCTTTTCCTGCCCCTCTTTCTCTTGGCTGGGAATGTGATGTTTAGGTCATTTCTTTGGCATGAACATTTATTCTTTTCCCTACAGTAAGAAAGAAAATGAAGAACAATAATTTCCACCCTTCCCTTTAGATGGGGGGTGGGGATGAGTAGCTTTCTCCCTGAGGTAGTGCAAGATGAAATGGAGTGAGCCAGAGGTTTCTGGACTGGCAGGTGTTGCCTGGCAGGAAATGACCTGCTGCACCCAGCAGTGCCTGGTGGCATGGGCTCTTGGTGTGTCACCCTCAGCAGCTATTCCTAGGTCAGCTTCCAGCAGTTGATCCTTCAGTAGTGACCCTGGTGGAGAACTTTCCTGCCTGCAGCAGCCTAGGCCTCCAGTGACTAGAGATTCAGCTTCCTGCTATGGTTTTCAGTGGATAGAGAACATCTGAGGCTTCTGAGCCTCATCTGTGAGACAACTGAGGGTAATGGGAGTGATTTGTCTTCCATGCTCCTTACCTATCTCCATGGCGCCCACTTGCTAAGTCTTCTTAATCACCAACCACCTGCCCTGCACCCTGCAGGCTGGGTGCTGCTTCAGACTTTGAAACATCCTGGTTCAATGAGGGGACAGTGAAGGAATCTAGGGTAGTATTGTGATAGCTCAAAATCATCTAAAGCTTGTGTTTGTGCCACTTTCCAGAGAACTTGCTCTGTTTGATACTGCATCTCTCACCTCCCTATTTCCTTGTCCTTCCACATAGATGATACCTTGTTCTAGTTCTTGGTTCCCTGAACTGTTCTTCATCCTTAAATTCTGCATTGATATCCAGTGAAATGCTGCCATCCTTCCTTGCTCTTATCTTTCTTGTGGGGTGAGGACTTCTCTCTGATCTGCAGAGCACAGGGAGGATTCCTCTAAGTGTTTGGGTTCAGGCCTTCTCTTTAGGCTCTGATCCTGCTTCTGAAGGGAGAGAAAGGGAGGAGGTCTCACCAGGAGTTAAAGGTAGCATTTTACTGACTGTATCAGAATGAAGCCTCCAAAAAACTATTTACCAGGTTTGCTTTATGTTTTTCTAACTGTCAGACTTCCTGGATGATTTCTCTAGAAAGAGTGCATATCTTATCCTAAGATAATTGTTTTTCTGTTTTCCAGATACAAAATATCTGAAAGCTTTTTCTCAGTTAACCCTCAAGGTAACTTAGGTTTTCCTACCCCGAGTCCTCTGAAGTCTCAGCAATAAAGCAGCTTCCTCTGAGCTGTTCTTGCAGAATACTGAGGAATATGATATTATTCAGGGGAACTGATGACTGTTTCTTGTTTGCCGCCTATTATCTCATGTAATTTGTTCAACAATAATTACTATATGGGAAAGCTCAGTGCTAGAGTATCTAACCTCTGATATATATGTATTTGAAAAATTTCTTTCATTTTTAAAAAAATATATCTCTCTTTAGAGATTCTGGGTCAAAATGCAAATTAAATTCCCTGAGAAAAGTTCCCCAAGGTAAATATGCAAATGTACCCTAATTATGGCCATGCATTAGGTATGAATATGCTCTTCCTTGTAACAGAATTGGTTTCCGTTATTAGATATTTCCATGTATTAAATATTTATCATTGCTTTGATGAGTTAACATGCTACCAGATATTGGCCCTTACTTTTACAATTTTTTTTCTCACCTTAACATTGTAAAACCTCCATAATCAGATCACTATATCTATATTTGGTTGAAAAGATGCTTTGGATCTATGCTACTCATGAGTGTTGAAAATATTCATTGGGATGACATTAGAAAAATTAGTAAATGAATAAAATGAAAGATAAAAAATTATATCTAGAAATTTGAAAATATAACAGTTGTCATGACAGTGGAGCTGTGGCATTCAGAGATGATGGGTATACATATTTTAAGGATATTTTCAAAAGTCAAGCAAAGTGAAAATCCATGCCATATACCAGCAAACAATATAATATCATTCTTCATTCTATTCTATTCTGAAGAATAGAAGAATAGAAAAATAAAGAAGTTCAGAAGGGTAGAGCAAGGGGAACTGGGGGAAGGAGAAAGGAGAGGAAAAGGGGAAGTACTGGGAATTAATTAGGGCAAACTATGTTATGTGCATATATGAATATGTCACAATGAACCTCACCATTATGTATAATTATAATGCACTAATAAAAAACAAAAAATCCATGCCAGAAAGTAACATTCTAGAGAAATTCATGAAAATATGTAAACTTTATTAATAATCAGTAGAAAGACTGTGGATTCTTTTTTTTTTCAAATAAGATTTAAGTTTCAACTTTTATTTCTTACTCTTTATCTGTGACTTTGGAAAAGTCTACTTATCTTACTGATTTTTAATCTTTCTTATTTTATAAAATGGGACTAATAATGTAAATATATATGTCACAAGCTAAGGTGACTTTTGTTCTCTATTAGAATCCACTGGAGTTTGTTACATAGCTTAGTTTCATCTAAGCTCCAGGAAAGGTTTAAAAGATGAAGATACTTATGTTTATTTAGCCAAATTCAGTGTCACAAGAAGCTTCCATAGTGTTTACTCTTAAGATTATTTTTGCACATGTGATAAGGGGAACAAAGATTGGATATTTATAAATTAAGATAGTGAAGGCCTTGAGAACTTATAACTAGAACCGTCCATTTCTTTGCTTTTGACTATAAACTGTATACTTAAGAAATGACTGCTTAAAAAACATGTTATCTTAAAAAAAGACTGCGACAGTTCAGGTTTCTGCCGGTTCTTCAAGATTTGGTTAAATATCTATTTCTTTAAAAAAATCATCTTAAATGTAATTAGGGAATGCTCATGAGGTTCAAAAAGTGGTAGATTGAGCAGCAATAGCAATGCACCTATTGTCGATGCAAACATGGCATTTTTGTCACTTTCCCCTAGAACTGAGATGGATCTTTGTGACTCTTCACGCAGCCTCACTTCCACTTCATTCTGTTTATTTCCATGGCTAGGTCATAACATAAGACAGCTTCTGCATGGCACTCTTCCTCTTGCAACTTAACCCTGACTCCACCATGCTGGAGAGACACTGTAGAGAGAACTCATGGAAATAGAGATACCTGATGATCTCAGCTGTGTTGGCCCCAGATGTTTGCATTTCCCCTGCATGCTAAGCCTTTGTATAGTTACAGTCTCCTGCCTACAAGTGTCCCCTGCAGACACTTAGTGGAGCAGAGCTATCCCTGCTGATTACTGTCCAGTTCCCACCTTTGTAAGTAAGTAAATGTGTTGTTTTGGGGTGATTGCATCTATAAACAACAGGAACCCACAGAAACCCAACCGACCTTTTATTTATGTATTTAGGCTGGAGCACTACTGATGAAAGCTTTGTGGCTTCTGTTTGTTTCTATCGTTTTCATTACCCTTGCATAACCAATAGATTGAGGAATTTTTTTTTGTGTGTGGTATATATTCTGTATAAATCACCTGAACTTAGTAGGATTATTTGACATATAGGGTTAGTTAGTGTGGTTCTCCATATCCTGTTTACCCACTTTATGTAGATTGAACCTCTTATCTGGGTGGTTATATGGATATATTGATGTATTATTTTATTAGCTAGGCTGATTTGGGTTGCAAGTGATAGATACTGTTCAACAACTTTCAGTTGGGTTGATTAAGACATGCATTATCTCATGCCATAAGAAGCTTAGGGTAGTTTGACCTCAGACTTGGCCCTATTAACTTTGGCATGTTTTCTAGATTTTAGGCTTTCCTCTTCAATGTCACAAAATGGCTCTTGAGTTCCTAAATAGCATATTCAGGCAGGAATACATCAGGCTGAAGAAGAATGCCAAAATAAAAGAAGTGTATGGGAGGAAAGTCAAAGGTCTCTAACAGGCTTCCTGTTAGGGGGTATTAGTCACGATCAATGAAAGGATCTTGAGTGTGACTTGATAATCAGGCAACATATCACATCTCTATAATTCTATGAAACATAACAGATTATAGATCAGATGTTATATTGTAACATAGAAGTGAGGTACTGAAAGCTAGGAAGCTTATTAAGGGAAGATCAGATTGTGTTGAGTTTAATCTTTTTTAGGGTTAGACCAGGAAAGCACTGATGTTTAAGTGTTAGAAATACAAAAAATAATCATTTAATTACCATGTATGTACAGTGGAGACAGGCTCTGAAACCAGCTGCTTTCTTAGAATCTGCCAACTCTGAGAATACTCTAAGTTCTGTTCACAGTCAAGAAGAAGAATTTTAAAACTGTCAGGGATTGTAAAAAAAGAAAATTCAGTGAATGACCCAGCTTAAATCTGTGCTTGTTAAGTAATACTTATGTCATAACAAGGAATTTTGAGGAATAACTTCTCTTTTTCTTGTAATTGCTTAATAGTTGCATACCTTTCAACACTGGGAAGATTGAGAATTCAGTGATAAAAATTTTAGGACAATCAAACCATGGGGTTGACATGCATATTTAATGTTTTATATAACAGTAAATTTTAAGGAATTGGGTCTGGTAGGATTACAAGTCAGCTTTGTTCTTCCCTTTTAAAATGTAAAATGATGTTTTGACTTGTGTTATATGTAAGTCTCACTAGGTTTATTTACAATGTTGAGACATTTATGAGAACATATAATTAATAATTATAATTTATTAAATATAAAAAGTCATTTTAGAACTGAAAATGTATTATTAAGTAAAATAATTTAGGTACTTTAAAATTTGAATACATTTATATATACAATTTAAAATATATTTGAAATGGTTTAAATTTGTAAATGGTGCCAAGCATTAATCCAAGGAACTTCAAAACTAATTATTAAAACTTCTTTGGTTATTAGTAGAATTATAATAAATACTACAAGCTGAAAACTTGAGAATTGGTTCATTATATATGTGACTTTAATAAATTTTAATGATTTCCATATTTTTATTGGTGCATTACAATTATATATAATGAGATTTGTTATTACATATTTATACTAAAGTTTAACTTTTAAAAATCAAAGTAAATGTATGTTTATTTTTCTGAACACAAAAATTGACCACAAACTCACTAAGAAATTCATATTTAACAGCCAAGACTTATTTACATGTTCATTCCTAAAGCAATGCTGCAACTATAATGTTTCTACAATGATCAATTTAGCCCTATCATTTCACTGTAGGGACCTGAGGAGGGACCTTCCCTAATCTCTTACCTTAGCTCATGTTAACATAACCAGTCCATCCTTCATAAACAGAATTTCATGCTATGTTTACTAAAAGTCTTACTTAACAAAGAAATTCATAATTTTTATTTCTTGGGATGAACAGTGAGATCATTTTGTAGAATCTTTAATCTTTTATTCTTCTGGACAAATGTAACCCCTGTGTTAATTCCTGTGTGTTTTAGTGGGTACATATTTTAACTTACAGGTGTGTTTTATTCATATCCTTTCAAATAGCTTGTTTTGAAGTTTGCTTATTTGGATATTAAGGTTTGTTTCCCTGAATATGCTGAGCATCTTGAAATTTTCTCCTCCTTACCTCAGTATCACAGGAATCCTCCTTTCCCGCTGACCACGAAGTAAACCATGAAGGGAGTCTTGGGAATGTGCTGATATGAAAAATCGTAGAGTTGTGAAGACGTAAGGAACTGGGGTGTGGAGGTTCTCATTCCTGGCTGGTGAACTCATTCCCTCTTCTCTGAAATGTGTTTCTTATAAATGGCAAATTCTTATTTTGGAATTCTGAATCTGTGGCCTATTTGCAGCAAGATTAAACCAAACTGTAATTCTACTGGAAAGGAGGGAAGGAGGGCACGGGGAAGATGATGGTTGGTTAGGTGTCCAAACTGTCTGCTATAAACTTTCAAACGGATAAACTTTGAGCCTTTGATATTATTTGGTTGCAAGTATATAATGTCTTGATGATATCCTTTGATAATTGTTAATGGTTGAAAGAGTTAAGTTACTCTTTTCCATAACTTTCCTGTGTTCATATATGAATACACAACCAGAATAACTCCACAGCATGTACAACCACAAGAAAGGGAAGTTATATTCCATGTGTGTGTAATATGTCAAATATATACTCTGCTATCATATATATCTAAAAATAAATTAAAAAATAAAACTAAAAAATTACTATTTCCTTAGAGAAGTGCTAAATAATGTTTTATAATAAACATTTATTTTTTAAGAATGAAGCAATTTAGATACTTAGTTTTTATAAGGCAATTAGATTACATAATATATTCTGGGGAAAGAGACATTCAAGTATTTGTTGGTAGACTTATTTAAATATGACAAATGGGAAATGCATTAAAAAAAGAGTGGTAAGATTTTCATTGCTTTAATGATGTAATTTAGATGAAATTAATTAGATTAATCATTGGATAATCCAGAGGAAATAAATTAATTTTACTTGATCTTTTTCTGCTTTGTATATGTAGGCACTCATGTTATAATTTTATGATCTAGGTGGGACACAGAGACTATGAATTTTAAAATATAATTACTATGAAATAGAATATGATAGTCACATGATTTTCTAGGTACATAGTATATAGAAATTTGGGGGAAGGAAAATACTTTAGGTAATAAGGGACGGTTTACAGTCACAATGTTCTTGATTACTTGGTAACTGACTACAGACATATCTGTTTGGATGGGATATCAGTTAATTATTAACTCAAAATTTTTGTATAACAGACAACTCCGTAGCTGATTAAATTAAGTGTGTATTATTTAAGTTAATGCTTTGTCTCTAACAAGCAGTATTTTCATTTTTCTGAATGAGTAAATAAGAATGAATAAGGAGGGCATTGTATTTCAATGAATCCTAAAGGATGCTTGAATTAGATGTCTTATTTTAAATTCCTAAGTTAGAGAATTATATAAACACAGACATTAAGCCAGAAACATGCCAGAAATATGAAGTAATGTAGTAAATGAACTAAGCCGAAAGGCAGATTAAGATGCTGGCAATCATTCTTGTCAGCAATAGAGGACGTCTGAAAAATTTAGAGTGGGAATTCCTGGTAACATTCTGTTGTAAGAAAGTTATACTGGTGGTGATAAAATATGTATTCAAGGGACAAGGCCAGTTCTAGAGATGATTAAATGTATCAAGAAAAGGATCATGGTGTCTTGAAGTAAGACTGTGATAATAAAAATGGGAAATATATATCACAGTGCAATGTTCAAGAAAATTAAGCCTCAACAAGTTACATCAGGGTTTCTATAAGTGTGAGAGATACATGAAGTGATGATCCTGGTTGGTAGAGAGGGTGTTATTACAGAGAAACAAGGAGAAACACTTATGTGGAATGAGGGTACCATTGGTTAGCCTTGAATATTTTGTTAGAGAGCAGTAGACATGGTAGGCATCTTCTGCAGTGGCCCCTAAAAATCTCTGCCTTCTGGAATTCACACTTGTGCATTAAGTATGGAGTGGATTTACTGAATTGTCTCTAAGGAATAGAATACAGCAGAAAAAACAATGTCACTCCTGAGATTATGTTGTGAAAATAACGTAGACTTTATTTTCACAACATAATCCATCTTGTCCTTTTATGCTTTGGAGGACGCAATCTTGGGAAAGCTAGCTCTATAGAAAACCTGTGTGTGTGGTCAGGGACCAAGATTTCTAACAAGTGCATGAATGTACTTGAAATTACCCTTTCCCTTCCTCAACTGAGCTTTCAGAGGAGGTCACAGCCTTAACTTTGGTTGTGGTTTAACTGGTGCCTCTAATGAGATTGTGTAGCCTTAGTGTCAGGAATTTGTACTCAAGCTAAGAAACTGTGAGATATTTGTTTATTAAGTCTTGCAGTATCTGGTTGTATAGTAATCCATAACTGGAATGGTAATTAATCAAATTGACAATATAATTTGAATAAAGTTTATACATAGGGTTGAAATTATATGTTCTGGAGGGGAGAGTTGAAGCTTCTATAATTACCTGCATAGACACATACACAAACAACTGAGGTTCCATCTTCAACATAATAATCTTGAGGCTAAGTAAAACAGCAATTACAAGTAGAATATCATCAATAATGCCAAGTGGTAATTGAAATGTTTCAAATATATTTATAGGGGACTACTTTGTCCAGTAATTGATTGGAGAACTGATTGGACAATCTCCTGTTTTGTTCAAATGCCAGTTTTATTCAAAACATAAAAGTTGAAGTATTATCAAACTAACATGGATATACATAAATTATGCTGTTTTGTCATGGAGATAATACTTACCTTGGATTCCTAGTTCCACTAAATTATGTAAATGATATGAAACTAAAAAAGACTATCTCTTCAAGATCTCAATCTATAATTCTTACTCTAATATGTATTTTGTAAAAATAGGTCATTTTATCCCATTTGTGAGGGATTGGTAATTCCTATTAGAAACTGATTACAGAGGTTTTCAGGTCTGAGCATACACTATGATCTGTGAGAAAATATATAAAATACCTCACAAAATTAAGTCACAATATATAAAAGCTCAATGGAAATGTATGAATTTAAATCAGGGCTGTCTATCCCATAGCTCTAGAGACAATGACTGTTGTAGAAATGTAAACAATGCCTTTTGAATGACAGTTCAGTATTGAATTAGGGAAATAATTTTGACATCAACATTTTAATGATTCCTCCTTAGGGTTCCATAAAACTGGAGTGCTAGTTTTGGGTTTAAATCTATTAGTTCCATTATTTCACCTTATAGCTCCCATATATTTTATGTAAATATCCCTCTTTTGGTTGATGTGCAGAGTTCACAGACATCTTAGAGAAGGAGGTACAAGACTTAATTAACGTTATACTGAAAGGGTTACACTGTTCATTTCATGCTGATATTCTCAAATAAGGAACACCATTGGGTGCTTTTGTGTGAATTTTTTTTTTTATCATTTAGTATTCTATCTTTTAAAAGTCAGGATTATCTGTTAGAGATTTATACTAAGTGATTAACAAAATCAAATAAACTGAGCTAAAAGAAAATCTTAATTGGTCATGTTAAACTATAAAAGAATTATTCCCACGTAGAAGTGATGAATAAAATCCTGTGTATTCATGATATAAATCCACCAAAAGTCGAAGCTGACAATCATCAGTCTTTGTAATAGATAAAAAGATGCATCTGCTGGGGCTGGGGTTGTGGCTCAGTGGCAGAGCACTTGCCTCGCACATGTGAGGCACTGGGTTCGATCCTCAGCACCACATAAAAATGATAAACAAAACAGATATTTTTAAAAAGATGCAACTGCTGGATCATAACTGGGTACGCAATAGGTATTATGGCTGGGAATCTTGTGTTAGGTTTTATTATGAGGCTACTTAGGAATTTGGTATGAGAAACTCATCATTAGGAAACAATAGTGAATCATAGCTGCCAATTGGCAAAATATGTTGGAACATTCCAATCATGCCAGATCTTTCATAGCAAAATTTTTAATTTTAATGTATTTAAGAACTTTTTGAATTCAGTGAAAAATTTTGATTTTTTTGGACAAGTAAATCAATCCCTCATTTTCTTTATTAAATCTTTTCACTTAGAAACATTCAATTTTCCAACATAGACCTTAATTCTGTAAATAAATATGATTCTTAATCTATTTTTCCATCCTATTTTCTGATTCTAGTGCCAAAGGTTATAGAATTAAAAAAGACATTTTCCTTTCTCATGTGACTCAAAGTCCTCTGTAGACAATGGTAAAACAGATATTAAATATTGACATAAGTATATGCATAATATAAAATTAATATTCTTTGTACCTGTTCAGAGTTATTTGAAGAGAAGTAGCCAAGTGGTAGATCTTGAAAGTAGGGAGATAGGGTCTTTAGGTGGCTAATATATTTTAAGTATTGGAGTTTAACATAAAATAATCAATTGATATTAGAAAAACAATGGACAGTCAGGGCCACTACCCATGTGTCTGTGAAAATTAGAAGAGATATTCCTTATGGAAGATTAGTTCTGTGGGCTTCTGGCTTGAAAAGCAGGTGGTGCCTTTGTATAAATTTTTTACAAGAGCATTTTTTCCTCCAGTAGATCAATCCTGTGCCAGGGTATGTGGCTTGGCAAGAAGAATGTGGACTGAATTATGGTCTTTACTCCCTCCTTGGCTAAAGGTCCTGAGCATTCAATACTTTGTTTTAAAGGGATGGAAGAGTTATTGGGAAGACTTTGTTCTCTGCTCATCCATTCATGGTGGTCCTATGGATCAGAGCTTTGAGTAAAAGATAATTTTTAGCAGTCTTCAATAATGTAACAGTAAAAGCTGTTTGGTTGTAACAAAAACTGGTTAATGTAGATAATATTTATTGGAATCATATTATTTACAGTATTAAGGGCTGGCTCCTCAATTTTTTCTTTAAAAGGACATAACCAAACCAAGCGTGGTGACAGCCTCCCAAAGTGCTGGGATTATAGGTGTGAGACAGGGGAATCTTGCTTAGCACCTCGCCATTGCTGAAGCTGGCTTTGAACTCAACTCAGTGAGACCCTGTCTCTAAATAAAACACAAAAAATAGGGGTACTCAAACACTGAGCCACATCTCCAGCCCTGAGTTTAATCCCCGGTACCAAAAAAAAAAAGGACATGAACCAGGTGGGTTCTCTTACATGTTCAGGTAGAAGGAAATCATGGGAGTTATTTTTAACCTAGAGTACTAGATCTCAGTTCTCATTGAGGTTCATAATAACCTGGGCAACTTTTAAGAGCCCAGATACTCAGACTACATTCCATCCGGACAAGGATCGCTTGGGTGGACTCAGGCATCGGAAGATTTTAAAATCAGCCAAGTAAAACATGTTTCATAATGTCATCTTTGCATGATGAAAGCTTTTTAAAAAATTCTGCATTTGGGTGAAGGACAATCTGGTTTTCTTCATTTGGGTTTTGTACCCACCACCCCTTAGCCAGGAGAGGGAGTAGTATCCGGAACAATGGTCTACCATACTCTGATTTTGGTATAGGAACCTACTCTTATCCCTCTGCACAGAGGGCTGTGGAGCTTGAGGGTACAGAACCAACTCATGTCACCTACAATTACCTTTGCAATTAAGTAATATGCTGAAAAAGAAAACTATTTCATTTATGAAACTTTCATATTTTTCCTCTTTTCATTCTTTTCAATGATTATCCTAAATAAAGGAGCACATCTATTTGCATCATAATCACTGTTGTTACAGTAAACAGTGATACCAACTTTTAGATATAATGCATGGTCTAGAGTATAAGCCTCTGGATCTTCCTATGACCCTATCATATTATCCTGTTTTACAAAAGCATCTCTATGATCTTAGGAGTCATTTGTATGTTTGCAATTGAGAAAACACAAAAACAGTTAATGTGCCAACTCAGATTTGATCTGAAAAGAAAAACTTCACAGAAAATTTATATATTGTTAAAATTTTCATGTCTGTATTATATTATTTTACCAAAATTCCTCCCAATTTAATCTCTTTATCAAAGAAATGTGTCCTATAATAGTTTAAAAGGAACCCTGAAAAGAAGCATCAAAAGTACCCACATTTTTACAAATCTCCAGAAGAAAGACTTTAGAATCTCCAAATGCCTGTGGAACTTTCCCTCTCCTACAACGATTTTAAAGTGTGGGTGCCCAGCAGGACTCTTCAAGCCCTTCTTTGCACTCTCCTAGTTTATACCAGTTGGACATCAAAAGGCCAAATTAAATAAACTCTATGTAGCAGATAGGAGAAGGTCACTAATTGTTATATTCTTTAAATGGGAGAGGCTTTATATTTGCAGCTTATTGTGTGTTTAGAGTGTCCCTGGAAAGCCTGCTTTGAGAATGAAGAAAGCAGGCAGGATATGAGGGATTCTCCGACATAAGGCCTTGAGGACAAAAGAAGTACAGGAAGCTTTGGGCCTCAGAGAACATTTATTCTTTATGAAGGGTTCTGGCTAGGAGAACAAAGGAAAAGGACATGGGCAGGTTTAAGAATCCCTGAAGTCTCAAGCTGGCTTTCTAGAACAGCTCACCCTCATTTTATGTGAGTTTCGACCTCTGCAACAGCGAGTACTTGTTTTAAGTGTTATCATCACCCAGTTAGGAGAGAGCTAGAAATTCTTGTGGTTTCTAAGTGGTAATGATCTTTAGGGCAGGAGTAACTATACAATTGAAGTGACACACAGTCACCTTTTCAGGCAAATGGAGTGTTTTATACTTCAAGATTTTACTTCTCTGGAGGTAATAGACAAATGGTCATGTATGTGTCATATTACACACAAGTTTTTGCCCATAACATTCCAAGTAAAATCCCTCTCACCCTTATACCTAAAAATAATAAATACAAATTGGGATGGAAAAAGAACCTTCAAATTACAAGGAACCAAAATTAAACAAAAATAAGCATAATATTAAGCAATAAACTTTAAAAAGTACAGATGAGGAAAGAGAAAGAAGATTCTGGTAAGGCATAGTCTAGTCTCTAATTCCTAATACCTGCTTTTATTGTGGAGCTATTGTGTCTTCCTTCAACGAAAATTCTGAAATATTTTACTGATGATCCAATTTGAAGAGATGTGACTTTAAGACAAGTCAACACCCTCAGGAAAAGGCAGGGGAGGGGGACAAGATGACCCAGTAGAGAGGGGAAGCACAGCCCTGCAGTTCTTCAGCACCAGACTTACTCACAAAGTGGGAAGACTGCTTCTCAATAAGGTGGAGTAACAAAGGAACCTCACTGAAATGTAATACTAAACTGTAAAAAGAAATTTATAGAGCTACAGAAAGTCAGTAACTTGAGCACAAGAAATAACACTTTAGAGAACCCTGAGCAGTGGTCACTAGCAGAGCAGAGTGGGGGAGCACAGACAAAAGACATGTGCCCAAGGGTAAGGAAATTAAAAAATAAAGAAAAATCAACCTGGGGAAACCTGTGGTTTGCAGAGGAAGTCTGATTTTAATAGGCACGGAGTTGGTAGGGTAAACATCTTAGTGAAAGCAAATCCAAAGCAGTTTGCTGGGCTGAAAGCATTCTGTGAGGGCAGGGAGACCTCCAGGGGAGGGGAACCCTCCATAGGAGGGGCACTAAGCCCTCTGTTAGTGGGGAACACTGGCAGGTTAGGAAAATGTACCCCAAAGCTGAAAGCTGTCTTGGGCAGCTCCTGCTGATGTGAACAGGGACTGGGGATTGGAATTGGGAACTCATAAAGGAAGTTACCAGAAGCTGATGGAAAATTTCCCAGAAGGTGCCTTATCCAGAGAGGCTGAAATAGGTACAAATAAAATTTTACCTGGATCATTCAGCCTCTGGATCCGAAAGGATAAAAATGTCATAATACTTGGAAACCTATTAGAGCTATTGCAAAGACGGTCACTTCAGTCAAGAAAGCACATCTGCCCTCCAGGGTAGATACCTGGTAATTCATATCCAAAGCAGTGAAGGTGAAACCTGTGGAGGCTTAGTCCCTATTCCCTAAAAGTGGATTTTCCTGGAGTCCCCGAAAATCCAGAAGCCCAGCAGAGTTAGAAAGTATCACACCAATAGTGGTGAGTGGACCAAATCTCAAATACCCACCAATAGAATTTCAAAATCTACTGAAGTCCGATTGCTAACAACTGGAAATCTCTGTCTAGAACTCTGCATCATCTGGGCTACAGGATTACACAATTCATCAGCACTCCCCAGTCTATCCCACCCAATACTGGGAGATTGGAAGTTGAGAGCTAGGTAGCTAGGTGAGGAACACAGGACAGTGGGCACAAACACAGAGCCAAAAATAGAGACCAAAAATCCATTCCTGTACAGCAGAAACAACCCTCTGTCTCCTTTTAAGACTCTTTTCTTCCTTTAAATCCACATCCCCACTTTTTACTTTTTAATTTTTTCAATTTATTCAAACATAATTTTACTGTATTATATTATTCACTTTTTTCATTTTGCATAATTTTGTGTGTGTGTTTGTGTATGCTCTCTGGATAGATTTGAATATAAATGTATATATGCACATATTTTTTCCATATAACTTTACTTACACATTAATAGGCCTCTCCTGCATGTGTTCATTGTTTAGCCTTGATTAGACTTAGGTAGAGTACAATTATATGAGGGTTAGAGTTGTTTCAATCTTACATTTGCTGTTCATTCATATCTAGGTTCTGGGCCCTCCTAATTCCCCTTCTTTACTGTCTTCCCTCAGTAACAACCAACATTTCCTGTTCCCCCCTCTGCATTTTCTGTTTTTCATTACTTTCAGTTAGCTTATTTTCCTCCTTTGCAATCGACACCTGGCCTCCTCTCTCTTGCCTCTTCTCTGATCAATTTTTCAAACGCTGCAAATTTTCTCTTGCCTTCCTCCCCTATTTTCTCTTAAGAAAATTATATAATTTCTATCACTTAGTGGAACTATAGATTATGTAATTCCTATCCCATTCAAGTTATCATGTTTATTAATATAGTGGACAACATAGTAGATACCCACTACTGAATGTCTGATCTAGCTCAGTTTTTATTGTTGGTACTATTGGTAAATGCTGACCCCACCAATTCAATAGAAGTATCAATTAGTGTTATGGATGTCAAAGTAAATAATGGACACTTACCTTATGGCTGTACATCTGTTGCTGACAGTGACAAATCTGGCCCCTCACTCTAAGAGGGGCTGGAAAGAGATTGAGCTTTCATCAACATCAGGATCCCTACTCTGTGATATTGAAGTATCCCATATTTTAACCAAGGAACAATGAATCTCATCCCACACACAACTTTGTGCCACCTGAGCCTTAACATTTTTCTAATACAAAGAATTGAGGAGACAAAATCCTCAAAACATCAACCAGGACCCAAGAAGGAACAATAAGAATGACCTCAGGTCCCACCCTTTGATATCTACTAATATATCAAAGGCAAAGAGAAGTCTCAGGACAAACAAGAAAATTAATTGAGATGGAATCCCCCTCTTTTTTGTGTGTATCCTTCTGTTTATAATGTACAAGCCCAAGACCTCTGAAAATATAAGTAAACAAGCAAACAAATCTCCCTCCAAAATTCACAACCCCCAACAAAGGATCCCACTGATATTGAAGTGGGTGAAATCCAGATAAAAATAATAAACACTGATTATTAAAATTTTCAGCAAACTAAAAGATCAAAGGAATGAATTGAGAATGCAAACAGGCAGGCAAAGACAGACTGGTTTCTTTTCATTGTTTCTATTTATCAAAGCAATCAGAACTCCTAGAAATGAAAGACACACTCAAATTAAAATTTCCCTTGAAAGCATCACTAACAGATCGGATTGTGTAGAAAAGAGAACTTTAGCCCTTGAAGACATTACTTCAGGCCTTGAAGACAGGATATATAAACTTGAGTACACAGAATGCAATAAAGAGAAAAAAATGATAGAACATGATCAGAATGTATGATCTGGGACAACATTAAGAGATCAAACCTGAGAATCATGGGATATAAGAGAACATAGAGATAAAAGCTAAAGGTATTAAGAATATTTTTAATGATATAGTCACAGAAAACTTTCCCCATTTCAGAAATGAGGTAGATATACACATGCAGGATATATACAGGACCCCAAATACAAATACATCTGATCAGAAGAGAAGTTCTCCAAGACCATCATAATCAAAATACCTAACATAGAAAATAAGGAAAGAATATTAAAAGCTGCAAGAGATAAATATACAGTCAAGTTTAAAGGTAAACCAATTAGGCTCATGTTTGATTTCTCACTTCAGAACCTAAAATCAAGGAGGGCCTGGAATGAGATAGTCCAAGCACTAAAGGAAACTGAGCTTTGCTGGGTAGAGTAAACTTGGCTGACAGTTTCAAATTTGAGGGGGAAATAAAAACTTTCCATGACAAGAATAAAAGAATTCATAACCACAAAGCCAGCACTACAAAGAATACTCAAAGATAAACTTCACAAAGAGGAACAGAAAAACAAATCCCAAAGCTACCAAATAGAAAAAGGTCAATAGAAGAGTAATCTACTATATGAGAATCAAGACATTAAATATAGCAAAAAAACAGTATGGCTATGTGTTTGTGGTTTCCTGCCATTCTAACACTGAATCTTAATGGTCTCAACTCCCCAACTGAAATAAATAGATTAGCAGAATGAATAAAACATGATCCAACTATATATTGTTTACAAGAGATTCATAGATAAAGACACCCACAGGCTGAAGCTAAAAGGCTGGAAAAAAAATTCCATGCAGACTCTGAATACAAGGAGGAATTGGATTCTCATATTGGACAAAGCATATTTCATGCAAAAATTAATCAGAAGAGAGAAGGGAGGCTACTACATCCCGGTAAGGGAATAACAGGAAGAACTAAAGATAATAAATATCTGTGCCCCAAATAACGGCACATTCAATTATATGTAAAAAAAAAAAAAATACTCCATGACATTAAATCTCAAGTAGACCCCAACAAAATACTGGATAATTTCAACATACTCTTATCAATACCCAATCATTGGATTGTGTAGAAAAGAGAACTTTAGCCCTTGAAGACATTACTTCTTCAAAACATCAAAACATAAAATCAAAAAAAAGTTTCCAATCTAAATAAAACTATAAATCAAGTGGACCTAACAAATCTACAGAATACGTCACACTAAGTTAGCAAGATGTCAAGCAAAAAAAAAAGATTTACTTTGTGACCTACAATATGGTATATTTTGGAAAAAGTTCCATTAGCTGCCAAGAAGGCAAATTCAGCTAAGTTGCTGAGGCTGTTTTTTTAAATATGTATTTATTCTAATTGGGTTTACATGACAACAGAATGTATTTTGATTCATTGTACACAAATGGAACACAACTTTTCATTTCTCTGGTTGTACACAATATCAAGTTACACCACATGTGCAGTCATATATGAACCTAGGGCATTGTTGTCTATCACATTCCACCATCTTTCCTGCTCCCATGTCCCATCCCTTCCCTCCTCTCCCATTTGACCAAAGTTTCTCCATTCTTCCCATGCCCCCTCCTACATTAGGGATCAGCATCTACTTATCAATGAGAACATTTGGCCTTTGGTTTTTTGGGATTGGCTTACTTTGCTTAGCATGATGTTCTCCAACTCCATCCATTTATTTTGATATGTTGATATGTTGTATTAGAGTTCTCATTTACCTCTAAGAATTCTCTTATGTCCTGGGGCTGGGGTATGGCTCGGTGGTAGAGTGCTTGCCTAGCATGCATGAGACACTGGGTTCGATTCTCAGCACCACATATAAATAAAAAAATAAAGGTCCATTGACAACTAAAAAATATTTTAAAAAAAAGAATTATCTTATGTCCTTCTTGATGTCTTCTGTTATCCATACATCATTCAATAGTGTATTATTTAGTCTCCATGTGATGGAGTAGCTTCTATTTTTTATTTTATCATTGATTTCTAATTTCATTCCATTATGTTCTGATAGAATGCAGGGTAGTATATCTATTTTTTTATTTGCTAAGAGTTGCTTTGTGGGATAACATATGGTCTACTTTAGAGAAGGATCCATGTGCTGCTGAGAAAAAAGTGTATTCAGTTGTTGATGGATAAAATATTCTATATATATCTGTTAATTCTAAATTACTGATTGTATTGTTGAGTTCTATGGTTTCCTTGTTTAGTTTTAGTTTGAAAGATCTATCCAGTGGTGAGAGAGGTGTGTTCGAGTCACTCAGTATTATTGTGTTGTGGTCTATTTGATTCTTGAAATTGAGAAGGATTTGTTTGATATACATTGATGCTCTATTGTTTGGGGCATAGATATTTATGATTGTTATATCTTGTTGATGTATGATTCCCTTATACAGTATGAAATGTCCTTCATTATCTCTATTTTTGGTTTGAAGTCTATTTTATCTGATATGAGGATGAAGACCCCTGCTTGTTTACATAGTCCATTTGAGTGGTATGTTTTTTCCCATCCTTTCACCTTCAGTCTGTGGATGTCTTTTTCTATGAGATGAGTCTCTAGAAGACAACATATTGTTGGGTTGTTTTTAAAATTCAATCTGCCAGTCTGTCTTTTGATTGATGAGTTTAGGCCATTAACATTCAGGGTTATTATTGAAATATAGTTTGCATTCCCAGTCATTTGGGTTTATTTTTGTTTTTTAACTTGACTTGATTTCTCCTTTGATTGGCTTTTCCTTTAGTGTAGTCCTTCCCTTTGCTGATTGTCATTGTTTTTTATTTCTTCCTCATGAAATATTTTGCCAAGAATGTTCTCTAGTGCAGGCTTTCTTATTGTAAATTCTTTTAAGTTTTGTTCATCATGGAAAGTTTTTATTTTGTCATCAGAAAGGAAGCTTAATTTTGCTGTATACAAGGTTCTTGGTTGGCACCTGTTTTCTTTTAGAGCTTAGTATGTGTTGTTCCAGGATCTCCTGGATTTGAGGGTCTAGGTTCAGAAATCTCCTGAAATCCAAATTGGTTTCTTTCTGTATGTAATCTGTACCTTATTCCTTGCAGCTTTTAAAATTCTATCCTTATTGTGTATTGTGTATTACATTTCATTATAATGTGATTTGGTGTGGCTCTGTTGTAATTTTGTACATTTGGTGTCCTGTAAGCCTCTTGTATTTGATTTTCCAATTCATGCTTCATGTTTGGGAAATTTTCTGATATTTCATTGAAGAGATTGTGCATTCCTTTGGTTTGTATCTCTGTGCTTTCCTCTATCTCAGTAATTCTTAGGTTTGGTCTTTTGATTTTATCCCATCATTCTTGGACATCTTGTTCATGGTTTCTTACCATCTCCATTGTGTGGTAAACTTTATTTTCAATATTATATATTTTGCCTTCATTGTCTGAGGTTCTATTGTCCAAGTTATCTAGTCTGTTGGTGATGCTTTCTACTGAATTTTTTTATTTGGTTTATTGTTTTTATTTTAAGGATTTCTGCTTTTTTTTTAATGTCTCTATCTCTTTCTAGAAGTAATCTTTTGCTCCCTGTATTTGCTCTCTTATCTCTTTGTTGGAGTGATCAATGATTGTCTGTATTTGCTCTCTTATCTCTTTGTTGAAGTGATTAATTGTTGCTTGTATTTGCTCTGTAATCTCTTTGTTGGATTGATCATTTTTTGCCTGTAACTGCTCTCATATTCTTCTGTGTTTTGCAGGTCATTTTAATTATGTATGTTCTGAACACCTTCTCTGACATTTCATCTACTGTGCTGTCAGTGGATTCTATTATTGTAGCATTTTGGTTTGTTTGGGGCATTTTCTTCCCTCATTTTTTCATGTTGTTTATATGTCTTCCTCTCTAGCAGTGCTGATCTGAGGTATTACAGTTTCTACCTTATAATCTTGTAGTGTTCCTGCCAGTTATCAATGCATTACCTCTGGTATAACCAGGCCTGCAGGGATCTCAGGGATGATCTTCCTGGTCCTGGCTATTGACTCTAGATGGAAGTAGATGGGGACAGCTGCTGGTTGGTAGGTGGAAGGGCCACAGCATGGCTCTCAGTTGGCCTCCTCCTCTGCGAGTGTGTGCTTGGTCCACAGTCTTTATCCTATAGGCGTATAGATCTCCTACAGGGTTCCAATTCCTCTCCTTTAAGGGGGAAACCAATATTAACAAATCTTAATACAAACAATATATAATTTTAGACCAAATAGCTCCTAATAGGACATTTATGGCTATGTTACAATATACAGAAATCATGAGTTTAATTAGTATCTACTATATAAACAGTAGGTTTGCAAAAGGGTCTATAGTTTCTACTGGTGGACTAAAAAGAACTGGGGGTGGGGTGTAGGATGATATGTTAGGGAGGTAAGAAGTGAAGATATAGAGTTATTAGATCCTAGAAAGCATGAAAGGGGAATCCAAAAGAAGTTGGCTAGTAGTAGAAAAGAGAAAGATTTGGGGAAGACAAGTAAGCAGGAAAAAAATAGAGTACAACAAACTAGGAAGCACAAAAATTAAGAAAAATAAAACATGTAAAAATAGAAGATATGAGAATATATAATACAACTGTAGTATACTAATCAGATAACCCAGTCCTCAGTAGCCTAATGCATAAAACACACTTGGTTTCACAAATGTTGAGGATGAAAGGGCTGAAAAAGAGTGAGAGAGGAAAAAGAAAAAAGGAAAAAAGAAAAAAAAGGGATAATAGAGGGGAAAAAAAGGCTTAAGGTAAATAAAAAGGCTTGCTTCCCTTCTCATCCAGTAGGTGGCATTGTCTGTTGTTTACTGGTATCTCTCCACTCAGGTCCAAGATGGCCACTACGGAGTCCCAAAATGGAGGCATCTGCTTTCAGAGTATAGGGCTGAGGAGTAGTGTTGGGTGATGTGTTTGGAGATGCTACTCTTTGGTGTGCTATGCAGAGGTAGAAGGTTGCCTACACCTGGGGACACTGGACAGGATCTGGAGCCAAACAGGGAGTTCCACATTGGTGAATTGAGGTCCACACAGGAGCAGCAGCCAGGGGTCCCGTGTGGGAGCTATGGCTAGAAGTCCTGTGTGGGTGGGTAATCTGAGGTCCTGTACAGTGTGTGGGTGCTGGGGCAGGTTCTACACGGGCAATTGGACAGGGTCCTGTGCAAATGCTGGGGCCTGGCAACCTGTGCAGGCATGCAACTGGAATTCTTGCATGGAGGTAGCTGTGGAGGGTCCTCTAATAACTCGCAGAAAAACAGTATTTCCACTACTTTAATCTCTGGTCCTGGAGAGACTAGGAACATAGTGTCTGTGGGAAGATACAAGATGGCGGCCTTGTGACAAAGTAAATCTTAAGATGCATGGGATTATATCATTTTTTATCTGATCATAATGGAATGAAACTGGAAATGAACAGTAAGAATAGAAATCACATAAACATATGGAGATTGAACAAACAATTTCATTTCTTCTTTGACTGATTCTTCATTTAGGAGAGTAGAAATCAAGCAATTCTTAGAAACAAATGAGAACAGAGATACAACATATCAAAATCTCTGGGAGAGTATGCAAGCAATTCTAAGATGAAAACTTAAGCATTGATTGTCTACGTTAAAAAATAGAGATTCCAAATAAATAAGTTTGTGCTCCATCTCAAGGCCTTAGAAAAAGAACAAACTAATCCAAAATCAGTAGAAGATAGGAATTAAGATCAGAGGCAAAATTAATGAAATTGAGAATTTTTTTTTTTTTTTGGTACTGGAGATTGAACTCAGGGGCAGTTAACCACTGAGCCACATCCCTAGCCCTGTTTTGTGTTTTATGTAGAGATGGGGTCTGAGTTGCTTAGTGCCTCACCATTGCTGAGGCTGGCTTTGAACTCATGATTCTCCTGTCTCAGCCTCCCTGAGTGCTGGGATTACAGGCGAGAATTTTTTTTTTAAAAGAAAACACATAGGATCAATGCAAAAAGTTGACTGTTAATGAAGATAAATAAGATGGATATACCCTTAGCCAAACTACGCAAAACAGAGACAACCCAAATCAATTAAAATTAGAGATGAAAAAAAGAAATATCACTACAGACACCTCTGAAATTCAGAGGATCTTCAAAAACTTATGAACATTTATACTCTAATGGGAAAGTCTAGAAGACAGACAAATTTGTAGACACATATGACCTGCTAAAATCCAACCAGGAAGATATAGAAAACCTAATCAGAATAATTTCAAGTAATGAAATTGAAACAATCAAAAGCCTCTCCAAAGGAAAAGCTCAGGACCAGCTGGATTCTCAGCTGAGGTCTAGAAGACCTTTAAAGGAGAACTAATGATTTCTCAAATTATTCCATGAAATTGGAAGAGAGCGAACACTTCAAAAGATATTCTATGAAGCCAGTATAACCCTGATACTAAAACCAGACAAAGATGCATCAAAGAAAGAAAACTACAGATCACTATCTCTCATTAACATAGACGCAATCCTTGATAGAATATTAGCCAACAGCATTCAAAAACACATCAAAAAAGCAACACACCATGATCAAGCATGTATCATTCCAGGGATGCATGTTAGGTCAATATATGCAAATCAATAAGTGTAATTCACCACTTCAACAGAATTAAGGACATGAATCACATGATCATCTCAATAGATGCAGAAAAGGCCTTTGACAAAATTCATCACCATTCATGTTAAAAATGCTAGAGAAGCTAGAGATGAAAGGAACTTACCTCAACATCAAAAAGGCTGTTTATGACAAACCCAAAGCAGCATAATACTAATGGAGAAAAACTAAAAAAATTTCCTATAAAATTAGGATCAAGACAAGGCTGTTTACTCTCACCACTCTTATTCAAGAGTCCTTCAAATAATAGCCAGAGAAATCAAGCATATCAAAGGGATACAAATAGGAAAAGAAAAACTATCTCTGTTTGTTGATGACATGATCCTATAAGCCAGAAGACCAATAAAAGTTCACCAGAAAACTTCTAGAGCCTCTAAACAAATTCAGCAAAGTAGCAGGATACAAAAAAATCCATAAATCAATAGTTCTTCTATACTCAATAGTGACTCAGCTGAGGAAGAAATCAGGAAAACCATCCCATTCAAAATAACTTCAAAAATAAGATAAAAGACTTGGAAATTAATTTTCATCACAGAGCTCTTTTACCTCCTTGGTTAGATTACAGAACAGTGAAAAAAGAAATCAAGGAAGACCTTAGAAGTTGGAAAGACCTATCCAATTGGATGGGTAGAATTAATATTGTGAAAATGGCCAACCTACCAAAAGCAATATACAGATTCAATGCAATTCCCATCAAAATACCAATGCCATTCTTCACTGAATTGGAAGAAAACAATCCTTAAATTCATTTGGAAGCATAAGAGACCCAGTAGAGCCAAAGGAATACTGAGTAAGAAGAGATACAGGAGGCATCATAATACCTAATATAACATTAAACCTACAGAGCTATAGTAATAAAAACAGCATAGTATCAGCATCAAAATAAACATGAAGAGCACCACTATCTGATACTTGACAAAGTTGCTAAAAATATGTTTTGGAGAAAATACAGCCTTTTGAGCAAATGTTCTGGGAAAACTGGGTGGCTATATGTAGAAAAACGAACAATATCCCTCTCTCTAATCCTGCACAAAAGTCTAATCAAAATGGATCAAAGACTTAGGAATTTGATTAGCAAACTTCCAACTGCAGAAGAAAACAGAGTTAACATTCCACCATTTTGGTGCTGGTGTTGACTTCCTTAACACGACCTACAAAGCACAAGAAATAAAACTAAGACTCAATAAGTGGGATGCCACCAAATTCAAAAGCTTCTGCACAGCAAAGGAAATAGTTTAGATTGTGAATAGAGAGCTTACAGAATGGGAGAAAATCTTTGCTAGCTATTCCTCTGATAGGAATTAATATCCAGAATACATAAAAAAGGTTAACACCAAAAAAACCAACCCAGTCAATAAATATGGAAAGAACTAAACAAACTTCTCGAAAGAAGAAACACAAGCAGACAACCAATATATGGAAAAATTTGCAACATTGCTAGCAATCAGGGAAATGCAAATCAAAACTACTCTAAAATTTTATTTCACTTCAGTCAGAATGGCAATGATCAAGAATACAAATAATAAATGCTGGTGAGGATGTGAGGAGAAAATGTACACTTGCACGTTGTTGGTGGGACTGTATACCAGTACAACCAACCTGGAAAGCATATGGAGATTCCCTCCAAAACTAGAGATGGAACCACCATATGACCTAGCTATTCCACTTATTGGTATTTGCCCCAAAGAACTAAAATCAGCATATTATAGTGATACAGTCATCTCAATGTTTACAGCAGCACAATTCACAAAAGCCTATCAATAGATGAATGGATTAAGAAATTGTGGTAAATATATACAATGGAGTTCTGTTCAGCCTTAAAGAGGAATAAAATTTTGGTAAATGGATAGAAATTGAGAGCATCATGATAACTGAAATAAACCAGACTCAGAAACTCAAAAGCTGAATGTTTTCTCTTATATGTGAAAGTGAGAGTAAAATAAAGGAAAGGAGAGGGGAAGAATAGGACATCATAAATATATAGGGAAAATCACCATAGAAGAGGGAGATCAAGAGGTAGAGTGGAGGGATGGGTTAGGGGTGCAATGTGGAGTAAATTCTTAAGAAAATCTGTTATGTGCATATATAAATATACCTCAGGGAATTTCACCTTTAAGTATAAAGAAACAATCAAATATGAAAAAATAGATTTCAGTTCACGATCTCCTCTTACCCCTTTACTCTCCTGTCCTCCTTCATCTTCCCTATTCTCTCCCTTTATTGGCTAGACTTCCATTCATTCATCTAATTCCATGCATATATGATTTTGTTGGAATGAACCTATTATGTATAATTATAAAGCTCTAATAAAAACAAGTGAAGAAAAGACAAGGCAGGGTAAAATATATGAAAGTAAAATGATCGAAAACAAAAACATTCAAAAGCAAACATCTCTCTCTTCCACTGAAAATCAGTGTTCACAAGCAGGGCTAAAAGATCTCTGATAGGAGAATGAGCTGAAGCCAATGAGAGTGAGATAAGACCTTCTCTATTTGAGAGCCAAGGCTGAATGCCCTTCCAACTAAATGTGATCCCATTTACATGCCTTCAGGCATCAGTAAAACAGACAAGAATAGTAACCAGAGCTCTTCCTGAAATGTAGGGAAGTGGAAAGATTAGGTAAACCGGGATGTGTGATTGTCCCAAATACAGAAGAAAGGATTGAAGAGAATTCATCCATATGGTATTAGAGAAAGTAGGGGTTCTAATTAAAGATGCCAATGGTAACTCTCAGCAGGAAGGAAAATGAAGGCAAAGAGACTAAATTAGTTATATTTTGTACCATAACAAACTAACAACTTATTGATTTAAAACACAAGTGTTTGTTTATAATTCACCATTCTGTAGGTCTGCAAATTGGCTTGTGCCATTTGTCAGTTTTTCTGATTTTAGCTAGACTTGGTCAGTCTGTGGGCAACTTTTGGATCATCTGGAGTCCAAATGGACTAATATGGCTTCACCAGAACTGCTCATCTCCACTCCCTCTTGTCTCTTATTCCCCAGTAGGTTAGCCTAGGCTGGAAAATATCAACAAAAGAGCGTAAGTGCACAGGTTTTTTTTTCTTTAGTTTTTTTTTGAAGTGTGATTGACATAAATTGTATCTGTTTAAGATTTACTGCATAATATTTTGATATATACATACATACAACCAAACTAACTAACATACCTATTACCTTCTATAGTTATCATTTTCTTTAAACATCAGGGGTGAGAAAACTAAGATCTACTCTATTAGCAAATTTTGCATAATAATTTGCATAAAATTTATATAATACATTAACTATAGTCATTAGAACTCCAGAACACAGTCATCTTATAACTAAAGGTTTTTACCCTTTGACCAACATCTCCCCATTCTCCATGCTCCCTCACCCCCACCACACCACACACATTCTTGTAACTTTTCTGTTCTGTTTGCATGAGTTTGAATTTTAAAAATTTTATCTATATGTGAGATCTTGCATTATTTTGCCCTTTTGTGCAAGCTTATTTTACTTAACATCATGTCCTTCAAATTAATTCACATTGTTGCAAATGGCAGGATTTGTTCATTTTTAAGACTGAGCAATAGTCTGTGTGTGTATCTGTGTGTGTGTGTGTGTATGTGTGTATGCGTGTGTATATCACATTTTCTTTACCCATTCATTCATCAACAGACAAGCTGTTTCTGTATCTTAGCTATTATGAATAATGATGCAATAAACTTGGGAGTGTAGGTATCTCTTCAAGATACTGATTTCATTTTCTTCAGATATGTACCCTGAAGTGGATTACCATATAATAAGTACTATTTTTTCTCCAAGAAGCTCTCTACTGTTTTCCATAATGGCTGTACTAATTTACATTGCTACTAACAATGCACAAATGTTCTTTTACTCTATGTCCTCACCAACATTTATTATTGCTTGTCTTTTTGATAATAGCTATCCTAGCAAGTGTGAAGTGATATCTCATTGTTATTTTGATTTGCTTTTTCCTGATGATTAGTGATGTTGTTTTCGTATACCTGCTGGCCATTTGTATGTCTTTTCAAAAACTGTTTATTCAGGTCCTTTGCCATTTTTTTCTTTGGATTATGTATATTGTGTTCTATGAGTTCCTTATGTATTTTGATATTAACATATATTTGTTAAAATATTTTATCATGTATTCGTTAAAATAATTTTACCATTTCATAGGTTATATTTTCATTTTGCTGATTATTTGACTTTGTGGAAGTGTTTTAGTTTTCTGTAGTATTACTTGTTTATTTTGTTTTGGTTACCTGTGCTTATTGTCTTTTATTCAGAAAATCTTTGCCCAGACCAATATCAGGGACTTTGTTCCTTACATTTTCTTCCAGGTGTCTTATAGTTTCAGATCTTACATTTAAATCCATAATTTATTTTGAGATGATCTTGTAAATGTGGTAAGTTAAAATATCCAATCTGGTTCTTTTGCATGTGGATATCTAGTTTTCTCAGCATCATCTGTTGAAGAGTCTGTTCTTTCCCCATTGTGTATTCTTGGTACCTTTGTCAAAGGCTAATGGACTGTATGTGAATGGATTGATTATGTCAGAGTCTGTACATTTAAAGAGGCAAACACTTTTTCCTATCTTTGCAGACTGGTTTTGGTAGGAAAAGACTTCCTTTTAGTACCCTGGATTGCCTTTGTGATCACGGTTGATGGGAACTGGGGCCAGTTCACATGGCTATTGCTGGCAGACTTGTTACTGGGGATGTGGTTGAGTATGATTCTTCCTGGATTCCCAAGTGGATGGCACTTCCTTTGGGACCATGGCAGAGTGGGACTGAGACAAGATCATAGCATTGCCTCAAGGTCTAAAGACAGGACCAGAGCAAGAGGCCTGATACCATATGGATGTGTTTCTTGTAGGTCTCCTGCATAGGCAGAACTGTCTCTAGATCATTGCAGAGTAGGGCTAGAATGGACTCAAGGGCACTTTGGGGTTTATAGCCAGACCATAGCCTGACATCAGGGTTCATAGCCAAAAGGGAGGTAGGTAGACTTAATACCAGCAATGTGGATGGGTATTGCTGGGTCCCTGGGTAGGCAGGAGTAAAAGTAGGGTGGATGGGGTCATAGGGCCATTTCAAGATCCACAGTTGGGAATGAGGTAGGCAGGTCTGTATTGAGATCACTAATGGGTACATTTCCTATAAAGTCCCTATGCAGGACTGTAGTAGAGCAGGGCCACAGCTGTGTCACAAGATTGCCTCAGAATATGTACTTGTATGCATAGTTGGCAGACCTGTACAAAATGTCTAATCTTTAAATATAGCATATTTATTTGGCTGAAAAAAACCACAATTCTTGGCTAAAGTTAAAGGATGGGAAACAGTTCTATCTCTTCTTGAGATGAGCTGCCAAATCACATTGATTGAAGCATTGATAAGAAGAGATGATAAAAATACACTATCCCAAAAACTGAAAACTGAAACATCACAATGAAAGGAAAAATAACCCAATCTATTAAAAATTTAGGAAAACAAAAGAAGAATCTTCAAATATACAAATATAAACTCTATAAAATAAAAATTGTGTATTAAGTGAGATTGGAAGAAAGAAAAATGAGTATAACAGAAAATTCCATAACAAATCTGCCAAAAAATTAGAAACAGAAAAATAGAGTAAATACTTTAAATACAAGTATTTTATTTTTTAATTTGTTCTATACTTGACAGTAGACTACATTTCAACACATCATACATAAATAGAATATAACTTCTCATTTTTCTGGTTGTACATGATGTAGAATCATACCAATCATGTAGTCATATATGCATATAGTGTAAAATGTCCGATTCATTCTTCTGTCCTTTCTACTCCCAGACCCCCCTCCTCTCCTTTCATTTCCCTCTGCCTAATCCAAAGTACCTCTGTTCTTCCCTAGCCCTCACCCCTTATTGTGAATTTGCATCCATATATCAGAGAAAACATTTGGCTTTTGGTTTTTATTTCTCTTAGCATGATATTCTCTAGCTCCATCCCTTTACCATCAAATGCCAAAATTTCATTGTTCTTTAAGGCTGAATGATACTCCATTGTGTATATATGGATTTTATTTATCCATTTATCTCTTAAAGGGCACCTGGATTGGTTCCATAGTGTAGTTATTGTGAATTGAGCTGCTATAAACATTGATGTGGCTGCATCACTGTAGTATGGTGATTTTAAGTCCTTTGGGCATAAACAAAGGAGTGAGATAGCTGGGTCAAATGGTGGCTCCATTTCAAGTTTTCTGAGCAATTACCATACAGCTTTCCATAATGGTTGCACCAATTTGCAGTCCCTCCGGCAATGTATGAATGTGCCTTTTCCCTCACATCCTTGCCAACATTTATTGTTGCTTATGTTCTTGATAATTGCCATTCTGACTGGAATGAGGTGAAATCTTAGAGTAGTTTCGATTTGCATTTCTCTAGATGCTAGAGTGTTGAACATTTGTTCATATATTTGTTGGTTGATTTTATTTTTTCTTCTTTGAAGTATCTGTTCAGTTCATTTGCTCATTTATTGATTGGGTTATTTGTTCTTTTGGTGTTAAGTTTTGAGATCTTTGTATATCCTGGAGATTAATGCTTTCTCTGAAGTGAATATGGTAAAGATTTTCTCCCATTCTGTAGGTTCTCTCCTCATGTTATTGATTGTTTTCTTTGCTGTGAAGAAGCTTTTTAGTTTGATTCCATCCCCTTTATTGATTCTTGATTTCATTTCTTTTGCTTTAGCAGTCTTGTTAAGGAAGTCAGATCCTAAGCTGACATGGTGAAGTTTTGGCCCTACTTTTTCTTCTATTAGGCACAGGGTCTTTCTTCTAGTGCCTGTCTTTGATATACTTTAAGTCGTGTTTTGTGGAGGGTGAAAGATAAGTGTTTAATTTTGTTACATATGGATTTCCAATTTTCCCAGCACCTGTTGAGGAGGCTATCTTTTCTCCAAGGAATGTTTTTGGTGCATTTGTCTAGTATGAGATAACTGTATATATATTTGTCTGTGTCTTCTATTCTTTATCATTGGTCTGATGTCTGTTTTGGTGCCAACATCATGCCACTTTTGTTACTATGGCTCTGTGGTATAATTTAAGGTCTGGTACTGTGATGCCTCCTGCTTCACTCTTCTGCTAAGGATTGCTTTGGCTATTCTGGGTCTCATAAAATGCACTTATTGACATAAAAAAAATTGATCATAAAAGGAGAGAAAATAAAAAGTATAAATATCAAAACAAGGATAGAGACATTTACAGGAATAAGAACCAACAGAGAAGATACAATGTAAGGATAGTTGGTATTTCCAAAGTAGAGACATCAGCAAATGAACCAGAACAAGTAGGTACAGTTATAAAGGAAACTTTCCTGCATAAATTCTAGTCTTCTCCACAGCAGTCAAGCTAAGGATAGTGGAAAACTCTAAAGATTTGTAAAGGAAGAGAAGCTTGAGGAAATAAGGGTAGCTATATTTAGTGAGGTATTTATTTTGGAATGAAAGCAATAGGACACCATTCTCAAACATGGAAAAATTTAGGAGGTTTAGAATCCAAAGTCATTCTGGAATAAATGAGTAGACTGAAATTCAACTTGTCAAATGACAAATCCAAATGAAAAACTCAGAAGTGTATAAGCAGTAGCAGAATGATGGATGCTATTGAGTCCACTTAAGTATCCACTTAAGGACAGATGGTATATAACTGGGAGAATTGTTAACAGAAAAAGGAAAAAAGTGTATAAATTTTTAGAAAGTAAGATAATATAACTAAATTATAAATATCAGTGCTTATCCTTACACCATTTTTCCTAATAACAAGTGACTGGTAATACTGTCTAAAAAGAAACATATCCACACTGGGTTCGATCCTCAGCACCACATAAAAATAAAAGATGTTCTGTCAACCTACAACTAAAAAAATAAATATAAAAAACATATCCAAAACTAACTTCAAAATATTTTATCTTTTAACATTTTTCTTCTTGGTTAGAGATCTTTAGGGGCTAGTACTAAAACACTGGCCAGTCATTACTTCAGTTTTTTTTTCCTTTATACAAGCGATGTAGAATAAGATTTTTTTATCTACAACATATCAGTTTTACAAAATATGTGTTTTATAGCTAATGGATAATTTGAGATAAAAGAACTTATAGATTGTTGCAAGGATCAATTTTACATAGAGAAAACTGATGCATAGAAAGATTATTTAACTTGCTCAGTTTGAGAATGTGGGGATTTGAACTCAAAGTCAATGCTCTTTTTTAGTTATGGTAAGATCCCATTGGTACATACTATTTTATTTATGCCACTATTAAGTTATTTGGCTACTTACTTTTCTGTTTATACATATGTATTCTTAAAGAGATATTTAGAATGAACTTCTCAAATTATTCATTATTGCTGGGTGGTGGTATTTCTCCTTTTAAACAATTCCATGAATTGCTTGAATTTATTCTTTTTTCTTAGGAGCACACAATGGATTTATAAGAAGCTAATTCTGACAAAATTTTTGGAAAAGGATAATGATGCAGTTATTTTTTTCTTTATCATGTCTAATGAGGAAATATACTCTAAAGTTGTATATTTTCTAAATTAAGGTCTAGGGCATTCTATTAAAATATATGCTGTGGCATTTCCTGGAATATAAACAGGTTCCCTTTTAAAAGACTGAGATATTACTTTCATACAATACAGTGGACAAATCTTAAAGCATAGCTTGATGAATATTTATGTATGCATTCATCTAAAATACAATGTTTCTTATTACATGAGTAATGTGTATGAAATTTCCTTTCATTATCTGAAGGAATAAAGAAACCTTCCTGGTAAAATATCCATGGGGTTAAGATAGGAGAAAAGAGAAGATGGAGAGTTTATAGTCTATTATGGTTTGAACCTAGAATGTCCCCACAAAGCTCATGTGTGGAAGGGTTGGTCTCCAGTGAAGACATGTCCTGAGGTGGGAGTTTAATAATTTGATCATGAGTATTCTAACCTCATCAGTGGTTTAATATATTATAATAGATTCATAATTTGAATGGACTACTGGAAAATGGTGGAAACTATAGGCAGGTGAGACATTGTTGGAAGAAATAGAGCACTGGGACCATGCCCTTGGGGACTATATCTTATTCCTGCCCCTTTCTTCTCTCTGCTCTTCAGCTGCTATGAGTTGAGAAGATTTCCTCTACCATGCCTTTCCACCATGATTTTCTGCCTTACCTGGGGCAAAGCAATGGAGCCAGCTGACCATGGACTGACACTTCTGAAACCTTGAGCCAAAATTAATCTTTCCTTATGTTGCATTGGAGATTGAACCCGGTGGTGTTTACCACTAAGTTATATCCTCAGCTCCCACCCTCCTTTTTGAAACAGGGTCTTGCTAAGTTACTTAGGTCCTTGGTAAGTTGCTGAGGCTGGCCTCATACTTGTGATCCTCCTTCTTAGCTTCCAGAATCACTGGAATTACAGATATATGCCTCTTCCTTTAAGTTTTTAAAGGTATTTTGGTCACAGTGATGAAAAGCTGACTTAACACATAGTCTGAAATTAGGCAAAGAGTTGATAAGAGTTTAATGTTCATCAAACCATTCAGAATAGGATACAGTATAAGATTTAAAATGAGAAAATAGGGTAATTAAGTTCTTCAGAAGTAACCAAATAGTTGCTTTTGTGCTTTGCCTTTGGAAATAAATGAATTTATTTCCCTCTTTCCAAGTAGCTGATCACTACATGGAGGGCCATGAGAATGGAGAGGGCTATTGTATTTAATCACATGTATATAGGTGAAGATAAAAGGTGTAAATTCAGATTTAACCACCAGGGCTCAATTAGACAAGTAGAAAAATTAAGAAATGTATGTACATGTATATTAAGGAGTTTGTTTTAGTTATAGAAGTTTCACCCTACACAACTGTTAGAGCTAGTTAAGGAATACCTATAAGGTTTTTCCTTCCATATAACCCTGTACATTGAAGTCCATATGTTAAGCAGTTGTGAGGAAGGATGGAGGTAAGGTAGGACTGATCAAGAGCAAGGTAAAACCTACAAACATGTGCAGCCTCACATTAACAGGGTGAGTCAACTACGCAATGATAATGTGGGTGAGCTACAAAATGACTGCTCTTCACATGGGCCATTTAAATCTCTCACAAAAATCTGTTCCTCCTTCACAGGAAATATATAGGACAGGAATTGTGAGAGGTGAAATTTGGTTTCCTAAGTGAACATAAAATCACCACATGATTCGAATTGCTGTTTATGATAGGCAGAGAAATTCCATCTAAAGAGTTAATCTTTTAAAAATCATTGACCCAAGGCATTAAAGTCAGATATCCTGCTTTCTGCTCTGGAATGAATGATGTACCTAATGCTGTATTTTCATTGCACAATCATTTCGAGTTAGTGGGTTTTGAACTGTCCTGGGAAGTGCCTATAATCTGTAAGGAAATTATATGAATGAGGTCATGATTATACTGCTTTCTCATGTCAGTTAACAGTGTGTGCACAAAATGTAGACCGCATGCTTGACTCTAATATCTGAAAGGTGTAAAAATACTAATACATAATATTTGGATGTGTGAAAATTGTGACTAGATGATATGATATAAAGATGAAAGCAAAAATAGTGGACAACAGTTCTGTTTTTTCTTTTCTTCATGATAACATTAGATTTGAGGTTAAAGGAGACACAAGTAGTCCTTCCATTTTTTTGTGTTGCTTTTCATTCAAATAATGTGTAAGAATCACCTTTGAAGATGTAAAATGTTCAATAACAATGTAAAAAGGAGACAGGATTCTAACATTTCATATTTTCTTTTCAATAATTTTTTATAATCTATCTAACCAATAGCAGGCCAATGTCACCTCATATCCTACCAGCTGATCCTCCATATCTCCTTCCTGGTTTCTCTGTTTATGCTGGTATTGTTCCAGCTGAACCTCATCTGTTCAGAATAATTTCAACCTTTATTTATGAAAGCCTTTGGTAGAGCTTGTTTGCTTTGCTATATGAGAAAAATGATGATTGATGGTCTGAAAAGTCTAGAAGAGATTGACTTATGAAATGCTTATTCCAGATAGCAGATCTCTACCATAGTCAGCCATCTTAAAATACATTTAGTAAGCAGAGATTAAAATAAAAAGAATGGCAATGTGTAATCAGTTAAATTTGAAGCAAAGGGAAACATTCCTGAAACTGGAATCTTACTATACGGTAAAGAAACACCAAGTTGTTACCTAAATACAGCACTGAATCCATGCCCCCTCCTCCTGTTGATGACTTTAGAAGTCATTTTAACCCATTCCACTCACCAGATAAATTTGATTTTAGTAATTATCCCAGTCCTACTTCACAAATGATTTTAGGTAGTTCAAAAAATTCAGTTACATAGAAGATACAGATATAAGTTGTAAGTGAGGGAATAAGCAATATAAAAATGGCACAGCAAAATAACAAGGGAAAGACAACTAGCACATAAAAATACAGTTGTCTGTAGTAGCTAAAATTTCTACTGGAAAAAGAACACAATCATCAATATCCTCATACAGTTCATAGAGGAATATAATCAATATACAGCTGTACACTGGACATGTGTAGGAGTTCACTGTGGAATGTTTGATTTATAGATAGATGTAGTTAAGTATGACAGCTTGGTCTGAGCATCCAGGAATCAACCTCTTACTTCACAACTAAGTCTACAGATCTATAGAGCACATGTATGCTATTTGAGCTTCCAGGTTTTGTGGGATTTATTCCTTGCTTAGCTATTCTAGATAAGAAACTTCTGATCCCCAAACTAGTGATTTTCATGTGATAAACTCACTGAAATATTTATGAAGTGGTTGTTTGATAGGAAATTGGTGGGACATTGAACTAAAAGTAAAATTATGGATGTACTTTGGCTTAATATCCTCATTTTAGATTTAAAAAAACAATGTGCTTTCTATTGATTAAAGTTAAAGGGATATAGCTGATTGAGGGGAGGTAAGTTCTAATTTTTTAAATAAAAAATTAATCAATTCTCTCATCATGTTAAAGTTTGTCCCTCAAGAATCCGTATCAGGCCCTCAGGGAACTCCACAGGAGCCCATCAAGGGCAGAACAGAGTCAGCCAGCCACAAGCCACAGGGGAGCTCACACTCATGGTAAGGGTCTCAAATAGAGACTCCTTCTTGAGACCCTGCCCAAGTGAGGCCTGCGCCCACCCCTAGTTCCGCTCCAGAGTTCCTCGGAGCACAACAGAGGTTCCCAAACCACCCTCAGGGAATTACACAGGAACCCAGCCAAGGGCAGACCAGAGTCTGCTAGCTGCCAGCCACAGGGGAGCTCACACCCACAGTAAAAGTCAACCAGAGACCCCTGTGTGAGACCTGGCCCAGTGAGGCCTGTGTCCACCCCCAGTTCCACTCTAGTGTTCCTGTGGACCCAGCAGGAATGCAACAGAGGACACAAAACCACCCTCAGGGAACTCTATGGGTGCCCAGCGAAGGGCAGACTGGAAACTGCTAGCTGCCAGCCACAGGGGAGCCCACACCCACAGTAAGGGTAGCACATAGAGACTCCTGTGTGAGACCCTGCCCAAGTGAGGCCTGGGATCCCCGTTCCACTCCAGAGTCCTTGCAGACCCAGCAGGAGCACAAGAGAGGGCCCAAAACAGCCCTGAGAGACTGCCATGGAAGCCCAGCCAAGGCCACTCCCACTGCCCTCTTGAGGTACATCCACTACCACCGCCACCAACATTAGTGGCAGTAGTGTCCATCTGGGGACACCTGCTGGGGACCAGAAGTAACTCGAAGGTGAGATACAGGTAATCTGTAGCGTCAATACAAGATTATAGGATAGAAGCCACAATACCTCAGATAGGTATTGTGGAAAGGAAGATAAGGAAGATACAATCAACATGAAAAAATAAGGGAAGAAAGTGCCCCAAATAAACCTTGATAACACAGTAATAAAATCCATTGGCAACACAGTTGATGAAATGTAAGAATTCAGAATGTACATAATTAAGATGATCTGCAATTTAAAGAATGATATAAGCAAGCAAATACAAGCAATAATCAATCAATCCAACAAAGAAATAGGAGAGCAAATAAAGGCAACCATTGATCACTCTAAGAGATAAGAGCAAATACAATACAAAACTCTCAATAAAATTGTAGCAATTCACATACAAAAACATATCAAAAAAATAATACACCATGATCAAGTGGGGTTCACTCCAGGGATGCAAGATTGGTTCAAATACAGAAATCAATTAACATAATCCATCACATCAATAGACTTAAAGATAAGAGTCATGATTTTATCAATCGATGCAGAGAAAGCATTTGACAAAATACAGCACCCTTTTATGTTCAAAACACTAGAAAAACTAGAGATAGTAGGAACATACCTCAACATTGTAAAAGCTGTATATGCTAAACTCAAGGCCAACATCATCCTAAATGGACAAAACTTTTAAGCATTCCCCCTAAAAATGGGAACAAGACAGGGATGCCCTCTTTCACCACTGCTATTCAACATAGTCCTTCAAACACTAGCCAGAGCAATTAGACAGGCAAAAGAAATTAAAGGGATATGAATAGGAAAAGAAGAACTCAAACTTTCACTATTTGCAGATGACATGATTCTATACTTAGAGGATCCAAAAAATTCTACCAGAAAACTTCTAGAATAAATGATTTCATCAAAGTAGTGGGATATAAAATCAATACCCATAAATCAATTGCATTTCTATATATCAGTGATAAACCCTCTGAAAGAGAAATTAGGAAAACTATCCCATTCACAATTGCCTCAAAAAAAATACTTGGAAATCAATTTAACAAAAGAGGTGAAAGACCTCTACAATGCAAACTACAAGACACTGAAGAAAGAAATTGAAGAAGGCCTTAGAAGATGGAATAATCTCCCATGCTCCTGGATAGACAATCAATATTGTGAAAATGGCCATATTACTCAAAGCACTATATAGATTGAATGTGATTCCAATTAAAATTCCAGTGTCATTCCTTATGAAATAGGAAAGGCAATCATGAAATTCATTTGGAAGAATAAGAGACCCACAATAGCCAAAGCAATCCTTAGCAAGAAGAGTGAAGGAGGCATCACAATACCAGACCTTAAATTATACTACAAAGCTATAGTAACAAAAATGGCATGGTACTGGCACCAAAATAGACATGTAGACCAATGGTATAGAATAGAAGACACAGAGACAAACCCACTTAAATACAGTTATACTAGACAAAGGAGCCAAACACATACACTGGAGGAAAGATAGCCTCTTCAACAAATGGTGCTGGGAAAACTGGAAGTCCATATGTAGCAAAATGAAACTAAAATCCTATCTCCCACCATGCACAAAATTCAACTCAAAGTGGATCAAGGACCTGGGAATCAGACCAGAGACCCAATGCCTAATAGAAGAAAAATAGGCTCAAATCTTCATCATGTCGGATTAGGACCATACTTCCTTAACTCCTATAGCACAAGAAGTAAAATCAAGAATCAACAAA